>VBSM01003176.1:39102066-39112505 GCA_008086735.1 Cheirogaleus medius | reverse complement strand
TATACATAACTGTAACATTTGTACCCCCATAATATGCTGAAATAAAAAAAAATAGTGCTATATCATCACATGAGATAATACGTTAACATAACTTAATTTTGAAGTTCTATTAAAATTTTATTATCACTTTGCAGACAGATTCATTTTACGACAGTGATGCTGATTTTACCAGTCCATACAATAAGTCTCTGCTGGGTGTAAGGAATATTCCCCCTAGAACTTGACAACAGGAAATTGGAAGAGCCCCTCACTGTAAAATTATGTGGGGAGCCTTATTTGAGATATAAAATGTCATGAAACTCACGTAGAAGCACAGATTGACTCTCCGAACACCACAAGACAAGATTAAAATTATGAATGGCTGGGTCAGTCAGGAGAGTGGTGATGGGTAGTCAGACAGGCTTATTTCTCCAGGGGACATGGGACTCTGACAAACAGTGAATCTCTCTCAGTGTCCCACAGCAAGTGCACTGTGGAGGTTGCTATCTCTGGTTACAGGTTCATGCCATCGAACATACAAATCATATAAATAACCTTTATTGTTCTGATTACATGATTATCAAGCAATCTTTTGATTATAATTTGGCTTCCTATGGCTTTTCCGACAGGGAGGGAACGTTCTGGCCAGAGGATGCCTATCTTCATTTTCTATCCTCTTGGTAGATGTATTCCTCAAATGTAAGCTAATAAATTAAGCAATTTAGTTCTAGTTCATTTCATGGGAGTGAGCTTGTATGAATCTCTTAGAATCATCTGTTCTGTGATGACAAAAATCAAACTTCTGAGGCTCATGAAATGGAAGACCAAACCAAAGACTAAGGTATATATGATCCTTTGAAGTCTCTTGAAAGAAAGCTAACAAAGGGATATTCCCCTTGAAACATCCTTACAGCCAATGTCGTTTATGTATCATGACTGACAGAGTAAGTTTAGTATAGGAATATTAACAATTTGTGTGCACAGTTTTTATTTCAGAGTTATAATAGCTAACACGGAGCCTGAGCACAATTAAATTGTGCAGCTCAAACAATGAATAGAAATTGTACGGTTTATGGACCTAAACATTTTTTAAAGCACAAATATTTATAACTGCTAGCCAGAGCACGGTGACCAACCCTCAGGCGTCCCCTATTCCCACTTTTGTCATTGAGTGAAGTGTAAGTTAATGTTTCCTCCAAGGGGCAGCTATATAACTTAAATATAAATCCTCCAAATATAAGTGAACACCAAGAAATAATTTATGAGCTGGGCCTGGTGGCACATGCTTATGATCCCAGCTACTTGGGAGGCTAAGGCGAGAGGATCTCTTGAACTCAGGAGTTTAAGTCTACCCTGGGCAACATAGTGAGACTCTTCCAAGGAAGGGAAGGAAGGGAAGGAAGGGAAAGAAGGAAGGAAGGAAGGAGAGGGAGAAAGAAGAAAATTAAATTGCAGTGTTTAAAACATTTTATCTAGAGTGAAAATACATACATTTTAACTTGTCTCATCTATTGTCCTATCACTCATTGAAAAATAATGGTACAATAGTCTAGTAAAGACTCAGTTTGAGTATTTCATAGAACTGTTTTGATCAGTAATCATTATTTTGTACCTTAAAGAATGCACTATATATAATTAAAGAAAATTATTTGAAGTACATGAATTTTAAGTAAAAATGTGTTAGAAGTAAAATTAAGTTATTCCAATAATGAAATAAAATGGAAAAATAAACATTATGGGTCTGGTCTCTTATTCCCCCAGTACTAATTATTTCCAGGAGAATTGTATGCACATCTAATTATTGCTACTCAAGGGTCCATTTTATGCAGCAAACACCACTCAAATATTTTAACAAGCACACAAAATTATATTTTTAATTCATAGCTTTCAGCAATTACCAGAATGGGAGAGCCAAGCTTTCATGGTATATTTTGCAGGTGGTGAGTATGAATGTTTAATGCTTATACTGTCTTTGGCCACAGGAATGTGCACATAGGAATTGGCAAATTTGATATATCTTTTAGAATCCCTACATCTGTAATCTATCTGATTTTATTTTAAGATTAGGAGGAACATAAAGTTGTATTACATGAAGGTTAAAAAACTATTAGTAATTCACGTAGTTCTACTTTCCCAAGATAATTGTTTATTTTCAAAACACTACTTTTGCCATCATTGTATATTAATTTTAAAAAGAATGCTAACATGCAAATAGTAAGAGAAAAATGGATACACATTTCAGAAATGGATAAAAAGATAATGAAATAGAGGAAATGCAGTTAGATCTCCAAACATTGTTACTTCTAACAAGTGGAAGTGCACTTATTGTCAAGGTTTGGTAACAGCTTATTTTCTAGTAGGCATGTGCATATATTTATGTATTTTGGGCATCACCTTCATAGCAAAGCCCTTTCCAATGGGCAATAATAATATGATAATTATAAAATTATCATTTTTGGGCCTTTTAGCCTACTGACCTCTCTTCTGATTTTAAAAATCATATACTGTCATATTTTATAAAAAATAATTACAAAAAATTTAAAGCCAGGTATTCTACTTATTGTTATTTTATTTTTCAGGAATAAAGTGTGCATACACAAAAGCACAATAAAACTTCTTGTTAGCTGTTTTTATAATCCCATTGTATTCTCCAACTAAAACATGAAGAGGTATTGTGTGGATCACAAGAACCTCAATATTATACCTGTGGGTGGTTTCATTGCTTCCAAAGGGAACTTTTTTTTTGTCACCAAATGAGCTATTGTTTGAATCCAATGACCAACGAGCGCTCAGAGAGACATACTGAGCTGTTTTGAACATGAGTATATGAAGTCATTTATGTATCTAAACAAATAATATCAATAGCTACATTTTATTGAGTATTTATTTTTCCAGGCAGGCTCTGCATTAACAGTTTTATAGATAATGTTTTCTCATTTAATCCTGATAAGAATTTTGTAAGGGAGATATAATTCTCACAGTATGGAGGAAAACAGGTTTCCAGAGTTAATTTGCCCAAAGTCACTGTGGTAAGAAGTGAACAGAACTCATTCTCATTTCTTTGTGACTCCAAAATATATACTCTTAACGATGATCCTATCTTATTAGACATCTGCTACCAATGCAGTGGGTCCATTTTATAATTATTATATTTATGCATAAGCACAGGTAGGGCGTATTGAAAGAAAGAATTATTTTTGTGTTTTGAAATCATTCCCAGTATTTTACACTGACACCACATATATTAGAAATAGATATATACTGAATATCCAAAATTCTTTCCATTATTGGGAATATTTTCAAAGAGCTCAGAGAACTATTATAATAAAAAGATACATGCAATATGGGTAAAAAATCTAGATATTTGAGGTTTGGAAAATTACTCAAATCTCTCCAAATTATGCACTCTCTTTTCTTATAAACAATTCACAGTGTAGTAAAATTATGAAAACAAATGCTTGCAATTTTTAAAGTAAAGAGATTTCTAGAGTAACAGAGCATGCATTTGGAATGCTATATATCCTAAAACATTTTTAAATTCTGTTTTGGCCTGTCATATATTGCTACTTTTGAGAAAAAGAAAAACAGAAGCCAAAGAGCATCATAAGGAAGGGAGAGCAAGGGGTGAACAATGTTTGTGAGTGAACAAGGTAAAGTGGAAAATGCATTCTACAATCAAACTCTTCTGTTTCCATTAAATGTTTGAGCTGCAAACAGAATCTATCACTAGGTCCAGGAGGGGGATTCTCAGCACATTCATTGTTACTTGCTCTCTAAATTGTGACAATGATCAAAATGGCTGTGTATAGTTCTTGACAAATGGAAAAAGAATTCTGTCAGAGAGCTTCTAAACGGTTATTAGAAACATGTCTGAGTTGTATTGTCAGACTGGCTTAGAGTCTAAGCCCTTCGGGAGAGGGACTGATGTCTTTTTGGGTGAAGCTGACAGAAAATATTGCAACACTTAATAAAAATAGCAGTAGAAACATAGTCAGGAAAAAGGACCCCTCAAACCCCAGATTTCAGACTCTGAACAAAATCTAGTGCCTTTTATGGAATTCAATTATCAATGTTGGTATGAATTTCAAGGGAAGCCTGCATTTAAAATATATTCTCTGTAATGCACATTCTGGGATAAATTGTTCACTTGAAGCAAATAAGATTATTCACAGAATTCTTAGTGGCTAATAAAATTAACCACTCTCTTCAGTGATATTAATCAGTGGTTGTTCCAATATGCCTGAACAAACAGAACACCTGACTGTAGATTAACTGCCTCTAAAGATGGCTTGTGAATATTAGCGTATCAGCAAACCATATGGTAAATTAGACTTCTCTCTGGTAATTTACCGGAAGGAAGCCAAAATAATTAGAAATCACTCTCAATAACTGCAGTTGCACACAGCAACTCAGTCACAGAAATGAAACAGTTTTCAGAAATGTCTGTTTTGCAGGTATATACCAAATGACAGACTACAAACTAGCTGCTTGTATTACACATCATCATGCAAAATGGGCTTACAGACTAAATTATAAGCTGTGAGGCTGTTTGCCATCTGCTTTCTCCATTGATTTGACTTTGAAGGTTTTTGTTTGTTTGCTTTTCGGTCACGTAAATTTGCCTTGATTGTGAGGTAAGCCGAACATGGCCTGTGCATTTCCTTATAAGGAACATCCATGGGAAGGTGATAGAAATCAACCATCAGTTGTTCAGTTTGTTCTTTCCCAGTGGTGTGCTCTATTATGTCCATTATTTTGAAAAATATAAAAATAGTTTTAAATTATTCGTAGCATAAATATGAAGATTCTATGGATCAGGGCTTCTCAGTTTCTTCATGTAGAGTCTTGTTAAAAGGAAGATTATGATCAGCAGGTCTGGGGTTGGCTCAAGAATCTGCATTTCTAACAAACTTCTAGGTGATACTGATGCTGCTGGTCTATGGAGCACACTTTGAGTAATAAGGCTATAGATGCTCCATATTTCACTAAGCAAATAAGTGCTCACAAAAATATGACATTTATTTTCAATGTCTTCTTCATCAGAAGCAGTGAAATTTTTTTTATTTGACTGCCTGTCCTTTGAACTTTGTTGACAACCATAGAGAACCTCACCCAATTCAGCTCCTATATGTCATATATGCAAAAAAAGTCCTGGAATCTTACTTATTGATACTTTTATTCCACAAATATATTGGGATCTACACTAGCTGAGACACAGGACACAGGCACACATGGCTTTTGATGCCATGAAGCTTAGAGAAAATTTAGTTGAAAAGACAGACTAAATATATCTAAACACCTATAATAAACACTCAAGAGGATATAGAAATACTAAATATACAAGGGGACCTAATCTAGAATGGCTTCTCTGAGAAACTGACCTTTAGTTAAGCTCTGAATATATGTAGGTGTCACTGAGTAGAGTGGTGAGAGAGAGTGTTGAGAAACTGAAACATAAGTCCACAATCCTTTCAGGCATAGAAGAAAGGACAGAGGTAGTGAGTGGTACAAAGAAAAAGCTAAGAAGCTGAGTAGAAACCATATCCTGGAAGGCCTGGAGAGGCATGTTGAAGATTTTAGAATGAAGCAAAGAGTAAAAGGAAAGATGTATAAGAGTATAGGCTATATCAGATATACATTTTCTTTTTTTTTTCTTTTAGAATATTATAGGGGTACAAAGGTTTTGGTTATGTGTCTTGCTTTTGTACAGTTTGAGTCAATGTTGTAAGTGTGCCCATCACCAGATAGTGTGCACTATACCTGTTAGGTGTGAATTTGCCCAACCCTCCCATCTGCTTGATTATTGCAGCATAATTCACATTCACAAAGATGTGGAATCAACCCAAGTGCCCATCAATACATGAGCAGATTAATAAAATGTGGTATATGTATACCATAGAGTACTACTCAGCCATAAAAAAAAATTGGGGAACTAATACCTTTTGTAACAACCTGGATGGAATGGAGATCATTCTTCTAAGTGAAGTATTACAAGAATGGAAAAATAAATACCACGTGTACTCACTATTAAGCTGGAACTAATTGATTAACATTTATATGCACATATGAAAGTAAAACTCATAGATATACATTTTATAAAGCTCTTCATGCTCCTGTATGCTAAATTAATTAGAACAATGATGGGTTTGAAATTTAGGAAGTTACTGAAGTACTCCAGACCAAAGTTTGTGGTGGCTTAGAAAAGGTAATGGCAGCAGAGATGGAGATGGAGAAAAAAATATATGTACCTATACACGCACACACATATATACATATAACTTCAAAACATTAAAAATATATTTCCAAAACATACATATTTATGCATATGTTTGAAGGTGGATTGATAGTCTACTTTTTGACTGATTGGTGTGGGAAGTGAGAAGAAAGGGATGTCAGGGATGGCCCTGGGTGTGTGGCAGAAACAATTTTGGTAGATGGCGGTATGATTTGTAACAGGAAACACTGAAGGAGGAACAAATTTTGTGGGTAAGATACTGAGGTAATTTTTGGTGATGTTTTGTTATAGAAGCCTATAAAATTCTCATCAGATCTTGGTCCTGGGCATTCCTTTTCTTGGGCATGTATTTTAAAGGTACCCTGGGATGTGTTTTAATTAGGTATAGTAAAACAAGCAGACAGGGAAATGACTGTCATAAAGTGAGAAGTTTGTTATACTCACAAATTCTAGAAACAGGAGGCACAGCACGCCAGGTAGTGCCACACGGGGCAGCACCAGGGTCGATCAGGAGGCAGTAGCAGGGGAGCCTGTATCGTGGTTTCCATGGAAAGTAATGGATGAGGCAGAGTAAGCAGGCTTAGGATTTGCTAATTTGAATAATTTCAGTGTACTTGGGGTGTCTGGGCTGTCCCTAGTTGTCTGGTACCTGGCCCTGGGGTGATTAGGGCAGGGCAATAGTTGCGCAGAGTATAAGAGACCTATAAAAGGGATGGTTGAGGGTATACGTTCAGGATTGATTGGTTTGCATTTGAAAGATATTTTCAGAAGTGGATTATTATCCTTAGGAGTTGGCTAACCCTGAGGGGGCAGTCCTTCCATGCTTAGTAAGGCCTCAGATGTTAAAGCATCAGAATAGAGAAAATAAAAAGACATGGTTAATACAATAAGCATACCTAATGGAAAGTTAAGTATATATGTTTGAGTATAATAAATATGGTTTATATCATATAGACATAAATTTAGAGACTGTCAGCATATAAATGTCATTTAAATCCTGGAGGAGGACTTAAATGACATTTAAATTCTACACTCTGTGGTAAGAATATAGAATGGGAACAGGAATGCCTAGAACCAACTTCTGATATAATCAAAGATTTAAAGTTTGGAAAGAAAAGCAGAAGTCAGCAAACTTTATTGAGAATGATTAAGTGGAGGAATGGGAGAAAGCCAGGGTGTGTAGTTTCACTGAAATTGAGGAAAGAAAAATAAGAAGGCTAGCCTAATCAATGGTGTTACATATGGATGAACAGTGATGTAAGAGAAGATCATTTGTATACTGCCAGTCCGATTTAATAACTTATATTTTCTTTTATTTAAAAAATTGATCGCTTTGTTCTTCCAACAACTGAAATGACTTTTGCAGTGAGATTTTTCCCTCTAATTCAGTGTGTTATTTGTTTTACAGCTACAGATGCCAATGAAAGTTTTAAACAATTTGAATATGAAGCATTCTAAATAGTACCATTCAGAGTCCAAACTTTATTTCTAACATGAAATTTCTATTTCACCGAGTCCCTTAATTTATACTCTATTAATTGTTCTGTTTTTGGATAGGAAAGATATAATCGAACATTAGAATTTTAGAACAAGAAAATGCTCATTCACTCATTCAACAATTATTCTTTGCTTAACTAAATGGTATGGATTGTAATTATAGAAACCATTTAGTTGTAAAACCACATTTTTAAAAATTGAATTGAATCAGAAAGCTTAAGAAGTCATATAACTTAACTTCTTATGTAACATTTGGCTCCATTAACAAATTCTTTCAAGGGACATCTACCTCAGCTGATACAGAATCCAATAATACGTCATCCTTTTCTATTTCAAAGTAGCTCATTTAATTTTTTGACACCTCTAATAGTTAGCAGTTTTACAGTTGTATCAACTTAAAAGCTACCTTCCAGTAACTTCACACTGGATAGGGTATTGCCTGATCAAATCCCTCTTCCTTTTAATAGCCTCTCAAATATTTTATGATACCTAGGAGGTCTTCTCTGTTTTCCCCGTATACATGTGCAGGCACCTCAAGAGTCCTTTATGGCATGGCTTCAGTTCCTTCACAATATTCAATAATGTGGTATGCTATAATTTATCGGGGTCCCCTCTCTGGGGCCAAGAACTAATCTCACTAGGCTAGTTGTCATCCAACCAGTGTAGACTATGACTATCAACTTTAATACTTTGGAAACTATGCAAAGATTATTGCTATTTTTTCACAGCCATATTATGTTGTTGGTATGTTGAACCTATGCTCACCCAAAATTCCATAAGCCATATTTTGCAGACCTTTTACCATGACATTTCATGTACTCACCTTAATTTGTGAATCCAGATATTTAGACTATTTTATAGCCAGTTGTATCACTATCTTTTTGTGTCATTTGCAAATCTCTCCACCTCCTTAGTCCTAAATTTCCTTCTCATAGAAATATCAATTTATTTTTGTGTGTATATTATTACTGGCTTATAAGTGACAGAAAGATAGTAAATGTGGGCTTATTGCTTCAACAAAGCATTTGCTACATTTCCATAGTAGCCTACAAACACAATGGAGAAATGCTGGTTGAATAAGAGTGTAGCTCATTGATTTGTACTTTGGTTGAATGAGGGAACATGAATTAGAGAGCTCGTTGTTGGTTCCAGTAACATCACCTTGAAACCTGGTGCTGAAGAGCTCTTTCATTGACCCAGCCCTGAAAAGCTCATTCATCAGAAGCTTATATCACAGTACAATAATGTGAATCTCAAATTTGGGGTTAACAGGAAGCTAAGAGGTACCAATTTAATAGTCTTTTCCTTTCTATTTTACTTATGAGTTTGAATGCTCAAGAAACAATTATGGTGAAACATGGCAACATCTCGGAGAGAAGTCCAAAGGCTCCCTACATGGACTATCATTGATTTACTATTAATATTTATTCTGCATTAAAATCATCTTTCTGTTTCAGTCAGAGGCAAGTCTCTTGAGTTTTTAGGCTTTTGTGTTTTTTAAACAGGAAAATACAGTCATAAGTATCTTCAGTACATTACTTTCAACACTATAAATCTGTGTTGATATTATAGCCATAAAATGTCTGGCTAAGCATACTCTAATAATAAACTAATCATACTGCACTGGCTGAGAGAACAATAAAAAAATAAACTATTTCTAGCTAATATGAACTTTATCACCTGTTATTACACAGTAAATATTTAAACTCCATTGTCCTGCCTCAACTAAGAAAGCTTTACTGCCTCAGCATTTCTCAAGTTACACGAAGCACATGTAATGTTAAAATGTGCGAGTAAACATTCTCAGCTTTATTTATGCAGGTGGGGTTCCCCAGAAACAATTGCTGCTTTGATGGTAAGTTATCAAAGACTGGTATACATTTTGTAACTGGACGTGTATAAGTCATAGACTAGATACACAAATGCATATGAACATATTTCTATTGTTTTTCTCACTAACTTTTTATTCTCAGGCCACCATTAAAAAAATAGAAGTCCCCTGAACTCCTAGTGTGTTTTATCCCTAACTAGGGAAAAAATGGCATAAAAATAAAACATCTTATTTTTGTAGTTTTTTAAAGCATAGCATTTAAAAAATGTTTTTATTTTTTAATTATTTTTTATCATATTCTTTTTTTTTTAAGACAGAGTCTCACTCTGTTGCCCAGGCTAGAGTGCCATGGCATCAGCCTAGCTCACAGCAACCTCAAACTCCTGGGCTCAAGCAATCCTCCTGCCTCAGCCTCTCGAGTAGCTGGGACTACAGGCATGTGCCACCATGCCCGGCTAATTTATATATATATATATACATTTTTTAGTTGTCCAGCTAATTTCTTTCTATTTATTTTTAGTAGAGACGGGGGTCTCAGTCTTGCTCAGGCTGGTCTCGAACTCCTGAACTCAAATGATCTTCCCACTTCGGCCTCCCAGAGTGCTAGGATTATATACGTGAGCCACTACACTTCACCATTTTTTATCATATTCTAATTAATCTTCCACCAGAAAACTTGATATAAGCATACAAATGGTTTCTCTAACAATTTTTATTAAAATATACATTTTATTAAAGTGTGGCACACATCAAATGTGTAAAACTTATTGAATTTTTACAAGTGAGCATACCGTGCATACAGCACCCAAATAAAGAAATAAAACAGAAGCTTTTTAATTTGATCACTGCACAGCCAAAGAAACTGTCAAGAGAGCAAACAGACAACCCACAGAATGG
>VBSM01003176.1:39052447-39101966 GCA_008086735.1 Cheirogaleus medius | reverse complement strand
AAAAAAAAAAAAAGAAATAAAACATTATTAGTACCTTTATGCCCCTTACCGGTCTCCATGCTTTCAAGGATAACCACTATGCTGATATATAGCATATAGATTACTCTTTTATTATTTTTTAACCTTACACAAATGGAATAATACATTGTATAGTGGATTCTTTTGTTCCCTATTATACTTGAGAAAAACATCTGTGTTGCATGTAGCATTGTTTTATTGTTATTTAATTCAAATATTATTTATGTATTGAATTCTATTTCTGATAGACATTAGAGTTTGTTTCAATTTGAGGCTATTACAAATAATTCTGTGACCCACATTTTTGTAAATGTCTAAAGTTTTTTTATATTTAAATAATTATAGATTCATAGAAAGTTGCAAACGGTGTACAGGGCAGTCTGTGTACTTTTTATCCAGGATATCCCAATGATAACTATTAATGCAATAACAAAATCAAGAAATTGATATTAGTACAATTCTCAGAGCTTATTCAAGTTTCATCAATTTCACATTTAAATGTGTGTGTGATTTTATGCAGTTTTATCCCATGTGCCGATTCATGTTATCATCACCGCAATCAAGATACAGAACTGTTCCATCAGCATAAGGCTCCCTTATGCTACCCCTTTGTAGCCACACTGTCCCTATCCCTAACTCCTCACAGCCATTAACCTTATTCTTCATCTCTATAATTTTATTTCAAGAATATTATATACATGGAACCAGCAGTACATAACCTTTTATGACTAGCTTGTTTCACATAACATTCTTTTGAGAGTTATCCACGTCGTTGCATGTATCAATGCCTTGTTCCTTTTCATTTCTGCATGATATTTTATGTCATGGATATACCACAGTTTTTTCACTCATTCATTGGTTGAAGGACATTTGGGTTGTTTCCACTTTGGGGGTATAAACATTCCTGTACAGCTTTTGTTTGAGCATAACTTTTCATCCCTCTGCGATAAGTACCCAAGAGGGCAATTACTCAGTAGCATATTGTAGGCATGTGTTTAGTTTTATAAGAAACTGCCAAAATATTTCCAGAGTTGGCTAGTGTACCATTTTATATCCCCACCAGCAATGTATAAGTCAGGGTTTCTTCATCCTCACCGGCATCTGGTGTCAAATATAGTTTTAAGTTCACAACTAGATTATAAATTTCTTGTGGCCAGGAGCTGTTTCATTTCACATTTAAAACATGTTGATGTAACGTAGTAACATGGATTTAGAAAAGGATAATTGGATATTTGCTATAACCAGGACATTGAACAAGACACAGACATGCCTTTCCTTCAGGTAGGAACTCCAAGTCTATATGAATGCAGTAGTTACAAAATGAAACCTTAGAGGCTAGGCAGGCAACACGAATGAGTGAAGCTGCCAGAAGGTAAGGGCTCATATGCAGACTTGGTAGGGACCGTGGCACACTGGAAAACACAAGCCTGGCTAATGGGAGACTGTCCCCAGACAAGTGTTCTCTCCATGTTTCTAGACATTATGATTTTTCTAGAAAAGTCTAAATTATAATTTTAAATGAGAACTCTCCTGATACATAAGTATAGACTCAAATTTTGAAAGGCTCCAAGGTGCCACAAAAGTCTTGAGGATCAACATTGACCTAAAAACAAGTTATTTGAGAATGAATCATGATTTACAGAGGTGAGATACTCATTAAAACAAAAATAAATATGCAGCATTTTCAAATACAAGGGAGAGGTTATTTTAGACTGAATAAATACAAAAAAACTTTTATAATGTCAGACTGTATTTCTCAAACTTGATTGTGCTTATGAATTAGTTAAGAATCTTGTTAACCTGATTCAATAGGTCAGGATCTGGGATGAGAACTGATATTCTGTAGTTACAAGTTATGCTAGTGGTAGCCTGTAATACCCAGTGATACCCTGGGAATGCTGCTGATTCACAGACTATTCCATAAGTAGCAAGCATGTGGATAGTATTTGAGCTGAACCTTGAAGCCTGCACAGTGTTTGTAGATGCAAAAATGAATCCTGGTAGTAAGAATGGTGCCAGCAGTGATAAAGGTAGAAAAACTTGGAGATACTTGGGGAATTGTAAAATCTTCCCTGTCTCAGAACTTATGGATATACATATCAAAGATTCCATGTACATGAAGGCTCAAAGACTCCCTAATGGCATTGCTGAACTTTCTTTAGACTGCATGACAGTGTAGGATGCTTCCACCCAATTTTTTCTCCTACATGCATTTCCCCTAATAAATCTTTCCACATTTACTTCTCTCTTGCCATCTACATCTCAGAAGAAACACAATGCCTACTCCATAACTTATTAAACATTCTTATTGATAGACTTTTTGATAGCTTATTTTTAATTTTTTTGGTTGATACACATAATATGGTAATAAATATCCTCTAATTGTATCTTTTATGTATTGGTAGTTGTTGTTGTTTACTAAGTTCCTAGAATGGAATTGATTAAAGGGTATATTTATACTTTAAATTTAAATAAATGCAGTCAGATTGCTTTCATGAATACATTTAAACTAGAATACAACTTAGAAAATCCCTCATTATTAATGAAGTACTTTTCCCATCCAGAATAGACAACAGAGAAAAAGTAAAGCTTAATTAAATTAATTCCTTAATATGGTATCTACAATCTATGTCATTAGCAATAAAATCTCTGTAGGCCACATATAAAATAGTATCAATTAGTAACTTACATACATATAAATTATATAGAATATAAATCACTTCTTATTTTTATTGCTAGTATTTACATCAGAGGAGAAGCCAAGAAGAGATATAAAATGGAAATAGTATTAATGTTTATCCTTATTCAGCAAGTTTTATAAATTATTAATGTTCAAAAAGTAACAATTAGATATTTATGTCATACGTAGTTATATTTTATTCATTTTTCTCTTTTAAAATTTGCAAGGATTAGTAAAACCAGACAGTAGTTACAAATTTCAAATCCGCTGGATTACAGGGTACTTTAAAAAATAACATAGAAACTTACTGTGTACATCTATTTCATCAATATTCATATTTGGAAACTTGCACAACAATTTGATTAAAAACATAAATTAAACAAATAGAGCAGTTATCTGGAACAAATGTCATTTTCTATGAGATTTGTTGCAAACAGTTTTGGGTAACTAAATTCTTTGATCAAAAATGAATACTCGCATCACTGTCAAATACTATTTGTGTTTAAATGGAATTTGCATAAGGCAGCTCTATTTTGTACATTTTCCAAGTAAGGATATTGAACTGTGAAAGGCCAGAATGTAATGTGATATGATTTACAAATTACTACCAAACAATATCCTTTTAGACTAGTATTTTTATAAGTTATGTGTATTCTGCTAAAATAGCAAAACAGCATTTCAATCTATACAGCTATACTATATCAGGTGGAAATTAAAATTCTAATCTATAATTACTCAGCTGAAGAAAAGAAAAACTTAAATGGTATTTTAAAGCATACTAATCTCATGAGTTAATCAAAGGCACTTTTAAGACAGATGCTTTTATACCCTCTTCTTGCAAATGAGATGTACCACAGAGTCTTACTACAAAAATCTTTTTTTTTTTTACTGTGAGATTATTCCTTAATCTTTAATCCTTTTGTTTTTTAATTTTTTTTTTTTAATTTCAGTGTATTAGGGGGTACAAATGTTTAGGTTACATATATTCCCTTTGCCCCACTCGAGTCAGAGCTTCAAGTGTGTCCATCCCCCAGACGGTGTGCACTACACCCACTGGGTGTGAATATACCCATCCCCTCCTCTATCCTCCCACCTGCCTGATACCCGACGAACGTTACTACTATATGTGCACATAAGTGTTGATCAGTTAATATCAATTTGATTGTTAGTACATGTGATGCTTGTTTTTCCATTCTTGGGATACTTCACTTAGTAGAATGAGCTCCAGTTCTATCCAGCATAATACAAGAGGTGCTAGATCACTATTGTTTTTTGTGGCTGAGTAGAACTCCATGGTATACATATACCACATTTTATTAATCCACTCAAGTATTGATGGGCACTTGGGTTGTTTCCACATCTTTGCCATTGTGAATTGTGCTGCTATAAACATTCTAGTGCAGATGTCTTTTTTTCCTTTGGGTAGATGCCCAGTAATGGGATTGCTGGATCAAATGGTAGTTCTACTTTTAGCTCTTTGATGTATCTTTAGTGAGTTTTTTTATTACCCCTTTAAGGAAAGCTCAGTTTTCAGATAAAAATAAAGAAGGAGGAAAGAAAGAAAAAGGAAGGCAGAAAGAAGCTACAACATCTTGTATGCAACCAGGTGTGAAATTAATCAGATGTTATTTTAAGTTTTTCTGATTACAATGGACAGTAGAGATCCTCACTGCACAGCCCCATACCCTTTCTTCCCCCTTCTCTATTCTGCTCTGTGCTCCTGGGCTGCATGAATGAGCTGCATCAACGGGCTCTCTTGCCCTCTGGCTTCTGGTTAGTTTCAGCCAATAGCTTTTGAGGGTTTCTCATGGGCCTGATTTTCCCAGTCATAACCTAAAAGGGGAAAATTCAGAGCATCCTATAAAGGCAAATAAAGGTGGAACAATGTAAGTTAGGGCAATGTTTTATAGTACTTGTTTACATTGATCCAATTTGCATCTTTCTAGTAATTGTGATGTTAATCTACCTAGGCATTTTATTTCAATATCACATATTCTCAAATGTTTTTAGTGCCCTCCAGAATTACATTATATTATTACTAGCCAAGAAATTGTTGGGTAAACTCCAGTGTTTGCTGTTCTGTAGCCAATAAAGCATTTACATCTTATTATAACTTGGAAAAATTAAAGTGTTGCCAATTTCCCCACAAGTTACCAAGGAGATGCCTTCTTAATAAGGTCCCACCACTACATAGGAGTTCACTAATCCCAAGGAGAAACCACAGTTGTATATGATTTCTGATCATTGTTAAGTTTTTAAAGGTACATTAATATTTCTAAGTTTCTTTTTAAAGTGGGAAAAAGTTGTTTATGTTCAACACAATTGGAATTGGCAGCTTTAATAAAAATAATTAACAAATACAATAACTTCAACACTTCAAGCCCCAAAATGTGTTTATAAACTAGTGACAGTGAGAAACACTACCACATACACAAGAGCAGAAAGTAAGATTCCTACAATTTACAGCAAGTTACCCTGTGAGTAGGAAGAGAGCGGTTACTCAGCAAGAGGCACATGTGACAGCAGGAGTGAAGCCATGAACAGGTGTGAGGGGCATGAACAGGGCAAATGTATGTTGTATAACATACCCAGGTTCAAATGTGCACCGCTGAATAGCAGTGGCAGGAGATGAAGTGGTGATGAGGAGTGTTACATATTTTTTAAAGCTTCTGCTTCTGGGCATTCTGCCACACTATCTCATTTATTCCAGAGGGCTAGTCACTACAAGAGGAAGTGTAAAATGTATATGTATACATCACAAAAAATACTCATCGGATGTATTCATCCAAATGCATGTAATAATTAATCTTTCATAACTTTTCTACTGTCAAATATCCTTCAAAGATTAAATTATTTTAGGTATGCGTTTCCTAGATATACTGCACTTAAACAACAACAAAAATAAACACAGCGACTATTTAACTGAGATTACCTTCAGCCACATAACTTCAAAGTCATTTCTATGGTGAAATCTATTCTAAGTAAGCTTAAAGTCAAAACAAGTCTTGAGAGCTTTGTATAGATCCTTATACTTTCCATTTTCTTGTTTGCATCTTGTTCTCAAAGCAACAGTTGCAATTGTAGGCCACAGCTTTTTGCAAGTTCAGGCGCCTCTTACTTTACAAGCAGCAAACTTTGATGGTGAATAGCATTGTCACCGCTGGAAAAATTTACTCCTTTCATATGGCGTCTAAGGGAAGCTTCTTTCTCCCTCCTCTCTGTTGGAGAAATGTTTATTCATTCTAAAAGGCTCCATTTCAGTATATTGTCCTCGGGGAACCCTGCCCTGACCAATTATGCTGAATTAGAAGCTCCTGTCTGTGCTCTTTAATGTCCTATGCATTTAAAGATTAATAGAGACTCCATTATCATACCTACTGTACAGTTTAATGATTGTTTATGTGCTTGTTTTCTCACTAGACTATGAACTTATTGAAGAACTATTTCATTTTTCTTCAAATTCCCAGTACCTAGGGTCTTGTTGATTACTTAGTAAATAATCAATAAATATATTTGTTTCATAAATGAATGAATATATGAATGAAAAAATTTCACTTTTTCATAGCAAGGCAAAGCCCCTGAACAGCTGCCAATTTAGGCTGAAATCTCAATAGAGTAACTGACATTGAGAGCTGTCAAAGAGCAATTTCAGTCTCAGCACAAAGTTAAACCGTTCTAGACCTACCAGCTTTGAAAGCAGTCCTCAGTAGTTGTTTCTGAATACAACCTACTCTTGATTCCCTTTTAGTAGTTTATGATAATCTTATTTTTAATACAGGATTTTAAATTTATTTTAAAAGGGAATTTACCAGCAAAGCAGTCTACCACTTTACTCTCGCTAACTTTAGTTCTGGTCTGACTTGAGAAACTGTGGCCATGACGCTGGGGAGATTTCACAAGTAACTGCATGATTTCAGATATTACCTCACTATATCATATCCTCTCTATGAAGCATAATGGATTTGTGGCTTCTTTAAAACTCTAGAACAGTCTGAGGGAAACATCACAAATATAATAGTCTATTGCCTAAACTTCTCTTTCATGCCTTAAGTATGATAGGAATAAGTAAAATAACAATTTTCTCTACCTTTACTTTATTTTATTTTCCAACCTATCTTCAACCTTCCCTTCTATACTTGTTCCTGATGACTTCCTGGCCACATGCAGTGTTCCCCCCTGCTATATTGTCCTCCTCCAATCTTGGCCACAAGGTGGCCCTCTCAACACTCATCCATAGTTCAACATAACTGAGACCCATTTATTACACCTTATGAATCTGATTCCACCACTGCCAGGCTTTCTGACCCTGTTAAGTGAATTTGCATGTTGGAGGAAGACTAAGAAAATGTTCAAGGATTTACTTCCTCAGTGTTACACTCACTGTTTTCTGACTCCAGTGTTCTTTGCTTAGAGGGAAGTTAACAGGTTTTTCATGGACAATTACAGGGGCTTGTTCTGATTTTCAATTACACTTCATATACTCTTTCACACTATATCTACTCACAATGCCATCCTTGATTGTGCAATGAATTTCAAAGAAAAGTAGGGTTTCCACTTCTCACTTATCTTTGTCATAAACATATTTTCTTGTTCTCCAACATCTTGAAATTTGAGAGATGTAGGTAGAAGAGGAATTATGTGATAGAAAGTGGTTACTTTTGAAATGAAGACCTGTTTTGAGTCCCTATGCAGTCACTTACTACATGGGTGACCTTGGTTGACTCTTTTAAAGTCTCTCGGCTTAAATTTCATTATCTGAAATAGGAGGTCATATTTTCTGCTTTGCTTTTTGTAGGCTGATTAAGAATATTAAATGATCCATTTTATGTGGCAATATGTGTAGAATGCTTATTCATTTATTCCATAAATATTTATTGATTGTCAATATCTGCCTGTTACTCTGTGCCAAAAAAGTTATTGATACTATAATTTTATCACCTTCAAATTTCACAATTTTACACCTCCCTGGTTTCAATAATCTTGAAAGATTGTTTCTATTGCCAGAGACTTCCTCAAATTGCTGTCATATCATAAGACATATGCTGAGATGGTCCATGCTTATCACTTAATAATGACATGTTTTTACTTCCTTCATGATGTACCCTTTTTTCATTTGTGTTTGAACAGTTACCCTCTATACAGTAAGATCCATCTAGAATCTCCTGCATGAAAACAATCCCTGATTTCCTATTTCAACAGCACTTTGTATGTGCTATATTGCTATTATAAATCTTATACATCTATATCTTCCAACAGACTTAGGATAGTGACTGCTAGACATTGTTCATGTTTGTATGTTCCTCTTTTAGCACAGTAATTTCAAAGTAATTATTTTGAGAAAGTTTATTAAGGACTCATTAATGGATAATTTCCATAAGTGATTAAGTGTGGCCACTAAAATAATTTCTAACAGACAGGTACAAATTTACTTATTCTTTAATTTTATTAATGTTGCAGAAATAAATGCTTTAAATTTTGCTAAAATAATCTTAAAATTGATAATTAGAGAATTCCATATAAACTAGAGCTTATCTATCATATATTGATCACAAAACACACTGTGAAAGACATACAATATATATGACTATGCCATTGCATATTTTCTTGATAATAACTACTAGATCTAGGCCTTTATGGGAATAACAACATCTCCTGTTACCCCAGAAATATTTTTGCTAGTAAAAATGTATTGCCCAACATTACAAATTTCTAATATTGTAAACTACCTAAAATTATTCATTCTAAATTTAAAGATTGAAAATATTTGTGAGTTATTGTCAATTTTGTAGTTTTATGCTCTGGAATAGTTAGCTCAAATATAAATTGTATTGATATAATAAGGGAAGTGTGGGCCCTATTTTTCTTTTGCAACTTGTATATAATCCAAAGTGAAAAGCGTATGCACATTGGGTGTGTTGCTGCCATGCATAGCACAAATTATAATAGAAGGTCCAGAGTGCTAAAGAGTAGCAGGGTTTTTACGTTGTTCTCTGGAGAAGCCTGTCTACGTGAGATGGAGTTGAATGAGATTTTTAGCATATTATTCTCATTAGCGTATGCAGAAATTTCATTTCACAAATCCAATTAATACAAATAGATGATGGGTGGCAAAATCCCTTCCTGTTACACCAAAAATTTTCACTTACTTTGAAGAGTGAAAATTACTGAAACAGAGCTCACTACATTTTAGGACAGAACTATCCCAGGGAGAGTGAGTGAGGCAAACCGCAGGCACTTTGGATTAGAATGCATATTCCCTGGAAAGGCATCAATTATTTAATAGGAGAAAACAGGTAAATTTTAAAAATATATTTACACTTTAACTTTCATTAGAAAAAATGGAATACTTTTGGATTTTACAATCAATTAAAGTATTAATGACTTTCTATTTCAAAAAAGGAAAGTATTTTACAAACTAAATGAAGCTTAGTATAGCTCAGGACTATTGACAAATTGAAAATAAAGTGGTTAGAAAAGAGAAAAGTGTTGCTATCGAAGATTCTCTCGTTGAGAATTTTAAGTGCCAGTTTTCCTTCTGGGTTTTCTATACCATTAAGTTGGACCTCATTCAGTAGTGACATACATAGAGTAAGAAGGAACATCACTCTCAGACATAAATTCAGAAGAATGATTTTAAAAAAATCAGAAGTGCTTTAGAAACTAACAGTCTATCTAAGAGACTAAATAATCATTGATTTCTTTCTCAAATTTTAAGGACTATTAATATCACTTACTGTAAGCAAAAAAAAGTTTTCTGAGGCTGATTTTCTTTTTCTGTGCTTCCTTCATAATGGCTGCTTAAGAGTCAGTGATCCCATAACTCCTCTCCTAAAAAGTTTCATTTTTCAAAAACTATTTGGTAAAAGTGAAGCAGAAATCTTGCTAAGAAACTAATTTTCAAGGATACCAAGTGAACATTTATAAAGAATGCCATGTAATATTCTGTGGAAAAAAATGCTCTTGAAAGCATTGTATTTACTAGGTACTCACGGATCCTTAGAAAAGATTGGGATGAAAGGTTAGCACATTTCTTACTATTATAGATAATTTAGATGCTAACAATATGTCATTGAGTGTCACGGTTGACGTTGTAATCCAAGCATTGAGATGTTGAGAGTCTCTTGGTTGGTTTCAATATTCTCTTTTCAATGGTCTTAGTAACTGTCATTTTGGTATATTCTGTTCCATGTACAGAAAACTTTTAAGCATTTCTTGTAGGGCAGGTCTAGTGGTGACAAATTCCCTTAGAGTTTGCTTGTCCAGGGAAAGACTTTATTTCTCCTTCATTTATGAAACTTAGTTTTGCCGGAAACAAAATATTGGCTGGCAGTTATTCTGTTTGAGGAGACTAAAGATAGGGTCCTATTCCTTTCTGGCTTGTAAGGTTTCTGTTGAGAAGCCTGCTGTTAGTCTGATAGGTTTTCCTTTGTAAATTACTTGATGGTTTTGCCTCATGGCTCGTAGGAGTTCCTCTTTTTTGTTGACTTTGGCCAGTCTGATGAGTATGAATACCTTGGTTATAGATATCTTTATTGTGGTGGTTTTCCCAATTGCTAGTTATTTGTAGGCTGTAGCAGTGGTATACTATGTGAGTAGGCAGATTCTCTTTCTTTTGTCAACAAGGGGAGATAGAAGTCTTTGAAATCCTTTCTCTTTCCCAGGCCTGTGGTCTTATTAACAGTATGAATTTTATTGGGATGTCCAGTTTAATCTCTGAGTCAGCAAGTGGTGCTTTTGGTTAACAGTCAGACTTGTACTGTGTGATTAAATCAGTAAATGCTGCAATGGGCTGTACAAGTTGTCCTCTGTGCCAGTGGGTGACACAGGAAAGAGCCAGCTGCAGTAGTGTTTTTTGGGATCTGTGACTGGATCTAGTCAATCAGGAGAAGCACTCAAATGTCCTAGACAATGGGCAGGCCCTTGGGGCTCTCAGGGGACTCCTTTGCTTCACCACAGTTGAGGCTGGTGGAGGATTGGGGCTGGATGGGTCTGGGTTGGGTGAGCCTGCATTCAGTTTCCACAAAGGCAGGCACAAGAGTTGTCTCAGAAGGTGTTGAGGGTCAGCTCTCAAGCCACTGGGAAAAGCCACCAGGGAGGAGTTGAAGTGGCCCTGCAAAGCCAAAAAGCCTGTCATGGGGTAGGGAGAGTCTGGGATTCAAAATCTGGTAGATGGCAGTGGGTTTTGCTCTTCTCCCTTTTCCTTCTCATGGCTTTCCTTCCAGTATTTGGCCCCAAGCAGCAGCCCAAACTAACTGAGCTCACCAGCAATGCTGCTGCAGGCTGGGAACTTCACTGCCCAGCATCCTCTCTCCTGTGGGGCAAGGGGTACTCCATGACTGCACTGTGGCTTGGACCCACACACACTCTCCTTTTAGTTCTGCCTGTATGTGCTCCCTTACCTCCCAAGATTAGTTCACAAATCTCTCCTCCATGCCACTGAGTGACATAGTTGAGTCCTGGTCGTATGGGATCCAGCCTGCAGATCTATCCTCTGATCCCCCAAGTTTATTCCCTGGTTTCAAGTTGCATGTGGTGTCGAAGCATGCCGCTTCAGGGTATGTCAGGGCTAGCCAAGCACTCCTTAGGCAATGGGCAGGTCTTCAAGAGGAAAGGAGCGAGCCTCACTCTCTATGGGAGCCCGGGTGTGGTGGGCATACCAAGAGAGGAGAAGCAGCTGCTCTTGAGAGCCCAGGCTCTATCATCCCTTGGGGCATCCACGCCAACTCACATGGGACCTCCCACTCACATGGTCCCATGTGATAATGCCCAACCAGAAGTCTCCCCCTGCAAGGAGGACATGGAATTTCTGCTTGTTTGAATGGAAGAGTGGACACTCCCTGCACTTTCTCCTGTAGCTTGCTCCAGTGATAATTCCAGCCCTACAGTATCTCTGTGGAAAGAAGTTGGAGGCCTCTATGCCATCAAGAATGGGAAAGCAGCACTCCCCATGCCTTCTTTTCTGTCTTGCTCCTAAGATAAATTTCTGTAATTTCTCATTAGAGGAATGTTGGAGGACCCCATATGCCTAAAAAAGATTGTGCACACTCTCTGCATCTTCCTCCTTGGGTTGCTTCAGCAATAATGCCAGAATGGAAAGCCCCCTCCCCCATGCAAGGAATATGTAAAACTTCTGCTAGCTGGAGCAGGAAGAATGGGCACTCCCTGCACTTTCTTTGTTGGCTTGTTCTAGTGATAATCCCAGCCCAGTAATCTCGTCACAGGAAGATGTTGGAGGCCTCTGCCAGCAACAGTGAGAGGGATGGCACTCCCTGTGCTCTCTTCCCCAGCTTGCTCTACAGATAAACTCCGCAATTTCTTATTGGAAGGAGGCACGGGGACCTCTCTGTGCCTGAAATGGAAAGTGGGTACTCACTGCACCTTCCACTCTGGCTTGCCTCATCAGTAAGTCCAGACCCGAAGTCTCCCCCTGCTAGGAAGGTGTGAGACTTCTGCTTGCTTGAATGGGAGAGTGGTCACTCCCTGCATCTCCTTCTCTGGCTTGTTCCAGAAATAAACCCAGATACGAGGACACCTCCTGTAAGTAGTTTCTGAAGCCATTGAGCACCCTAACTTTTACAGCCTTCACCTGAGGGTCTGGCTCTAAATCACCTACCTCTAGGAGTTGAGTAGCTCCGCACTGCTGAGTCTCCTAGACCACAAACAAAAATGTGACTTTTAGAGTTACAAAATTTTTGCAGTAAATCTCCCCAGTTCAAAATAAGAAGTCTGACCAAGAGTTCAGGCATCTACCTTAGACCCTGTGCTTGGTGTAGGGCAGAAGGAGTGGGAGATAAACTCTGGTTCTCAGCTTCTTTTCAAGGAAAGAAGGAACTGAAACACACATTTAACCACCCAACCTCTCCAGCTGCATCTCAAACGACTGGTTTCTATCCCACCTCTCTCAAGGCATAAATTGACACACTCTAATTTCTTGGGTGCCACTAAGGACAAAAACAGTAGATCAAATAGGCACAAAGAGTTTTGATGCTCCTAGAATCTGTGGCCGGGCTGACTGAGGAGGAACATCTCCTATACAAGACCACTCTAACAAGACTGGAAAAGGTGGTTCTTTTATCTAATACACAGAAACCAACACATGAAGTCAAAGGATATAAAGAAACATGGAAATTGATCCAAATAAAAGCAAATATATATCTCCAAAAGCCAAGCCTATTACGGAGATATGTGATTCACCTGAAAATCGTATATTTCCATAAGGTAAGGAAAGTAATGCATAAACAAATTGAGAACTTCCACAAAGACATGGAAAATATGAAAAATTATCAAACAGAAAACACTGAGTTGAAGAATACAATAATAAACTCAAAAATTCAATAGAAGGCTCAAAAGCAGACTAGATCACGCAGAAGAAAAGATTAGTAAACTTGAAGTCAGTTCATTGGAAATAGTCCAATCCAAGGAGCAAAAAGAAAAACAGAATGAAAAAGAGTGAAGACAGCCTAAGGGACTTATAGAACACCATCAAGTGGAATAATATTTGCATTATTGGAGTAACACAAGGATTAGAGAAAGAGAAAATTACAAAAAAATACTCAAGGAACTAATGGCAAAAAACTTCCCCTTTGTCTCTAAATAATAAAAATCTAGGACCTGATGCTTTCACTACTGAATTCTACCAAACACTTAAAGAAGAACTATTTAATAATAACAATCCTTCTCAAACTCTTCTAAAAAATTGGAAAGGGGGGCATACTTCCAAACACATTTTATGAAGCCAGCATTACCCTGATACCAAAGCCAAAAAATGACACTGTAAGAAAAGAAAACTACATGCCAATATCCCTGATAAACACAAATGCAAAAGTCCTTGACAAAATATTTAATACTACCGTAGCAAACCAAATTCAACAGCACATTAAAAAGATCATTCACCATCACCAAGTGGGATTTATCCCCAGATGCAAGGATGGTTCAACATATGTAAATCAATAAATGAAATACACCATATTAACAAAATGAAGGGCAAAAACCTATGAGCATCTAAATAGATGCAGAAAAAGCATTTGACAAAATTCAACATTTGTACATGATAAAAACTCTCAAAAAAATTGGCATGGAAGAAATCTACCTTAAAACAATAAAGACCATAAACGACAAGTCCACAATCATACTCATTGTGAAAAGTTGAAAGCTTTTTCTCAAAGATTAGAAACAAGAAAATGATGCCTGCTCTTGCCACTTCTATTCCACATAATACTGGAAGTCCTAGCCAAAGCAATTAAGCCAGATAAGAAAATAAAAGGCATCCATACAGGAAAGGAAGAAGAGAAATTTTCTGTTTGCTTATGGCATGATATTAAATATAGAAAACCCCATTCTCTTATTTTTTGATAACTGTTTCATTACATATTTATGTATGTATAAACAACACATTTCTTAGTTTTTATTGGAGTTGTTTTTAGAATGCTATATATATCTGCTGAGACTTGATGTTTTTGTTTATCCAATATTATGTTTCCAAAGATAATCCATCTTTCTGCATGTAGCTGTGCTCACTCCTTTTCACTACTGAATGCTATTCCATTATGTGTATTATGTATAATATATAAATAAATGTGTGTGTGTGTGTGTGTATTCCTCTTTCTCCAAACTGTAGACATTTAGATTGGATTGTTTCTAGTTTGAGATTGTTATAAACAGTATTCCTATGAAAATTCTTCTGTAGATCTTTTAGTGAAAGTGTACAAGAAGTTCTCTAGGCTGGGCACGGTGGTTTATGCCTGTAATCCTAGCACTTTGGGAGGCAGAGGTGGGCAGATCATTTGAGCTCAGGAGTTTGAGACCAGCCTGAGCAAGAGCAAGACCCCGTCTCTACTAAAAAATCAAAAGAAATTAGCTGGAAAACTTAAAATATATAGAAAAAATTAGCCAGGCATGGTGGCACATGCCTGTAGTCCCAGCTACTTGGGAGGCTGAGGCAGGAGGATCACCTGAGCCCAGGAGTTTGAGGTTGCTGTGAGCTAGGCTGAAGCCACGGCACTCTAGCCCAGGTAACAGAGTAAGACTCTGTCTCAAAAAAAAAAAAAAAAAAAAAAGAAGAAGTTCTCTAAATAACATCCTTAGACATGAAATTATTTGGTCAATGACAATTTGTTTTACCAAGTTCTAACTTACACTCCCACCAGTAGAATATAACAATGTTTCTGTTGATAACCTTCTGTCAAACTTTTTAATTTTTTGCCATTCTGGTGGGTGTAGTGCTATATCATTTCACTCTTGTTTTGCATTTGCATTAGTAAAAGATTTTCAAATCTTTTCATTTTTTTATTGGGTATAAATATTTTGTTGTCTGTTAAGTATTTTATGTATTTAACCCAAGTTCCTATTAGGCTGTTCACTTTTTCTAATTCAGTTATATTCTGGACACAAATCCTTTTTCATTTGCTTTACAAATAGCTTCTCCTAATAAGTGGCTTCACTTAACCCCTCTTTCTAGTATGTTTTGATGAAGAGTGGTCCTTAACTATAAAGCAGTGAAATTTATGCATATTTGATTTTATGCACAATCTTTTCCTGTCTTAAAAAAAAAAACCCTTTCCTACACAAAGGTCAAAAAGATTCTCCTATTTTTTTTTTTGGTAAAATTTTAAAGTTTTGCATTTCACATTAGAGACTTCAGTGCTTCTGGAATTAATTTTTGTGAATGGTGTGATTTAAGGATCTATCCATTGCTTTACATTTTTACATGGACAGCCAATTGCTCTCAGTACTATTTACTGAGGAGCCTTTTTCACCCCAGTGAGATAAGCAAGACCACCAATCCTATATCAGTTTTATATATGCATTCACATTTCTTGGGTCTCTATTCTAATTTATTGGCCAGCTTGTTTTGTTTTTTTTTTTATAATTTTGTTTTTACTTAACAAATGATAATCATATATGAGTTACAGTATGATGTTTTGATACACATATGGCTAATTTGTTTTAACTCATTCTGCTATCATATCATCATAATTATAAGAACTTTACAATAAGTCTTGCTATCTGAAAGGGAAAACCCCCTTGTCCCCACCCCAGACTGAAAAATATCTGATAGTTAAATTTAAAAACTGACTTCTTATGCTATAGTCGTTGCACTTTATATAATGAAATCCTACAGCATATGTTCTTTTGTACTTGTTTTCTTTGCTCATCATTATGTTTGTGAGATGTATACATGCTGTTGGTAGAGCTATAGCTCACTTATTTTCATAGCTTTCATAGTTGTATGATATCCTAGTTTATGATGATATCACATTTTTCTCTATTTTACTGTTAAATGGATATTTGGGTTGTTTCCAATTTTTTTTATGCTGATATTTCTTACTCTTGATGTATTAATCAAGAAAGGTGGGTTAAAATTTTGCACTAAGTATATAATGATAAATGTTCCCCACATTTAAAAAAGGCACAAAAAGACAGTCACTATTAGGAAGATAAAAAGAAATAGAAGAACAAATTAAAGTGGTGGGGAAGGATGGGCAGTAATTGAAAGTTCTAATCTTCATTATGAAACTTCTAAATTTTGCCTTGTACTATTTAATGAACTTCCTTTAGCATTCATGCTATTTCTAATTTCCATTCACGTCTTGGTAACCGACCCCCTGAACAAAAATGCCTTTTCGCAGTTCTCTCATGTTTCAAGTTCCCAGGCCTGTAAGATTTGCTGACCAGAACTTTGTAATTTTCTTTTTCATTGATCCTATCCCTTTTGAGTTGTTTCTCAGAAATGTTGGACCCTCCTTGAAGTCATGAGATAATCATAAGGCTTTACACTACCCCATTGTTCAGAGAAGTAGAGACAGGCGGCATTTCACCACAAATCTTGTCTGTGGACTCGCTGAGTAACCTACTCCCCATAACCTGCATGCGCAAGACCAAAGGATGACCAATATTAACCCCAGTTCATTATACTACTAAAATCTCTGTCCTGGGAGGGGTTTATCCACCACTTTTTGATCATGCCACATACGTGCCAGTATGATTTCTCACTGTGCTTGTGTGCCCTGCACTCCACCCCAAACATGTAATGATGCGCACTGACTTCCTGCATTATTCATTTCACCTCTAGAAAAATCCCTGACTCCCCTCGGTTGGGTAGGTGGATTTGAGATAGTCTTCCCACCTCCTGGTTGATACCCTCCACAGCAATAAATCTCCTTTCTTCCTTGACAATCCTCCTTGTCTCAGTAATTGGCTTTCTGTGTGGCTAGCAACAGAAGTAACCTCCCTTGCAGGTTGAATAACACTTCTCCATGCTTCTTACCCATTAAACAGAAGAAATTCTGGAGTACATAATCCTCACGTTACAATTTGTGGGGTTTTCTTTGCTTTTTTATTATACACTGTTTTTTGAAATTCAAAAAGATTTTCTTTTAGCTTTTACAATGTATTTGTGTGTTTATTTCAAAAGAATTTTTTCTTAACTTTTAAAGTGTGTGTGTGTGTGTTATTTTTCAGATAAGTTTTAGATTGACAGAAAAATTGAGTGGACACTACAGAGAATCTCTCTACAACCCCAATTCACACACATTCACAGCCTCCCCACCATCAACACCACAAACCAGAGTGGTGCATTTGCTACAATTGATGAACCAACTATAGTTTACAGTATGGTTCACTATTGGTGTTGTACCTCCTATGAGTTATGAAAAATGCATAGTGATATGTATCCACCAGTACAGTATCATACAGAGTAGTTGCACTACCCCCCAAATCCCCTGTTCTCCACTTATTCATCCCTTCCTACCCACTAAATCCTAGGAACCACTAATTTATTTTTTATTTTTTTACTGTTTCCAGAGTTTTCCCTTTTCGAGAATGGCATATAGTAGGAATTAAGCAGTGTGTAGTCTTTTCAGATTAGCTTCTTTCACATAGTAACATGCACTTAAGTTTTCTCCATGTCTTTTTGTGGATTGATAACTCCTTACTTTTTATTGCTGGATAATATTCCATTGTCTGGATGTAGCACAGTTTATTTATCCATTCACCTATTGAAAACATCTTGGTTGCTTCCGCTTTTGCAATGTAAATAATGTTACTATAAAGGTCTGTAATGCAGGTTTTTTGGTGTGGACATAAGTATTCAATTCATTTGAGTAAATACCAAGGAGAGCAATTGCTGGTAAGAGTATGTTTGGTTTTGTAAGAAACTGCTAGACTGTCTTCCAAAGTGGCTGCATCATTTTCATCCTCACAGCAATGGATGAGAGTTCTTATTGCTCCACATCCTCATCAGCATTTAGTTTTGTCAGTGTTCTGGATTTTGGCCATTTTTATAGGTGTGTAGTGGTGTCTCAATGTTGTTTTAACAGAAAAATTTGCATTTTCCTAATGCTATAAGATATTGAGCATCTTTTTACAAATGTTAATTTGCTTTCTGTATATCTCATTTTGGTGAGGTTTCTATTCAGTTCTTTTTGAACTTTTATAATAGGGGCCAATTATTTTTTTTCTTATTTTTGAGTTTTAAGAGGTTTTTGTATATTTTGAATAACTGTCTTTTATCAGAGATGTCTCTTGCAAATACTTTCTCCCAGTCTGTGGCTTGCCTTCTTATTCTCTTGACAGAATCTTCTGCAGAGCAGAAGACTTTAATTTTAATGAAGCCAAATTTATCTATTTTTTTTCATGGATTTTTTTCATGGATTATCCCTTTAGTGTTGTACCTCAAAAATCATAGCCAAACTTGAGATCATCTAGATTTTCTTTCATGTTATCTTCTAAAAGTTTTATAGTTTTGTACTTTACATTTAGTTCTGTGATCTATTTGGGTTAATTGTTGTGAAGGAGGTGATGTCCATGTCTAGATTCATCTTTTTTTTGAATGTGGATATCCAGTTGTTCTAGTACCATTTGTTGAAAAGACTTTCATGTCTCCATTGAATTGTCAAAGATTAGTTAGATATATTTGTGTGCTTCTGTTTTGGGGCTCTCTATTGTCTTCCTTTGATCTATTTGTCATTTTTCTTATCATTACCTTATTTAATTACTATTGGTTTATAGTATGTCTTAAAGTTGGCTAGTGTCCATTCTCTGACTTTGTTCTTCTTCAATTGTTGGCTGCCCTGGGTCTCTTGACTATCCATATAAACTTTAGAATTAGTTTGTCAGTACACACAAAATAACTTGCTGGAATTTTGATTGGGATTTCATTGAATCAAGTTGGGAAAAATCGACATCTTAACAATATTGAGTCTTCCTATCCGTGAACACAAAATATCTCTCCATTCATTTCGGTTTTCCTTGATTTATTTGTATCAGAGTTTTGTAGTTTTAATTATATCAATATTTTATATTGTTGTTAGATTTATGCCTAAATATTTATTAACTTATTTTTTGTGTTAATATAAATCGTATTGTGATTTCAATTTCAAATTCCAATTGTTTCTTGCTGGTATATAAGGACACAATTAACTTTTATATATTATTCTTGTTGTCTGCACCCTCACCCTTACTAGTTCCAGAAGTTTTTTCATTGATTCTTTGGGACTTTTTATTTCATTATAGACAATAGTATCATCTGCAAACAAAGTCAATTTTATTTCTTTCTTTCCATTTTGTAGGCATTTTATTTTATTTTATTGTCTTATTTTATTAGCTAAGATTTTTAGTATGCTTTTGAAAATGACTATATAGAGGGAGTATCCTTGCCTTGTTCCTTGTTTTAGTGGATAAGCTTCTAGCTTTTCACCATTAAGTATAATGTTAGCTAAGGTTTTAGTGGATTTTTTTTTTATCAAGTTCAGGAAGTTCCCCTCTATTCCTAGTTTGCTGAGCATTTTTATCATGAAAGGGTGTTAGTTTATTGTGTCTTGTTACACTGCAAATTTATCAATGTTTTCAGCACTCTTTACAATTATAATATTATCAGGTATGTATTACTAAAATTGATTTTATATGCAATTTTTTTGGATGAGAGATAAGCAGGTTTGCTCACAACTGTTTGAAAATAAAAGATTCTCTTTTTGGATCATACTCTTTGTTTCAAAAAGTCAGATTGGGTAAACTTGATGATGAAGGAAAGGGAAAAAACCTTTAGATCTTTTATTTGTATTAAGCATTCATACAGATAATAATGGCTATGAGAATCCACCACATATCATAGCTATAAATCATTTGCTCTAAATGCTTTTCCATTTGCAAATGATAGCTTAGTAGATCTCAGTGGAAATGAATAGCGTATCCTCTACTTAATCACATGCAACATTTAAGTAAAAAGACACAATTTCACCTATTGGCAAGTTTTTCACTGACATCTTGAATTATTTTTAAGATGCATGAGCTTTTATCTCATAATCAGAGTTAGCTCTGATTATTATGATATACATTCAATAATTTTTAACCTTTCTCTTTAAATCATTTCTAAATCCTTAGGAAAAAAATAATAAATTTTTAAAAATCCATATTGGGAAAAGAGAACTGAAATAGAATATTTCCAAACTTTCACTGTATTTTCAGCTTAACTAATATCTTCTTCCTGATTTTGATCATCTCCACTCTTTGATCTCAGTTCTGACACTTGAGCTTTTCCATTATTCTCCTGATTTCATACTCCTGCTATTCCTGGTTCTGATTGTGGATCCTATTTCAGTTGTTTGGTCTAGGGCTCTGCCTTGCTTAGCTGCCTGTAGAAATTTGCTTTCTAAGTCTAAAGGACATAGAAACTGTGCTTTCCTATACCTTTAGTGCCATGTGGCCTAGAAGTGCCTCTAGGAGTCCCTCTTGCTCTTCAGTGTCTTTTTCAGGACATTTATCCTCCTTCCTTTCAAAACTTTCCAGTTTTGAATTTCATGTTATCATACCATACCCCTCTGTATCCCTTATTGTAGTATTATCTATTGATCCCCAGTCATTTCTTCATTCCCTGATAATTATAATTCCTGGCTTATTGTAAATCCCTGTCAATACTATTCCTGACTTAATTCTTTCTCACCTCAATATTCAATTGGTTCTTTGAATCCACTTCTCCAATGATCCAACCCTCTATTCTTTGTCTACTACTCACTCCTATTGTCAATAAACCTTGTTCTTGATCCCATAACAACTGTAATTTAGAACTGCAATCAGTTCACTTAAGATGGCATAGCTATTAAGGCTAGCATCTGAGACCATCTGTGTGTGCCAGCATTATTAACTTGTTTCAGGAAATCTTTGCCCAGGAAAGATAAGACTAAAACTATAAAGCAATAAATAAGTTTATTGTCTGCTTCAGAAATTTCCTGCAAATCAATTTATTGAAGGCCTTTATCTAAGTCAGTTACCCTGTGCAAAAATTTCTCTAAAACAATACTTACTTATTTAGCCTTGCTTTGAGATCTTCCTTTGCTTTGTATACCAATCCTAAACAAATATGTCACAAATTTTGCTAAGTTCACAGCTCCCAGACTTTAAAAATAAAGCACTTTAAAATTGTGGCCAGAGCCCCACCCCTATAAATATCCTCTCTTAATTTTCTCTTTTTGAAACATGGCTAAGTGTTTGTCACAGTGGTGTTCACACTCACTGCAGTGAATTCTAATAAGCCTGGTTTTGCTTTTTTAACATACTGCTGGTGACACTTCGAAGACTTTAACACAACTCATCCATAATGTTAATTTCAAGCAGTCTGACTCTATTTCAAGTTACTTCTTTCACCCAATTCCATTAATCCTACAATTCTGTGGAAAACTTGAATCCACTCATATAAAGATTCACTATCCTTCACCACCTTTTGTTTTCATTTCTCTCCATATCCAGCTTAAATTCCATTATTGATCATAATCAGTCCCTTATATACACTCCCAACATCCTAGACTCTGCCTTATGTCATCACACTTACTTTGAAAAACAACAATATCATCACATCTAACTCTTCTCTCATCAGTGCCTACACTCTTGCAGCTGAACATGGCTGGAGAGAAACATTCATGTGGTACAGTCTTGCTGCATTTAAATTTCTCACTAAAATCTTTATATAGGCTCTTATTGTTGTCTGGTACATACTCCTCATTGCCTCAATTCATTCACTCTCCCACACTTCCATTTGCAACTTTATCATCTTTTTTTTTTTTTTTTAGATGGAATCTCACTCTGTTACCTGGGCTAGAGTGCAGTGGTGTCATCTTAGCTCACTGCAATCTCAAGCTCCTGAGCCCAAGTGATCCTCCTGACTCAGCCTCCCAACTAGCTGGAACGACAGGCCTGTGCCACCATGCACAGCTAATTTTTCTACTTTTTGTAGAGATGGGGTCTCGCTCTTGCTCAGGCTGGTCTTGAACTCCTGGCCTCAAGTGATCCTCCTGCCTCAGCCTCCAGAAGTACTAGGATTACAGAATTGAGCCACTGCATCCAGCCTATCATCTCTTTTCAGAGTGTGAACATCCCCTTCTCAATCAATGACTTTATTTCACTGAGAAGTTTGAAGCAATCAGAAGAGAAAACCACCATGCTTCCCTACCACATTTACTCACCTTATTAGCATTTGTAGCAAAATCCTTTCTTTCTTCCTATTACTAAAGTTGAATTGCATCATCCCTTCTTCCTTTCTACTCATTTGTTCACATCAGTATACAGACATGCTATTATTTCTTCCATTAAAAACCAAGAAAACAAACAAATCTCCCTATCTCCTCCAGCTACCACTCCATTTCTCTGCTTCTTTTTTTTAAAGGTTAGCTCATTAAAAGGATTACCTATATGTGCCAGCTACACTTCCTCTCTTTCTATTTTCTCTTAAACCCACTTTATTTGGATTTTCAAGTTCAACACTCCTCAAAATGTCTACACATTGCTAAATCCAATGGTTGTTCTTTAGCCTTTACTTCTCATCAGCAGCATTTGAGCAATTATTTACTTGCTTCTTGAAATACATTCTGAATTTGTCTTCCAAGGGAATACATCCTTTGTTTTTTTCAAGCAGTTTAACTCTATTTCAACTCATGGGAAGGAGAGTTTCCTCCCAGGTTCATGACTTTAAATATCATCTATAAATAAAACTGATGAGTACCACGTTTATATCTTCAATTAGCAAGGACCTCCCCCTCCAGATTCCTACATCTAATTGGTGACTGAACATCCTCACTTAGACATCCAATAGACGTCTTAAATTTAGCTTGTCAAAAGCTAAACTCCTCATCTTCTCTCACAAATGTGTTTCTGTCACAACCATTGCCATTTCAGTCAATGATGACAACTTTAATTTCTTAGGCCCCAAATCTTGGAGTTATACTTAATATTCTTAATTTTTCTATTTTACATTTAATTAGTTAGTAATCCTTTTGGCTTTACTTTCAAAATATATTCTGAGTCTGACCACTTCATTGCAACTATCCTGGTCCAAATCAAAGGATCTCTCAATAAGATTATTATATGTTGCCCAGGATGGACTCCAGCTCCCAAGTTCGAGTGATCCTCCTGCTTCAGCCTCCCAGTCCTGCCTCAGCTTAAGTAGCTGGCACTACAGGCACTGGCTACTCATCAATATATTAAAATAGCCTTAAAGAACCTGGAAGACTCTCATCAAGGTTATTGAAATAGCTTTCCTACTGGCTTTCCTGTTAAAACCCTTTTCCAACATCCAGCTCAATACAGGAGCCAGAATGATACTGACAAAACAATACCAGATTATTTCTCTCTTCTGCTCAAAACTCTCCAGATTTCCCATCACACTCAGAGTAAAAGTAAAACCCTTGTGATACTCCATGATGTCTATGTTATCCTTCTCCCTCATTATTATGACTCCATCTTCCACTATATCCTCCACTGCTCATTTTGTTCCAGCTGTTCTAGATTTCTTATTGTTCTTCAAATATGCCTGGTACATACCTACCTCAGGAAATTTGCATGTGTTATTTCCATTTCCAGGAATGTTATTTCTGCAGATACCCAAGGCTTACTCACTTAAAATCTTTGTTTAACAGTCTTATTAGTGAAGCCTTCCCTGACCATCCTTTTAAACAATACAATGCTTACTTCATCCTTGCACCTGTATGTTTTCCTGTTTTATTTGTATTTACAGTTGTCCTTTAATATCCTTGAAGGATTGGTTCTAGAACCCCTGTGAACACCAAAATGCACACATACCTGAAGTCCTCCCTGTGGAACCTATGGGTACAGAAAGTGGCCCTTCCCATACATGAGTTTTGCATTCCCTAATACTGTATTTTCGATTCACTTTTGGTTGTGGTTGTGGAACCCCAACCAGGAGGGCTCACAGCAGTTATTGAAAAAAATCCACATAAAAGTGGACCCACACAGTTCAAACCAGTGTTGTTCAAAGGTCAACTACAGTTAGTTTATTGTATATGTCCACACACTATAATGTAATCTCCACAAGAATATGATTTTTTTTCTGATTTGTTGTTCACTGCTCTATCCTCAAAATCTAGAACATTGCCTAACATGTGGTAGGTGTTCAGTTAATATTTGTTAAATAAATAAATAAATACATAGAAATTAATGCTTTAGAAATATATATTTATTTGGTTGGTAGACATTATTTTAAATATGTTCATTGCTTTTGGCTTCCTTCCTAAAAATATACAAATTAGCTGAATATTGCTTTTGTTATTCACCATATTTTCAATGAGATAACTTTGTGTATCTTCTGAAAGTTGGATCATGATACCTTCTTATTTAAAGAGACATTGCAAATCAAATCATGGACTAGCACTTTCTCAACTTCTATTGCTTATGTGTACTAACTTCAGAAAAAGCAAGAATAAAATGACTGCCATGCCAAAGCCCAGTAGATAATAGGATCACTTTTAAAGAAATACTGTGACATTCTATAAAAAAGACATCTGCACTAGAATGTTTATAGAAGCACTATTCACTACAGCAAAGATGTAGAAACAACCTAAGTACCCATCAATACATAGTTAATAAAATATGGTCTATGTATACCATGGAGTTCTACTCACCCACAAAAAAACAGTGGTGATCTAGCACCTATTGTATTGTCCTGGATAGAGCCAGAACCCCTTCTACTAAGCGAAGTATCACAAGAATAGAAAAACAAGCATCACATTAACTCACCATCAAATTGGTTTTAAATGACCAACACTTAAGTGAACATATAGTAATAACATTCATTGGGTGTTGGGCAGATGGGAGGTGGGAAGAGCATATTCACATCTAAGGGTGCAGTGCGCACTGTCTGGGGGATGGACACGCTTGAAGCTCTGACTCGGGGGGGCAAAGGCAATATATGTAACCTAATCATTTGTATCCCCATAATATGCTGAAATAAAAAAAAATACTGTGTAATTTTGCACACAGTGAAAGGATAAAAGTCTTATATTTTTATAAGAAACATTAAAATAAATGCATTGGGAACAATTATTTCAGGCATTTCCAATGGACACTTTTATGAGGTACATACTGTTGATCAAAGTTTGTAAAGTATCAAATACAGAAGTTTCATTTCTTACCACATCTCTTCTTTTAAAAGTAAATAGCTATGATAATTCTTATTTCATCATGCCTGTCACATGTAACAAGGAATATCCATTTTGTTTTTATTATTAAATGCTGGTACTGAATACTGAAAGACTAGATATGACGGCTCTGTCAAAGTCTTGCTACTGCAGGGCAGTAATTGGTCTGTGAGTAATGGCTTTCTAAAAGAAACATGAAATGTTTTAACTCCAGCTTCAATCAGATCTGCTGTTTTTTTGTTTATTTGTTTGTTTGTTTGTTTTTACATAACTCTAGTGATTCCTAACATGTGGTTTGTATTCCTCTGATTGCAAGTAAAATGATTTAAGGTAGTACATGGACAGACATATGGGAAATTAATTAATGTCTTTATTGTAATGTATACAAGAAAATGACAAGTAAATAATCATCGAAATGGCACATAGCAAATACCAAGAGGGTGAAAAGCAAAGTAAGTGAAGTTTGGAAAAACAATACTTATTATTGGATTAGATCACCAACTAATACCTAAATATTATTTAGTTACAGAGTAAGTTAGTTTGCATAAAGAAAATAGGACATTACCTGATATCCACTCTAGAGAGAGAACACACAGTAAAATGTCTGGCCCCCAGTGGATGAAAATATAGCAATAATGAGCAAGGTAAGCGTCAGACAATATTGCAACTTAAGACATACTATGTTGGCTCAGTTTTACTATTCCAGCATGTTATTTGGCCCCTGCTGGTAACATTAAGAAAGACTGAAGTAATTGGCATGCTTGTCTCCTTAAAAGTTAAATATGCGCTCTGAACATCCATCACTATATATAGACTAAAATAGATGACAAAATAGAAAAATTCCCCAAAACTCAACATACTTGTATATAAAGTCTAATCACACATATATATTTATAATTTCTAAGACATAAATGTAATTTTCCTACTTTTCAGCTCATTATTAAATGGCATCAAATACTTTTTTCTTAGTCTTCTTTGTGTAGTAGCTATATTCTAAGTAGAATTTATTATCTTGCCTCTTTTAATATTTAATAATTATATTCTCTAAATTCTGATATCAGTACACATTCTTTTTCTTATCTTAACATTTAAAACTGCACTATTTCTTGTAGCCTGTGCTTAGAACATTTAATGTGATGATGTAGGAAGAAAACAGGGGATAGCCACCAGTTTTGGCTTAGTGCTTACCTGTACCATTTACTAGCTGCTTTCCTTTGAGCATATTATATTTTAGAAAATTAATTTTTTCATCTGTAATTTAAGAAAACTAATACTTTATCATGTATTTGTTGAGAGAATGATGACAAATAAAATCGAGATATTTTATAAAGTTTGAGTGCAATACAAATGTTATTTTATGAATAAATGCATTTTAGTAAATTAAAAAAATCAGCTTGACTGTATTTAATTTTTAGCTGTGATAGAATTTTATGCTTTTTCTTCCTTCAAAACACATAATTCCTTCAATTATGTGTTTAATGGCACATAATTATTGAGAAAAGTATATGTTTCTTAAAATACATAGTCAAATATATATACTGATTATAAAGACTTGCTTGCCATTTATTTCTGGGTGAAAAAGTTCTAAACCTTTCCAAAGAACAATGCTTCTCTATTTTTACCTGTGTTGGCTTAATAGTTATCAGAATAGATTAGATAAGCTAATCATAAGGGCATAAAATGAAACTTTATAATTTTGGTATGTTTAATTGCCTTCAGAAACATTTGTTGTTTATTTTTATTTGCATGTAAATATATGGGGGTTTCAAAACAATGCTGTACAGGGCATAAAGCTGACACATAGATCTATTATTGGGGTCCCTAAAACACAGTCCTGTATTGCTGGCTTATATATTAAAGTTTTGAATGTGGGCACCTAACCAATGAGAATAATGTGAAATTATTATTTCAATATTGCCTTCCATTTTTCTTCATCTATATATAGTGGGCATAAAAATAGTTCCCATATTAGAGTGTTGTGTGGATAATTAAAATGATGGCTCTGTAAAAAGACACTGAAAAACTATTAGAAGAAAATATAGAAGGATATCTTTATAATCTTAGAGTTGGCAGAGGGTCAATAAGAAGAACCACAACGACCATATAAGAAAAACAAGTCCAGATTTGATTATATTAAATTAGATAATGAAATATAATACTATGTTAAAAGTCAATACATTAGGAAAAGTATTACTGGCATACGTAGCGGACAAAAGAAGATCATCAAATAAATTAAGAAATAAATAAGAAAATCCACAAATAAATCTTAAAAAGACATTTTAAGTATTAGAAAATGGTATGAACAGATAATTAATGGAAAGAAAAACTCAAAGGGCAATGAATATATGAGATAATGCTCAAACTCAGAAAAATAAAAATACAATGAAATAAAATTCTCCATCCATCAGATTGGTAAACATTAAAAAGTCAGATATCAACACAATTTGGAAAGAATGTGAGTAAATATAAATTCTGTTGAAGGAGTTTTGAGATAATAATTACTACAGTTATTTTGGAGAGAATTTTGGCAGTAAAATATTAAAATGGTTCATGTTTTATAAATTTACTATCCTCTTCTAGATATATGTCTTTGAGAATTTTTTCACCCCTTTAAAGGAAAACATGAAAATCTCATAATACTTACTGAGGAATTAGTCATAAAATAAAAGAATTTCAAAATAACCTTTATATACATTGGAAAAGAAATGGATGTACAAACTATAGTATAATCATAAATGGAAAATATAAAGGATATTCTAATTATCTCTCACATGCATCTTTCACATAATGCTGAAAATGATTTATAGAGTATAAAATCTTTAATGTACTATTAAAATAAATACACACAAGAAATTCTATCTTTAAAGGACAAGTATGAAGTGTATATTGGAAGGGCACATCAAAAACAAGATAGTGTCTATGGGTTGGGGAGGAGAAATGAATAGATATTAGAGATAAATGAGACAAAAATTAATAAGGCTATAGTTAGATGATTATATGCCACTAATATAGGACTATGATTAATCATATCTATCTCATTCTTTAAGATTCTATGTCCAGAAAAGAAAAAAGGAAAAAAATGGTTTGATGAAATTATATATGCAAAACACAGTGTTTAGCACATCAAAAACACTAAATTTTAATTTTTTTTATACCTATGCTTGTAAAGTTTGGTGAAATTCAATTTTAACCTGCAGGTTTTTCAGTTTCTTAGAAGTTATAATTTTTCCCATAGTATATGGTAGTTACACTGAAGCTGTAAACCAGTATAAGTAGGAAATATGGTGAACTCAGAAATAATATTGCTATAGCACAGTTATTTTTAATATCTGAGTAATAAATGCATGGTAGAATTGATACTAAAATCCTCTTGGAATCCAAAATTTATTTCTGATATTAATCAAAATTCTTCATGCTCACAGAAACTCTAACTTTCCCTGGAGCTTCCTGAGAAGGTAAACATTGAACATCTGTTTCTGAGAGTAGGATGAGGGTCAGAACTACTTTTAGTTCTTGGGAAGAGGGAAGACTTTCCAATTCCATTGAAAATCTTTCTGATTTGGTAATGGTAGCTTGCCACCTTCTGGTTTCTGTGACCATAAGCTTCCTTAGTCAGGGTCCTCTGTCCAGGGTGAGTTAGTGAGTTCCATAAGAGATGGTTTTTGGTAAGCATTTTGGGCCAGTGGTGGGGAGAAAATACTGCCCTACATCCCTTCTGAATTTCTATTCAAATATTTTTTCTTCTAAGTTCAATAAAGAATCTCTAGGTCTATTCTATAAATGATTCCTGTAGAGTAACAGCATACTCCCAAATATTTAAAAACCATTATAAGAAACACAGAAAAGAAAATGTTAATGCTTTAAAGTAATAGACCTACTATATGTTTCATACTTTTACACTCATACAAAAATAGGCTGTGTCCCAATAATATTATGTATAGAATTCTTAATAAAATTTTCCCTATTAGATAATTTAGTCAAATATTTGTATTTAACACTTGATTAAACCAAAGTCAAGTTAATTATTGAAGATTACATAGCATACCTCTAAGAATTCTGATCCAAACTCTAGTAAATTTCTACATTTTTTCTTTTTTTGTATAACATAAAGGCATTTTGCTAGGCATAGTGTTAGGTTTGGGGGTTAAGAAAGGTAAACAGAATATAATTCTTGCTTGAACAGAACATGATACTTAATCTAGGACACATCATATGTAGCCCAAGATACATTTAAATATCCACATAGGGAAGTTATTGTTGTTCAGAGAAATACCTCCTTTTATCACAGGCTTAACTGCTATGCAGACCAGCTGTCCTAGAAACCATTTCCCTTTGGTGATAAAAAAGGAATATAAAAATATTCCTGTCTCCACTAATTTAAAACATTTATTGAATGCCTCATATTTCACATACTGTGCTTGACATTTGGAGGATTATTAATGAATGAAGCACATTAATTTATATAATACCTTTTAAAAGTCTGCCTATAACTCTGAGGGACTTTGATACAGAAAAAGATTATTTCCAATGTGGAAAAAAATTTCATAAATTTTTATTAACTGGAAAAAACAACAACCAACCCTGGAAATATCTACACAAATAAAATGCATGTTGGCAATAATTCTTGGGGAGAAGGCGTGAACATGATGAAAAATGTTCAACATAACTAATCATCAGGAAAATGTAAATCAAAACAACAATGAGGTATCATCTTATACCAGTTGGGATGGCTTATTATGGAAACAAAAAATAGCAAATGCTGGCAAGGATATGAAGGAAGAGAAACTCTTATACACTGTTGGTGGGAATGCAAACTAGAATAGCTACTGTAGAGAACAATATGGAGATTCTTCAAAAAGGTTACAAATAGAACTCCTATGTGATCCAACAATTCCACTACTGAGCACTTATCCAAAGGAAAGGAAATCAGTATATTAAAGAGGCATCTGCATCCCCATGTCTATTGCAGAACTATTCAAAATAGCCAAGATATGGAATCAACCTAGGTGTTGAACAACAGATGAATGGATAAAGAAAATGTGGCATATATACAACATGGAATACTATTCAGCCATAAAAATGAAACTTTATCATTTGTGGCAACATGAATAAAACTGGAGGACATTATGTTAAATGAAATAAACCAGGAACAGAAAGTTAAACACCACATGTTCTCACTTATATATGAAAGATAAAAGAAATGTTGATCTCAGAGAAATAAAGTAAAACAGAGGATACTAGAGTATGGGAAGGGTAGGTAGAAGGAGAGGATGGAGAGAGATTTGTTAAAGGATACAAAGTTGCAGCTAGATAGGAGTAATAAGTTCTAGTGTTCTATGCTACTGTAGCATGACTATAGTTAATAACAATAGATTATAAAGTTTCAAATAGCTAGAAGGACAATATTGAATGTTCTCAACACAAAGAAAAGATAAATGCTTGAGATGATCATATGCTAATTACCCGATATGATCACTATATATTATATGTATCAAAACATCACTATGTACTCATAAATATGTATAATTATTGCATCAATTTAAACATTTTTAAAAATTAATATTACCAAGAAAAAAAAAGCACTCAACCCCTGCTGCAGAATATTCAGTGGAGAGAATGAACAAAGTGAGAAACAAAAAATAATCAGCAAAACCCAAAGGAGATTCCAAATTGGATTAAGACTAAGATTGGTGATGCTTCTAAAGGTTTATAAACATTTACTGATAAGAGAAACTGTACAATTACATAACAACTTCATGCACCAATTTGGAACAAAGGATAGTACTTTTCCTTCAATTGTTTATAATATAGAATATTCACTAAATAATTCATCAGATAAGCAATTCATCCAAGACAACTGATGATGAGCCTACAAGAGTATCTCCCTGACTTTTTGTCCTAACAATAGAAATATTTATTCTATGCTTGAAAGAGATGGTGGGATATTGTTCTGGTTTAAGATAAGCAATGGGAATACATTGTTTTTTCAGTCATCTTATTCCTTGGATGTTACATGTCATCTCAACTCTCCTTATTATTCTAGTTCTTATCCCCTTTTCTCTCTATAGTTTCAGCTCACTGCCTGAATGGTTTTTCTTTCACATTCAATATGATTTAGGATCCTAGTCAAAGTTCTCTGTTTCATAAAACATATACAAACTAAACCACATTTTGTAAGAAACAAACTTAACGCAAAGTAATATAGAACATTTCTATTATATATTAGGATGAAAGAAAAGACGCCAAGGAAATAAACAGTCACAAAATAAGGAAGGATTGCCAAAACAACATGAAACATGGTAGAATTTAAGGTTATAAAATAGACAATGACCAAAAGCATAATTTATGATGAAGGTATGAACAACAAACTTATTGTAACAATACAGCAAATATACAGCAAAATCACTATAAATGAAGGGGAAACATCATAAAAAGTAATTCGTATGGGTGACTTTACTGTACTTCTGTCAAAGTTAGATCTAATAAAGCAAAATAAATACATATGTAATAGATAAATAATGATAAGGTCTTGTATTTCTAGTAATATGACTGATTAGATTATATAGTTGTTTCCCCCTGCTCCCCCAACCCTCATTTGTGGTTTCATTTTCTGTGATTTCAGTTACCTACTGGTGCTCAATCATGGTCTGAAAATATTAAATAAAAATTCCAGAAATAAACAATTTGTAGGTTTTAAATTGATGCCATTCTGAGTAGTGTGATGAAATCTAGAGCCTGTCTGCTTCATTCCACCCAGGACATAAATCTTCCTTGTCTATGCTATATATTCTACCCTCCTGCTAGTCACTTAGTAGCCATTTCAGTTATCAGAGAATTATATTATTTACAGATGGTCTTGTACTTAGGATGGCTTGACTCATGATTTTTCAACTTTGTGATGGATTTACTGGGACATAATCTGATGCATTTGACTTATAATATTTTCAAGATATGATAGTTTATCTAGCTATAACCTCATCAAAAGTGAAAGAGCATCTGTATAGGATTCAATACTATTCATGGTTTCAGGCATCCACTGGGAGGGTCCTTCAACACTTAGAATGCTGGAAAAATTTTAATATATTCTTGTAAATGAATAGTAGCTTGAAATAAAAGGAAGAGAAATACCCAGAAACCAAAAACAAAGAGAAAGCTAAAGACCAGAGTGGTAAACTAGTGATCTGCTCTGCAAGCATTTGCTCATCTTGGGTGAAAAAAAGGCTTGTATTTTGATGTCCACACGGAGCCAGGAAATAAAACATTAGGTTTAGGAGAAATTGGTGCTTGAATTGAAAACCCAGGATAAAGTTGGGACCCACAAAGAGCTACACAATGGAAGGTTGTATTAAGAAAAAGTGACCAACAGAAATGGGAGCCTACAAGAAAACTTACTTGCCTCAACCTGAACCATGTGTGGGCATAAATGTCTTTCTGAGCATTATAGCCACCTTTCTGTCATCACAAGGATTAAGATGAAAATGTTTATTGTTTACATTGGTTAAGATATCACAAGATGAGAAATTAACATTAAATAATCATGATAATACATTTGGGGGCACCCGGCAGGAAAACAAGCTAAGAACACAAAACACAAAATAACCAAACATCTGAGGAAGTAAGTCAGCATAAATAAGTGTTAGCAGAAACAATAAAGAGCAGAATAAGAATACTAAGAATTTAAGCTAATAGAGTTTCAGTCTTAAAGGCCACAACTGTGCAATAAAATATAAAGTGAGTCATATATTTCACTTTAAATTAGTTAGTGGCTGTATTAAAAGAGTAAAACAAAAATGAACAAAATTAGTTTTAGTAATTTAACCCCAAATATGAAGGATATTATTATTTTAAAATATAATCTCTAAAAATATTAATTAGATATCTGAGAGGATGCCTTACTAATAAACTATCTAACAGAGAAAAATAAACTAACAGAAAGAAAGAGGAATAAACTCACAGCACATAATTGCCCCTTTGAAGAGAAAAATCACAGCACACAACTGACCCTTGTTTGATTAACTATCTGTGGCTCAACTACTTGGCTTTAACATTAACCACCTGTTGTTTTATTGGAGCATTTATTTTAACATCCCTGAAGAGTCCTCAGCAGACAGCAAGGGTGCAAACTACCCACCCCAGCTCTAGCCAGATCACATTTCAGGGACCCTGATAAGCCATCCTCCCAGAGAAGAGAGAAACAAAAAGGTAAAAACAGACACAGCCACTTCACAGCCCTCTTGCTACAAGCTGGCAACAATTACTATTCTTTTTTTTCTTCTCCCTCTACCCTCAATGAAAGCCCAAGCCACTTGTTCTTTGGTCTGGAACTTCTTTCTTTCCTTGTGCTGTGCCTTTCCCTCCCTTTGGGAAGTAAAATACACTTTCTTTCTTTAAAACTATTCTAATCTTTGTGTCAAGAATTCTTTCTCATCCTGTGCTACCAGTTCCCACCCTAACAATATCTTATTCTGTTTTTCTCATACTACATATTTGACATCAGTGTGCATTTTACATTTTCAGTACATTTCAACTTAGTCATATTTCAAGTGCTGACTAGATTGAATGTGACTATTGGCTACTAAACTAAACAGAACCAATATAGACTATAAGTATTACTAACTTTATTAAATATGTAAAAGATGAAACAAAAAGATGAAAAAGGAGACAAAAGCAAATAGATCTATAAAGATTCCACATTGCAAATACATTACTCAAACTTAAAACCCAACATCTTGGAAAAACAACAGATTAGACACAGCTAAAGAGGGAAGGATGAACTAGAAGTGTCTTTAGCAGAAATTACTCACATTGCAGCAAGAAGAGAAAAAGAAAGAAAGAAAATGTGACAAAGAGGTTAAAAGACAAGGAAAATAGAGTTAGAGGCTCTATAATTCATTTCATTGGAATCTTAGATGCAGAGAATATTGAGTAAGAAAAAGGAATACTTAAAAAGTTCATATAAATTCAGGCATGAACTTTTAAGTATTCCCTTTCTCTCACTCAATATTAATTTAAGAATCAATTCTTATTTTTTATTAATTTAAATATTAATGAAAGATAAGAATCTTTCCATGCAGGAACAGGAGGATTCTCAAATTGAATAAATAAAATCCTATGCCTATGGGTATCTAATAAATCTACAGAACAAGGAAAAGAAAGAGAATACCTTTAAATCAACCAGAGAAAAGACAAATTACAGTCTATCCTTGTTATTTACAATATTTATGTTGTATAAAGTTGCTATAAACACTGAATTAGCAAATAGGGAACCATTGTTCCTATGTGAAATACTGTGTTAGGTTCCTGTGAGCCTCGGGTTACAACATTTTCACCAACTGATCAATATATATCTTAAACTTGATGTGTGTTTCTGTTTAAAGTCACACTGTTTAATGTATGTATTTCTTAAAAATAATTAACTGCGTGATCTTAGAATGATTTAAAGCCAGAAGATTTAGAGGCCATTTGTGTTATATAGGTTCATTTGGTAATGTTCTTATCAAAGAAGCCAGTCTCATCAGCATTGAAAACCTGTTCTTCCATATAACCTTTTTCTTATGTGACACTTAGCAGGTTATTTTTTAAATTCTTCCATAGACTCTTGATCTGCAGAAACTGCCTCACCTGCAACTTTAACATTTTTACTCCTATTGTCTTTTGAAACATGTGAGCTAGCCAGAACTACCTGGGAAGAATTTTATATTTTCCTTCCCCCAGGTACCATGACTATAAACTTCTTCAGCTTTTGGTCTCACAATAATGCTATTCACTGTGCTTTTTTTTTTTTTTTTTTTTTTTTTAACAATTGCGAGGGAGTATTGTTTTACTAGGCATAAAAGCTTATTTCAAAGGTACTGTAATCAAGCAATGTGGTAATGTATCAATTATTCAGTGGAATAGAAAAAGTTCACAATATTTACAGATATTTAGTATATGTCAGAGCTGCTATTTCAATTGAGTGGGAAAAGATCTTTCATTTGATAAATTATGCTGGCACAAGTGACTAACACCCATATGGAAGAAAAAAGGATTGAATACTGATACAATATATTAATACAAAAACAAGTTACAGATGTATTTAATATTTATTTTTGTTATTTATTTATTTATTTATTTATTTATTTATTTATGAGACAGAGTCTCACTCTGTTGTCCGGGCTAGAGTGCCCTGGCGTCAGCCTAGCTCACAGCAACCTCAAACTCCTGGGCTCAAACAATCCTACCGCTTCAGCCTCCCCAGTAGCTGGGACTACAGGCATGCGCCACCATGCCCGGCTAACTTTTTCTATTATTGGTAGAGATGGGGTCTCGTTCTTGCTCAGGCCGGTCTCAAACTCCTGAGCTCAAGCGATCCGCCCGCCCCAGCCTCCCAGAGTGCTAGGATTATAGGCATGAGCCACCGCGCCTGGCCAGATTTAATATTTAAATGTATAAAAATAATATTATAGATTTTATTAAATGTAAAACATTATATCTGTAATTTAGGAGTGGGTGAGAGTATTGTAACTGAGCTCGTAAAGTAAGCTTCCTAGTTCTGCATTTGAAGACTAAAGAATTTTCAAAAGATGGATTCTGGTTGAATGTGGATTTCTGGTTCACAATACTGTACCTTATTTCCCAACCTTTATCAGCCTGCATATACTTAGCTGTGTTCTAGCCAGTTCCAAGTAGTTTTCAAAGAGTCTCCTCAACAATAAGTGGCTAGTCCAGTGCCTTTATTATTTGAAATAAAATCATATATCTGGGCTAGCCTTTTGGGGTAAAGGATGGTTAAGAGTGGTTAAAGATCTAACCATCTTTTACAGTATTTAAATACCTCTAAATTGTTCTTGATATTACTAGAAAAAAGAACAAAGATAATAGTTCTAAAGCCTTAATACATTACTCTGCCTACTTGCCTTAGGGAATAGGTGTTAAATTGAAGGCAGGAAGTGCATGCACCAGCTGCCTCCACGCCTACAGATAGGAGTCTGTCTATGCTGATGCTGTCAGGCTGGGGATTGATAAAGAACCCAGAGACTACTAAGGAAAGGAACATAAAGTAGCTAATGTAGACCTGTGGTTAACTTTTCAAAACTTTGCTTTTAAAATATTTTGATAGAAACAGTTGACAGTATCAAAAGATTTTAAGTACCTGAAAGAATTTTATATGCAAAAAACGTTTTTATTTTTGGAGAAAGATGCCACATAATCTTCTAGTTTTTATTAATTCAAAGTTCATATTAAGATGTAATTTCCCAAAAGCAGGCAGAAATACATTTGTTTTGTTAAGAGCTCATTTTAAAACAAAGACTAATGCTGTTTTGTCATTAAAATACAGTATAAATATAGAGATTTAACCAAAAAAGTTTTGAAAAATTATTCTCTGTAAATCAATACGGAGTGTGATTACTTGAGCTGACACAAACAGAAAGAATGAATGATGAGAACATCTGATCATTTAGCAGTACTTACTGAACAGATGCCGGATGCTGCAGAGCTCACCTACCAGAGAGCTTTCATATTGGCAGAGAAGTCAGAGGAACTTAGTGTTTCCAGCTCCTGCCTTAAGACATTTAAGTTTCAGTGTATAAAATCTGGAGGATCACACTTTCAAATACAAACAGGTGTTGTCAAAACAGATCTGTGAGGCCTGCTTACAGTACTTACACACTGAGTACCAGAACTATCTCTATCTACTATATTTGTAAATTGAGATGTAATTACATACTCCAAGGTAAGGAATTTAAATTTAATATCCTGCTCAAGGGGCCATTTAGGAGTTAGGGTGTTACTACTAGGATTCTGCCTCAGTTTAGGATTTCTGGAAAATTAAACCCACCCCTGGATCCTGAGTTATTGATTCCATCTTTCAGATATGTAGATTATCTTTCATAGGTACCTAAAAAGTAAGTCAAGAATTAATTGGATTTATTTTCTAAGAGTAAAACAGTTTTTATTTCTACATAACTAATATGATATAATTATGAAATTTCAAACAATACAGAAAGTGATACTCTCCTTCTACCATATTATTAGAGTGACCAGCCCTTCAAACATCCTTTTAGGCATATATTTCTTAATCTGTTTTAGTTGCTTTATAAAAGGAATACCTGAGGTTGGGTAATTTATAAGTAAAACAGGGTTATTCTGCTCAGGGTTCTGCAGGTTGTACAAGAAGCATGGCACCAGCAACTGCTTTGAGTGAGGGACTCAGGTGACTCCCACTCATTGCAGAAGGCAAAGGGAAGCCGGTGTGTGCAGATCACATGGTGAGAGGAAGGAAGCAAGAGAGAGAGAGGGTGCAAAGCTCTTTTCAACAAGCGGTTCTAGCAGGAACTAAGAATGAGAACTCATTTATAACCATGAGGATGGCACCAGGTCACTCATGAGGGACCTCATGACCCAACACCTCCCATTAGGTCCCACCTCCAACACTGTGGATCATATTTCAAAAGGAGATTTGGAGGAGACAAGTATCCAAACTATATCAGCATATCTGCATATATAAATATACACAATTTTACATGAATAGGAACACTAATGCAACAAAAATCTATATATGTATATCTTTATCTTCTATTGAGATTTCAGGGTCAAGAGGACTGTACAATCTTAATTTTAATAGATATTACTGGTTTATATTAGAAGTTTGTAACAACTTTGTATTCACATGTCTGGAGTTACATTTTCCTTACATTTCTGGTGTCTGAAAGTGGCTGAAACTCAGTGATGTTTTTAAAAATATTTCCCAACATCACATTACTAATAAATGGTAGAGATAATATTTGAAAACAACTCTACCATTTATCTTATTCTTTAAATTATAAATAATAATTGTTTTGAGAGTCCCCCAAGTTCATTCATATCTTAGCCCCTTTATTCCCCATTTTTATGTACACTTTATCCCTTGGAGACCTCATCCAATCCCATCTTTTAACTACTAAATATATCCTCTGCTATTTATATATTTAGCCAAGACTTTTCCTCTAAATTACAATATATTTTGTAATATTTCCTATAGCCATTGGATGTCTAATAAGCATTTCAAACAAAACTCTTCAAAAATGAGCTCTAAACTATCCCTGCACACTGCCTTGCCCATATTCTTAGCTATTTAACTTATGACACTCTTTTCCTTCTGGTGGCTCATATCACAGTTATCTGTCTTACTCACATCTGTCATTTCTCTGCTTCAGTCAATTCTCAATATAGTAGCCAGAGAAGTCCTGTTAAAACATAAATGAGATGTTGCTCTGTCCCAAACCCTCTAAATGGCTTCTTATTTCATTGTGATAAATTGCCAAATAAATTGCTAATGTCTAAGAAGAACTTATGTTATTTGGTCCCTACCACCCATTTGACCTGATGTAATATGACTCTCAGTCCCTCTGCTCTAGCTACCTTGCCTGCCTTATTCATTCTTGAACAAACCAGGTACATTCTCCCCTCTGGGCTTTTGTCATTGCTGTTCCAGTTCCTGGAATGTGCTTCCTCTAGATATCCATATAATTCACAACAGCCCTCAGATCTTTATTCAAGTGTCATCTTATCTGAAGGGATTCCTTGACCAACCTATTTCAAATTGCATCTCCCCTTCCCCACTTCCCACTTCTTATCCTCCCCATCATGCCTATTTGTCACCATGTAAAGTATATTTTTACATATTTTTAAATGTTTTCTTTGACTTACCCTAGAGGATCTATGAAGAAAGGAATTTTTGCTTGTTTTGATCACTGTTGTATTCTCAGCTCCTAGAACAATGCCTGGCATATAAAAACTTGCTAAGTGGCTTAAACAATTATGTAGACTCTATAAGTCTTAGAAAAAATGGGTAGGAAGAATAAGTTGTGTCAAAATATATAGAAAGACAATTAAGTAATCAGAGCTATTTAAAGTTGGAAAGGACTACACTGTAACTTAGGGAAATCTATTCTTGAGTATGTCAAGCAAAGATGGGATATCAGACTTTTTGCAGAGGATGTCCTGTCGGTACTTGGGAGAAACCGATCTCTCTAGTCTCTTCCAATACTGCAGCACTATTATTTTCTCCAGCAAAAATAATTTTATTTCTTGGTGTTTTCTATTCAACATCTGTATTAATAGGAACACTTAGAAATAAATTGAGGTCATTGAGAACTATAAGGTAAACATTTAGAAGACAACATTGATTTTTTTTTTTCTAAAGTAAAAGTGCTTTTATAAAAGAGTAAATGGAATCCTTTGTGGACAATTCACAGATGAAATATGTGAAATTGGCCTTTTCTAAACCATATATTGATTTGGTGTTCATAAACATTTTTCTTGTCAATACAGTGTCATCACTGCTCAATCTTTATAAAACTCAAAAGGATTTAACTACCCAATTAAATTTAAGTGAAACTTTATTTCTATTACATTAGCATTGAGATGAGCCTCTTTGTGAAGTTTGAACATGAAATGTCACATCTAGACATTTTCTTAGTGCTTTTTTAGATTAATCTCATCAAAACAGAAATACTTTATGTCACATGAGTTGATCAAATTTATTATTTGTGTTAAGTCTGATGAAAATTATATTTTAAAAAAGATTTCAATTTAATCTAAATATACAGTGTATTTTTAATAATTAACTCATAAGATAAATTTGATGAGTTACTATCTTTAATTTTATAAACCAAATAACTTATGATTCTTATATATATTTTACAATTCCTTAAAAGGTACATTAAATTTTTTAAAAATATTTAAAAATTTAGTCCCACATGCCAAATACTGGGAGGGAATCCTTGCAAAATGCTTATCTGCTAAAGAACTAGTATTCAAAATATAAAAAGAACTCTTATAACTCAACGATTAAAAAACAAATCACCCAATGAAAATATACTCAAAATATCAGAACAGATACTTTACCAGATAAGATAACCAGATGGAAAATAAACATTATGAAAAAATGTTTAACATCATATTTCATCAGGGAAATGCAAATTCAGACAATAAGATAACTTTGCACACCTATTAGAATGGCCAAAATCCAGAACATTGACAACACCAAGTTCTGGAGAGGATGTGGGGTAACAGGAACTTTCATTTATTGCTGGTGGGGATGCAAAATGCTACAGCCATTTTGGAAGATAGTTTGGCAGTTTCTTACAAAGCTAAACATGCTCTTACCATATGATACAGCAATTATGCTCCTTGGTATTTACCCAAAGGATCTGAAAACTTATATCCACATGAAGACTTGTGCACAGTTGTTTATAGTTATTCATAACTGCCAAACTTAGTAGCAAGTGAAATGTCCTTCAGTAGGTGAATGGATAAAGTATGGTATATCCAGACAATGAAATATTATTCAGCAATAAAAAGAAATGAGCTATCAAGAGACAAAAAAGACATGAAGGAACCTTAAATGCACATTGCTAAGTCAAAGTCAATCTGAAAAGGCCACATACTATATGATTCTAACTATATGACATTCTGGAATAGGCAAAACTATGAAGACTAAAAATATACCAGCAGTTTCCAGGGCTTGGAGGAAGGGAGAAAGTGAAGGAGAAGTAGAGCATAGGGAATTTTTAGAGCAGTGTAACTATTCTGATGATACTGCAATAGTGTGTACTTGTCATCATACATTTCCCCAGCTAATAGAATGAACAATACGGAAGAATAATCCATAATGTAAGCTATGTGCTTTAGCTTAATGATAACTTATCAATATTGGATTCTCAATTGTGAGAAATGTACCACACTAATAAGAGAATACTGGTAGAGGGAACTGTATGTGCAGAAGTTCGTGTTTGAGGAAGACTGGGATATCTGTACCTCTGTAATTTCTGCTAGATTTTTCTGTAAAACTAAAACTTCTCTAAAAAATAAAGTCTATCAATTTAAAAAAATTAGCCCCAACTTTAGTCAAACTATAAATATGATATCTTAATGTTTTATACATTTAATATTTTTCTGCCTCTTAGTTAACTAAGTAAAATAGATAAGAGATTTCTCCTGAGCTATGACCCTATTTTATTGCTGCCCATTTCAGGTTCTTAGCTGCTTGAGAGAAAACTATTTATTGTACAATTTTAACTTTGGAAATGTCCCATACTTGCTCTATTTAAACACCCCAGAGGCCAACATGACAGAAGAGCAACAGATAACAAAGTACCAGAAATTTGTAGTTTTCAAAACCCAATTCAAAGATGTATATTAAATACTCCTCTTGAGACCCCTTGCTGAAAGATTCTCTGGAGTGAATTCTTGCAGTCTTTTCAAGGAGAAAGAAGCATCTTGCAGGAAATATCCTCATTAGGACTATCAAGATAGCCTCTCTTTTATGGATTGTGGAAGGAGGCCTTGGGAATATGGGCATTTGGTATTTGCTTTTTAGGCAGGTACACAGGTATATGACACCCCTCATATATTCTGTCAAGTCCAGCAGAATGATTGATGTTACTGGGCATAAGCTAAGAAAACAAAGGTTTTATTAAAATATGTAAAACAAAATAAATTGAAACCAGGTTAATTTCTAAATTACTTGATTCTGAAGACGAACCTTTTGAGCAGTTGATTAAAGGGTAGAAAACACAGATTGAAGAAATAAGTTATAGTATTCGATAGTACAGTAGGGGAATTATAGTTAACAATAATTTACTGTATATTCCAAAATAGCTAGATGAGAAGAACTGTAATGTTCCCAAGAGAAAGAAAAGATAAATGTTTGAGGTGATGGATATCCCAGTTACTCTGATCATTATGCATTGTATACAAGTATCAAAATATCACATGTACAACTATTATGTATCAATAAAAAAGAGGAGAAAAATTATTAGAGATAATTGCAACTAATGTAAATGTTTAAGGAGTTACTGGATCGGACCTACTTTTCAAATTAATTAATATAATTTACAAATATTTACTTAAATATCTTGGTTCAAAGTATGCTCTAAAAGAGTGTTAGATTGAGTTTTTACAACTTAATTATATACAAACGTATTCCCAGGGCCATAGGCTCTAAGATTTAACTAGGAGATACAATTTAGGTTATAATATGCACTTAAATTTCAGATTGAATTTAATGTGTCTGAGGTAGGTCTCAGATATGTGCAGTGGTAATACATTTTCCATAAGGATAATTCCAAGTGAATGAGAATTTTCAAACTATTTGCAAGGATAAATATTTATTGTCAAGATTTAAATAATAATAAAACATTTTATTTCTATTTTCTAATATTTCCAGTACCTTACAATGATTTCATGATGCTAAAGATAGGTGTACCTGAACTAAGAATGTAATTCATGTATGGCTTTTCTCTTCTAGTACCCTGAAAAGCTGTCCCTCCATCACCTCCCATGACATATATTCTGGAAAAATGAAGCAGAACAGTTAAGACCCCAGGTTTAGGAAAATGACCTTCATATGTTTATTAAGGTGAATATCTTTTCTATGACAAAAAACCAAATACACAAACAAATGAAAAATAAAACTAAGAATCTCTAATGCTTAAAGCGCATAAGACATTTCTTGTTCAAGCCAAGAGTTCAATGATGATGGGACAAAGGTTGGTGGATCAAGGAACTCTTCTTCCTGATTCATCCAAGAACCCAAGGACCTTTCACCCTAGGACCTTTCAGTACTCCATTGGATCCTCCACATCTTGACAGCATTCAGGAGAAAAGAGAGAGCAAGCATGGAAGGCCTCATAAGAGGTATTTTCAGGTACTTGACCTGATTATCAATTTTACTCATACCATGTTGACCATAACTCCATCTCGTGGAGTTCACCTAGCTTTAAGGAAGCTGAGAGCTGTAGTCTGTTTACCAGAGATTTGGTAAGCAAGTAACATTGTCTCTGCCACAATATGGCAGTAAATTAAGCTTTCCTTTACCTGACTTTGGTTTCTCTTTATTTTATTTTATTTTTTTTTTGAGACAGTCTCACTCTGTTGCCTGGGCTAGAGTGCCATGGCGTCAGCCTAGCTCACAGCAACCTCAAACTCCTGGGCTCAAGCAATCCTGCCTCAGCGTCCCTAGTAGCTGGGACTACAGGCATGTGCCACCATGCCCAGCTAATTTTTTCTATATATTTTAGTTGACCAATTAATTTTCTTTCTATTTTTAGTAGAGATAGGATCTCACTCTTGCTCAGGCTGGTTTCAAACTCCTGACCTTGAGTGATCCGCTGGCCTCGGCCTCCCAGAGTGCTAGGATTATAGGCGTGAGCCACCACGCCCCGCCTGGTTTCTCTTTAAAATCCACTGTAGAGTTCTTGATAACACGGCATACCTATGGACTGGAAGATGTGTACCCTTAATTTTCAATTATATTTTAGTTAATTTCAATGGAATTCACTTCAAACCAATTTAAATTGTGTTAAGCAATTTAAATTGTGTTAAATTGCATTAAGCACTTACTATGACCTAGAAATAAATGTTAATAGCCACTGGAGATCACTGTCCTCAAGGAACTCAATCTATGAGAAAAGACTCCATAGGGAGGAGGTAAGAACTGTAATAGAAATATGAACTATGAAATATGAATAGGTGAGAAGGAGAAAACATGGCTAAATCTGTCAGGGAGCATTGTTGATGCCTTCACTGATCTGAAACAAGAGCATGGTATTATGCAGTAGAGAAAAGAAAAGATTATTCTAAATATAGAAAGTAATGAATGCAAAGGGATGAAAAAGTGAGTGATATAAAAAAAAGTACTGGGAAGGAGTGAAAAGTTGATGAGGAAATATTTTTAAGGGAGATGATGCTAGTGATGAAGGTTGGGAATTGACCTAAATTTGCATATGAGGATCAAATATTTAATTGAGCATATACTAGGAACAAGAATCCTGCTAAGTGCTGTTAGGACTTAAAAATGATGGATATTATGATTATCATAATCCCTGTTGATAAGATATTTATAATCTCTGGTGGTAGAAAAAAGGTGCCAATCTGGAAATGTTAAATACTATTCTAACTAATCAATGGGTGAAAGAAATGTCATGCAGTATTACTATTCAAATGAATAGTATAGAGCAGTATTTCCCATGCTGTGACACCTGTAACATTGGGAACATTTGAGTTGATTTTAGGTGGGATAAGAAGTAATTTTCTTTTCATTAGTTATGTGCTCATTTTAAAGTGTGTTAAAAATTATAACTATTAAAGAAAGCGAATTAATTTGGAGAAAAATATTAAGTAGGTAATAACACAGAAGGAATATGGATATGGCAAAATCTTGAGGGTGGGACAACACAATACACTGATGTACAATAGACAATAACTGTTAATATTTAGACACTATGGAGTTTACTGTAAGTTGAGATCTGTGCTATTTCTGTCTTCTTCTGCTGCTCCTCCTCAACAATGGGATGCCCAAAAGTTTAAGTGTTGATAGGAAAGCAAGATTAGAGGAGGTGGGTCTGTGAGGGCTAGAGAGAAGTAAACATATAATAGTGACCAAACGGTGTGCAGCAGAGGTCCTGGGGCAAGACAAATGCTCAGGCTTGTGAGTCAGGTGGCATATCAGAAAGTGAAAGTGCTATCATACTTTTTATTTTCTTAATAATTAATCCAAATAAATTTATAGTCTGATGTCTTCTTGTTCAGTGGCAAAAATTTTGCTATTTACATGAAGAAAAGAAGTGAGCTATAGTTACTAAAACAGCATATTACCAGCATAAAAACAGACACATAAACCAATGGAGCAGAATCGAGAACCCCCAAATTAATCCACATATCTACAGCCAACTGATGTTTGACAGAGGTGCCAAGAACAATCATTGGGGAAAGGGCAGTCTCTTCAATAAATAGTACTGGGAAAATGGGATATTCATATGTAAAAGAATGAAATCAGACTCCTACCTCTTACCCTATATAAAAATCAATTCAAAATGAATCAAAGACTTAAATGTAAGACCCAAAATGATAAGACTCAAATATAAGACCCAAAATGATAGAAAACATTGGGAGAAAGAAGAAAACATAGGAGAAATTCTTCAGACATTGGTCTGGGATGAGATTTTATGAATAAGACCTCAAAGTTACCTTTTTGAGAAATAATAATAATAATAAACATTGTTTGCTTTTGAACTGTTTTATGTATATTAACTTATTTAAATTTTTAGACACAAAAACACCTTAAAAGGACATACTGGTAGATGAATTTATGATGATAAAATTCTCTTTCTGTTGCCTTTAGCTTATGCCTTGGCTGAAGGAGTTTCTGAAATGCTATGCATTAAGATTTTCTAATGGCCAAAGGAAAATTCTGATTCTCTCAGAATTCTCTAAGCCTCACATGAGAAAAGGGGGCTGTACTAGTTGTGCATTGCTGTGAGATAAATTGCTCTAAAATTTAACAGTTTAAAGAAACACCAATTATCTCACACTGTTTCTTAGAGTCAGGAATCTGACTGCTGCTTAGATGTGTTGTTCTGGCTCACAGACTCTCATGAGCTGCAATAAGGTACTGGCTGGGGCTGCAGTCATTTGAAGAATTGACTGGCAGGAGGATTACTCCCATAGCTCTGACAGAACACCATGGCTCCTTGTCTATGGGCCTCTATGCTGGGTTGCCTGAGTGTCCTGTGATGTAGCAGCTGGGTTTCCCTGGAATGAGTGACTGAGAGCAAGGAAGAAGCCTCTGAAATAGCATATCAGCACTTCTGATGTATTCTAGTGCTTACGCACACCAACCTCCATACAACACGTAAGAGTACACAAAAGGGTGTGAACTGAAGGGAGTAGCCCTCAGGGCAGGTCATCTTGGAGGCTGGCTACCACAGGGCTAAATGGTTTTTGCTTGAAATAATGGTCCAGTCTTTGAGAATAAGGTTTAGTTAATTCAGAATTTAAAAAAAAATAGCCAAAAACACATAGCATTCAGTGTCATAACTACCCTTTTGTTCATACTTTATAATAATACACTAAAACTTGAAAATGTGAAGGCAAATATAGTTTTAACTTTAAAGTAATCTTCTTAGATTTGAAATTGAGAACCTCAACTCACTTCACATACCAAACAGGTTTCAGGTGAAACTGCATTTAGATCATTGTTAACCTACACTGTGTAGAAGCTTAGGGGGCAGGTTTCAATTAAAATCTTTTCCTCTTAGGTTTTAAACTTTCTAATTTCACCTGAAAAATGCACTCAATCACAGAAAGAAGTAAATATAATTATCTTCTGCTAGGATCAAGCAGCACTTTTACCTACTCAAAATAAACTGATTTTGCCAAAATAAAGAGAGGAAATATTAACCACCACCACATTTGAAAAACCATGTAGAGATATTAAAGAGTCATGGAGAGAAGCACTGAGAATGTAAAATTCATTTTACTGTTTGGGATATGATATATGTCTGGTATTTTAGGGCCCAGTTAATCTCATTTAAACTCTTCCTTTTGGTTGTTATTGATTTCAAAGTCTTACTTAATGGTAGAATTTGTGACATTTTACACATGCAGTCTATTTCATATCCAGTAATTTATGGTTCACATTTCTGGCCCTCATAACCAAACTGCTTGGCTGAACCCTTCCGTGGCACAACATCAAAGTACAGTTGAAATAAGAGCCTTGGATGAATTTGAAAGAAGTGTGCAGGCTCCGGACACTTTAGCATGATATTCCTTGTCCTTACACTCATAGTAGGTTGGTAAAACATATATTAGTTTTATCATGTAAAAGGAAAAGATGAGTGTTCTGTATCTTTTATGAGCAGTGAAAGCTTAAAAATTCACATTAACTCAGTTTCTTCCCCAATGACGTTTTTGAGAAGAATGCTTATGGTTACAATTTTGAATTCTTAAAATAAGAATGAGTGATATTCAAAATTTAGGATATACATTTCTTTGTTCTGTCTTTTTTACAAGAGGCAGAACTCACTATATTATCTATTATTTCTTACTTCAGCACAGCCCACGGTCATGAGCTAAGAAAGATATTAGTGTCATTAAACATTGCACTTTGATATTGGAAGCCCCCCAAATACTAAAAAGAATTGTGTTACCCATTATTCATGATAGTTTTTTTAAATTCTTGTCTAGAATTGAAGGAGCAAACCTAGACTTATGTTATCACCTCAGAACAGCTGTGACTCTTTGAGAAGTGGGATTGGCTCTTTCAGACTAGTGGGAGTATTTAGAGTTAAAGCAGTTTTCTGGATTGGGAGCTTGCCCTGCTTTCCTTTTGTGATTTTTGATTATACAATAGTATTCTTATTGTTCATTCCCCAAATCTGTAAATTCTATATCTGGAATAGATGTGGGTCTAAGAAAAAAAAAAAACATATAAAAAAAGAAGTGCACATCTGTACTCGTAATTACATTGATTTTACCTAATTTTAGTTTTCAAAGTGGAACATTCTAATGAGAACAATTTTTCTTTCTTCATTGAAATATAATCTGTGGGCAAAAAAGTGCAAATCTGCTAAAACAAGCAGAAAGTGGGGGTAGTTCAGTGTTGATTCTGATTCTGATTCTAAAACCCAAATGTTAAGATTTGGGTTTTAATTCAGGACTCTGCTCTCATCAGCTTTCAGATTAATTTAAGTCTCCCATCCTCTCTAAGCACATGTTGTTAAGCATTAGCAAAGTGTTGCAAATGGATCTGAAGCCAGACAGCTTGGGTTTAAACCCCCATTGTACCCTCCTCTTGCCTTAAAGGCCTCCTGTGTGAAAAGAGGTCACTAGTAGTAGCTAACTTGCAGGGTGTTGGGAAGATTACATGAATACGTAAGTGTAATGTACCAGGGAGTAAACTATAATTATTAATTATTATCATAATTTCCTAGTCTGTAAATTTGTTACTAACCTTTATATATGTCAATTAATAAAGTACATAAAAGTATCATGTAACTGTAAAACACTATTGAAATATGAGACATAATTTTTATTATAATATTAAATGGGTGTTAGAAACAATGGGATCAATAGGTAGGTTGAGGACTAGAATGAAAGTAGAGATTAGAAAGGGAAATGAGGAAGAATTGGCATAAAATGAGGGCAAGAAAAAGTGGAACTCAGGAAGGAATTTGAGCTATGAAGAAAGGAGAATTTAAGAACTGTGTAGTTTAAGGCTTCTATAGTAAAATGAATGGTTACTTTTATCATAAATAATTAACAGAATTGAACTTTTATTTATAAATGTACAAAATATAACTGGTTTATATTTCCTCATAGAACAATCCATGGGACACACAGCTGCACAGAGATACCACTTATTGTCTTTAGATTGCTTTAAGAACTTATCTAAGCATGTGTGGAAGAACACAAAACCCGAAATTCACAAAAGGACCATTTCTATTGCCTAGATGGTAAATTTGTTCTTAAAATAAAGCTTTATTTAATATTGATAATATAATTAAAGTGGTATCCAGGTAGGATTGCTAGACAAAATAAAAGACACCCAGTTAAATTTGAATTCTAGATAAACAAACATTTTTTTTAGTATAAGTATGTATCATGCAATATTTGTTGTATATTTAAAAGTTGTATATTTAAAATTTAACTAGACATCCCATATTTTTATTTGCTAAATATGGCAATCTTATTCCAAACCAATTTTTTTTGAGACAGCAACTTGCACATATCTATCTACCAAACGGTACATAACAATGGCACTTGTAAAGCACCTACTCTGTGCAGTGATCCTGTCACTGGTCTCAAGTAACAAAGGTCAAGGACATATCAAGATATTGGAGACCCAAAGTAATAAAACAGTTATGGTGTCCTTCCCTTATATAATTCAAAATAAAAATATCATCAAGCTGTAAAGCAGATGTCAAGAAATCCTACTAAGTTCTGATTTCTCACATACTGACTGCTGCTTTTTGGAAAAACATCAAATGTCACACTTTGCAAAAAGAATTTTTTTCTCTCTTCTGAATGTTTTTTCCCTACTCTGGATTTGTAGGAGCCCCACCTTGAGTCTAATATGATTACTGGGTAATTCCTTACTGTACACAGTACAGAGTAAGATCTCAAAGATTATCTGTCGAATAAATAAATGAATGGATAGACAAAGATGGGATATAGTAAAGTAAATGTTAAAAAGAGTAACAGTATGTCGGAAGCTGTCCCGGACACGGGGAGAGTTGGGGTACGGCTGCTGCCCAGAACACTGGGGTCCTCATGACGTAGCACTGGCCCTAGCTTGTAGCTCTGACATTCTTACCCTTCCACTTAATTAGAGGGTGCTGGAGACAGTGCAGCTGCGTTCATGGAAAGGTCACTGAAGCAGCCACCTGCACATGACTCTCCTTGACCATTGTGCCCTTTAGGCCTGGGCATTACTTACTCCAGGCTGCAGAGTTACTGGAATATGTGCCCAACCCAGAGTGGCATAAGAGTCATACATTCCAGCTTAGGTTTACCTAACTAATAGGGTTGCTGCTTAAAGGCGTAACAAAGAGTTTGATCTTCTGCACGGAAGCGAATGTTGTCCAGCCCCACAGCC
>VBSM01003176.1:38981602-39046335 GCA_008086735.1 Cheirogaleus medius | reverse complement strand
TTGGGAGCCTGGTGCCGCGTCCGCTACAGGCTCTCCGCTCAGTGGCGGCGGCCGGCTCTGGACTGGTGTCCGCATGTCTCTCCACCCGCTGGGGAGCCCACCAGCAGTCTGGGATGCAAGGGAGGGGGAAGTTTACCGCTCCACCTACCCTTGCCGCTGATCTCCAGACCGTTCGCTCCAGAGGTTTCTCCTTCCAGTTCTCCTCCGCAACCTCCTCTCGTGGAGTCTCCCGTAGTCTCCGGCACTCCTCCTTCCGACCCCCGTCCGATGTATGGTCGTTTACTTGCTTCTTTCTTCTAATATCTTCTAGAGGCTTTCTTTTCTGCAGAGACGCTCTATCTGGCAGTGTTTCTCGTCCGCCATCTTGCTCCGCCTCCTCCCTTAATCTACCTTATCTTTTAAGGCATTTGAAAAGTTAAGGTATAATTTACATACAGTAAAATTTATCCTTTCTAATATACAGTTCTTTGTTCTTTGACAAAGCAGAGTCATGGAACCATGACCATGATCAAGATACACAATAGTTCAATCACATATTTTTAATGCATTTCAAAGTTTTTGTTCAGACATGAGTACATTTCACCTCTAAGCACTTCAGCATGCATATTAATTAGAGTTCAACATTTGTTTAAAGTTATTTGTAGTTTTTGAGATAAAATGCACTTACAGTGAAATGCACAATTCATAACCTTTCTATGAGCATTGGTAAATGCATGAACCTGACCTGTGCAAGTCTGAACTCCTATCAAGATATATTAACAGAACATTTCCATAACCCCAGAAAGTATCCTTCTGTTCCTTTGTAGCCAATTCCTGGTCCCACTCTACCCTTCACATTAATAACCACTGTTCTCATTTTTTTTAAACCATAGATTAGTTTTGTCTATTCCAGAATTTCAGATAAGTATAATCAAAGAGTATGTACTCTTTTGTGTGAGTTTTGTTTAGGTTAGTGTATTTTTGAGATACGGACATGTTAAATAAATCAGTAGATCTTTTTAAATTGCTGAGCACTATTTTATGTATAAATTTATCACAGTGTCTTTATCCATTCTCCTGGTGATGGAAACCTGAGCTGTTTTCATTTTGGCTGTTATGAATAAAGCTATCATGACCATTCTCATACAAGGCTTTCAGTAAAAAGTATACATATTTTTATTTCTCTTAGGCAAATATCTAGAATTGGAATTTCTCAGTCATGGAGATAAGTATTTGCTTAATTTCATTTTTAATAACCCAGAACTGATTCCAAAGTGATTTTGTCATCCACTTAACAGTTTAAAAAATCATGCTGCCTATAGGATGGAGAATGGCTTGGGAGTAGGGGAAATTAGATCAGGGAAGACAAATTGCAATGTTTGGACTTAATAAGGGCTGGTGGATATAGAGAAGAGTGGATATAATTAGGATATATTTAGGGGATAGAACCCATAGGACTTAGCAGGAGACAGGATTTGAGGGGAGGGAGATGGATTAGTCAATTTCAGGCATGAACAAATGGATGATGCTGGTATGCTTTACTGAGATGGAGAGAACTGGTGGGCTACCAGTGCTGGGCTACCAGGTTTAAAGGAAAAGTGCTGAGCTCCATTTGGTATATATGCAGTTTGATGTGACTATTCTCTCTTGGAATAATGATTAGCTGATTTGTGGTAATTTACATATTCTCAAACTCAGAAAGAAAAATGAAACACAGCACCAAATAGACTGTGTTTCCTAGGTTTAAATTGTTTTTCCCTTCCCTTGAAGTAAAATACTATATAGTATATTTTCACTTATAACTTACTCTACAAAAGGAGGACATAAATTTCCATTACTTCTTCATGTTTAATGTTATTCTAAATATTAAAATATAACCTATTAAATTATACTCATTTCAATACCTTAGAATTTATGATCTTTGTTTGCAAAAAAATCACAGCTCTTTTATTGGACAAGGAGATGATTTATTACATAAGATTTAATTAGGATAAATGAGGGATATTATATGATACAATATTTTCACAGATGGTTAAAATCACCATGGGAAAACCTTCGATTCAAGTCATGTATTTAAATTGCTTAAGATAACTTAGGTAGCATTTGAAAGAATTAAGTTTACTAGCAGTTTAAAGCATTAAATTTATAATTGAGCACAAACAAGAATCATAAATCTTGTTGAAGTTACTACAGAACTAAAACTCCTTAACCAATAAAGTCAAATAAAGGTTTTAAAGAGACTTTTAAATGTCTTTTAAATTTATGTTTTGCTAAAAAATCATGACTACCTAATATTAATGAGGATTCTGATTGAATTGATTTTAGGGACTATTTTAGCCAGAAGATTTTTTCCAATTTAGCTATCCTTGAAACAAGACAATGACATTTTTATAACTACAGATGTGATATGAGAGATAACAAGAATAATAAATAGACACTTGACATATGTGAAAGGGGCCTCTATAAGCCACTTCATTTTTAGATATGTTTTTTATTACTTGAATTTTTATAAATGTTGAGAAAAACAATTTAAAATCTGTACTGGCAATCCTTAATATCATGTTATACCTCCTGACATAGTTATGTAAAATAATAAGAGTTGTCATTAAAATGTAATTAAAGATTCGCATTTCATGCCAAGCTGTCAACAAGGCTCATTTTGTTTAATTATCTATAGATTTTCAGGACCACCTGTTTTCAGGAGGGCTTTTCATTTTTAAGAGGTCAATGAAAGAAAAAGAAAAGGAAGATTTTGCCAACCACTTGACTAGAATCCATTTGTTTCTGACTGAAGAATGACTCAAACATCCCTTAGTACTTGATATTTCACTCGTGTCCAAAGGTCACAGGCTTTTAACAGCCAGTTGCAAAGTCTGGCTAGAAGCTAAAAAGAAAGAGAAGATATATTTAAACAAATATGACTTAAATACTGCAAAAGCTTGTGTTGTGTAACAATGAATTTGTTTTTTGGTCTGTCAAAGTCTTCTGTATGCCTTTCTTAAGAAAGTTAAATAAAGGTTTTATTCATTAGTGACTCATTGTTTCCTACCTACTAATGCTCATTCTGGAATATATGAATCTTGATTAGAAAGATTATATTAATTTTCTAATGATATACATAAATATATGTAAACTAATGTTTAAAAATAAAGAATATTAAACAGATTTTATTTACAAGAATGACATTGAGAGAAAATGATCTCTTAGGTTAGTTTAGCTTACCTCAGCAAGTGAGCTATAGTGGCTAGTAGGTTTTGTTTTGCTTTTTTTCCTCTTAGTACACTTGGAGATTCAATGGCACTTAGAAAGTACATTTTACAAACTTGTTAAATTACACATCATAGTTTTCCTTAAAATGTCTTAAACTAGTCCATCTCTTATGGAAATGCAATCTAAGATAGTGGTTAAAACTTAGGCTTTAGAACCAAATTGCTTGGGTTTGAATACCAGCATTATCATATACGATTAATAAAAATGACCTTAGGCAAGTTACTTGATTGTTCTGTAATTCAATTTCATTTATTATATAAAATAAATAAAAAAATAGTATTGATTTCTTAAAATCATTATGAAGATCAAGGGCATGTAAAGTGGTTGTTCCAGGTAAGAGATAAGGTCTTGGTCTGAGGCAGTAAAGTGGGCATGAAAGAAATCAAACATAAGAACAATATACTTTCCAAGTGGAATCAATAGGTCTTGGTGAGTAATTAGGATCTGGTGACTTTTAGCTGCCAGCTGATGTTAAGGAGATGCCAAAAACATGAAGGGTGTTTGGGGAAGCACTATATATATATATGTGTATGTGTGTGTATATATATATTTTTTATAAAATCTATACATACATACAGCGTATATTTAATATATATTATATTTTATCTATTATATATATATTTTTATATATATATTTTTTTTTCAGTGACAAACACAGGCCCTGGCAGCAGGTCACGGTGCTTGTATTTATCATGGGCATGGGTGGTAAGTGGGAAGGGATCACCTCCAAAGCCTTCTTAGCTAGAAATACTTTCCCCTGGGAAGCATATCAATTAGATTGACACATTCAAGCAAGTAAAATGAGGCTCAGCTTGGGGACCAAAGAAGATCTGGTGACAAAAGTTTGAAAATGGAGTTGACAGTGTGTGGCCTCCTAGTTATGGGGATTAACCCAGAAGAGAGCATATTTGACCTCCTGTTCACTCCTCAGCCCTTTATTATGAGCTTCTGCCATCACTTGTCTACTCTAACTGCTGTTGTCAAGATCATCAGTGATCTCCCTTATGACAAATCCAATGGAAATCTGTGAACAGCTTTTGACACAGTTGGCTAAATTTTTCATCCAAACACCTAGTTCTTCTCTAGTTTGAATTCTACCTTGGTGATCACATTCATTTCCATGGCTTCTTATTTATTTATTTTTAAATTAACAACAATTAAAAATTGTATGTATTTATAGTATATGGAATGATGTTTTGATCTATGGCTTCAAATACCATTTCATATCTGTAGTCCCATACTCTCTTTTGGACTCAATACCCATATGTCCTCTGATTGATCTAACAGTTGTACTTGGATATTTTAAACATTACATATCCATAATAAAACTTTTTATTTCCACCTGCAATTCCTTCTACAGACATTTTTGTCCTATGTCTATCAATTTCCAAGAATGATAAAACCATTTCCATAGTTCCCCAAGCTAGAAATTTGGGATTAATTATCAATTAATCCACATCATCCTCATGCTCATCCTCTCATTCAGTACACAGGCTCATTAATTTATACTTTCAAAATATATTCCAAATCAACCATTTGTATTCCTGCATTCTATTTTAAGCCATAATTTCTGACCCATTTTCCCTTTTGCTACCTCCTAATCAATTCAATCAATTTCCACATCAGGGATCACAGTGATAATTTTAAAACATAAATTTGATTATTTTGTTTTTCTGCAATAAACCTTTCAAAGGCTTTCCATTGTATTTAGAATAAACAATACACTCCTAGAAAGTACACCCTGTCCCCAATCTCCAATAGAATAAAAGTTTATTTCTCCAATCTTATTTTTCATTTTTCACATTTCCCCATGATCACCATGTATCAGCCACTCACTTCTTTTAATTCCTAAAACCTTCCCTAGAACCGTTGCATGTTCTCAGGTAGATCACTCTTCCTCATTCCTCCCTTCATTGTGTCATTGGAATATAATCTATCAATCTAAGTGGATGTCTCTGTCAGTTGTATCTAAACTAGTTCTCCCCATATTTTCTATCATAGAAAACGGTTCATTTTCTTTTTAACATCATGTAGCATGATTTATACTTATTTCTTTTCTGTATGTTTTGTTTGCTGTCAGTCTTCCTCACAAGAACAAATTTCCATAAGGTTTGATACTGTATCTGCCTTGTTAAATAGTGTGTCTCTCTGTAACCTATCAGGCTGTCTAATACATTGAGAATGCTCAAAAATATTTATGGGCTGAATGAATGCTCCTGTGAGAATTATATTTCTAGTTCTGTGTGAGTGAATGTTGCACGCATATTAATATATATGTGGCACAAATGGACTCACATTAAAAGGATACAGACCTTAATTCAGAATGTTCTTGCCAGCTTTGGTTGTTTTAATGAGAAGTCACTGTAAGGAAAAGGATGTCTTTTTCTAAAGTGCCTTTTACTTTTAGTGCTCCTTAAAAATTGTGTCTAAGTTCCTTTGAGTATTTTATAAAATTACCCTGACTAAATGCAAGTGGGCAAGGAACAGAGTGAATTGGCTGCTGCTGTACACTAATAGGGTCTTAACTACGTACTTGAGATCACTTGGGATGCACATTCACAGCCATGGCAGGCTACGCTGCTCTATGGCACTGTTGAAACTGTAAACAATAAAAAGACTAAAACTGTTGCCTTCTCAGAAAGAAACAGAAGACTTCAAATCTACTCAGTCAGCACAACTCCTGAAAATTGTTCTCTTGGAAAAAGCAAATGCTCAGGAGCATAGTCGGTTATCAGAACAGATTTACTGTAAAACACATGTACAAGTGTATTTACATACACTTAGATGTATGAATAAACATAAACCCACTAAAAAGCTTAGTTATGTCTGGAAATCTATTTTATTAAGCACTCAACATTTTGAAAATTCTGTGATTGGGATCTTAGCTTCACAATAATTATTATTTTTTTTAGGATGAGTATTTCTTTTATCTTGCATGTAGCTGAAATGGAGTGGTTTTCTGTGATTGTTCACAGAAATGAACAGGTTCTGAGAAACAATAGGTAAACTCAATAGGTTAAAAAATTGAATACATTATTTTTATATGAAATTTTATCCTCGCTTTCTATTGCGTGGCCTGGTGAACATAGATGAACGAAAGGTAAAAAAGTTGTCTGCAACTGGTTTTAGGTTTAATTCCCCAAATAAGTGTTGCTCGTAAATTCGTTTTTCAATATTCAAATGGCCTGAAATTTATCCTAAAAACTCAGAATAAAGAAATATCCTGTTTTGCTTAAAACTTTCCCTGAATTCCAGATCTCAGTTAGGCACTCATTGCTCTGTGTTCTCTAATGATTTGAATATACAGTATATACTTTACTGATATGATTAGCCCTTCTTTTATTTTAGAAGACTCAACATAGTAGATATGAATCTAATTTCATAAGTAATCAGTAGTACAAATGGACTAAATGTTGTACATGGGATTTTTAAAAAATAACTTTATGATATATGCAAGAGATTGATTAAAACAAAAGGAAGCAGAAATGTTAAAGCTAAAATGATGCTTTTAAAAAAAACCCTCTGGAACAGTCCTAGGCTTCAATTTTATTAGATAAAGTAATTTTTGAAGCTTAAATTACTATGAGAGATAACAAAAGGAAACATAACTTTGTATTACTAGAAAAATTATCAGGAAGAATATCTTTTACTTGTGGTTTCTGCTGCACAAAGCAGATGCCAAATACAATTTTTTAATTTAATGATGATGAATAATATTTCCACAAAGATATGCTTTACTTTTAAAAACTAATTTTATATCCTTCATTTTTCCTACCAGTGTGCAATAATATATACATTTCTAACTACACTGTTTATATAGATTATGTAAGACATTGAAATTGGGAAACTCTCTAAGCTTGCAAATAAATAATTTACATAAAAATCACCAAAGTCCAGAAAATTTATGAAATAAAGGCAATGAAATATAAAACAATGAATACACACACACATGTATATATGTGTGTGTATAAAACCTATCTGATTGATAATTTTCTAAATAATAACATGGTAGAAAAAGTATAGTGAAAAAGATACTACCAAACTCTTTTGGTAGGAATATAGAGTTTTCTCAACCATTTTGAAAATAATTGGAAATTATGTAATAAATAGTGATCAGAGATAAGTACAAAGATTAATGTTCAAGGATATTCATACTATTTATTATAGTAGTTACCACTTAGTGGAGGAAACTCTTAAATATCCAACAACAAGAATGTGGTACTCTACACTGGACTTTGGACCATTATTAATATCAGGTTTTCAAAGTAATTTTCATGACAGGAAATACTCATGAGTTAAAATTAACTTTAAAATGAAGCATATTAAATTATTTGCATGTGTATATTATGTGTGTATTGGTATAAAAAATTGAAAAAAATAGTTATACTAAAAAAAATAAACCTTCTTATTCAAAATGGAAAATGATTTATTTATTTATCACTGCTCCACCATAACAATTTAAAAATGATGGTAAAGGAAGTAAAAGGTGTAAATTTAAAAGACAAAATGGAAGGAGGAATAATAATAGAAGAAAATATTGAAATATGGAGGGGAATTAGATAAAATCGAACCTTTGGCAATATGGCCAATGTGTTGCTCAGAGTGACCCTTTGTAATAGAAACAACTAGGTCCTTGATAAGATACAGTCTTTTTTTGATGGATTGTTGGATTTCTCTAGAGAAAACCATCCTTATCTTCCAAGGAAACAAACAAAAAAACATGGCCCCAAAAAATCAGTGATCTGGGGCTGAGGCTGGGAACAGTAAGTAGATTGTAAAAACAAGTATTTCATGAGAAGCTGATAGCAACACTGTGAAGATGTTGGGCCTCTGTCAACTGTGAAGTGGTTGAGCTAAATATTTTCCTCTTATGTTGAGGTGGGACCTTTAGGGAGTTGGACAGTTATCCCAGGCTGGTGGCATTCCTTGGTTTCTGACAGAAGCAAAATCTTCCCAACTTAAGATCAAGATTTCCTATTGATCAGAATAGCCAATACACTTATAACCAAAAATCACCAATCCTATGAAGAATCAAACCACCACAAGTGAGAGTCAGAGGACAAATGATAAATAACAGATTTAGACACTTGCATACTTCTACATATACTGGAATAGCTACAGACTGTAGAACAAATAAGTAATAAAGATTTAAATAAAAGATGGAATCCCAAAGAGGCGAAAAGCAGGTATGATCAGGCAGTTAAAAAGGTAATAACTAAATGGAGTCTCTAGAAATGCAAAACATAATTGGTGATATTTTAAACTTAATGGGTTAAAAAGCATATTTAATTCAGCCAAATGGGGAATTCATGACCCGAAGATATATCTGAATAAATGAACCAGAATTTGGAAACTGGAGAAACAAGGATATAGGGAATATTGAAGAGAAATTAAGAAACATCAAGAATTGAATGAGAAAGTCTAATAGGCATCTGTTAAATAAGAATAGGCAGAATAAATGGACACGCTTGAAGCTCTGACTCGAGGGAGAATGGGGGCAAGGGCAATATGCGTAACCTTAACATTCATACCCCCATAATATGCTGAAAAAAATAAATAAAGGGCTCATGTGATTAAGCAAAAAAAAAAAAAAAAAAAAAAAAAAAAAAAAAAGAATAGGCAGAATGTTTTCAGTTCTGACCAAGATGGTCTAAGCCCATTATAGCCTATATTTCCCACTGATTACAGTAAAACCTCTAGATAAAATATAATAAGCAACTAACTGGAGACTGAAAAGTAAATGAAATTAGGCAGATTGTGGGAGACAAGCCAAGCCTGGAGAAGCAACCCGTATGGCAATGGGTTCCTCAATGTTTTTCTGTTCTCTCAAACAACACATATTTATTGTCTCACAATTCTGTATATAAAAAATCCAGGAATGGTATGTCTGAATTCTCTCATCTGGGTTTTACTGGGCTTTAAAATCAAGGTGTCATTCAGCCTAGGCTCTTACCTGGTTGCTCTGGGGTAGAACCCACTTCCAGCCTAATTCAGGTAGTTGCAGAATTTATTCCTTCTCATATGGTTGTAGGACTAAAGTCCTTGTTTCCTTACCAGCTGTTGGCCAGGGATTGTTCTCAGCTTCTAGAGGCTAACTGCTTACTTGACTTATGGCCCACTCTACCCTCAGAGCCAGAGAGAGCTCATTGCATCCTTTTAGAACTTCAGATCTGACTTCTTTTCCTGCTGCATCTCTCTGTCTTACTGTTCTGCTTCTAAGGGCTCATTGGACGACATAGACCCATCTAAATATTTCAAAATAGTTTTGTTATTTTAAGGTCAATTAATCAGTAAACTTGATTACATTTCACAGTTTCTGGGGATTAGACCGTGAGATCTAGGGGAAGGCATCTTAGAATTCAGTCTACCACACTTCACAAAACCTTATAAAGAGATGATTCTTCTACTTTCTTAGACTAGTAAAAGTGCATCAAACTAAATAAAAAGCTTCTGCACAGCAAAATAAACAATAGCAGAATGTAAAGGCAACTTATGGAATGGGAGAAAATATTTTTCCTGAGATATCTCATAACAATATATTCAATATTATAATAAAAATTTAGGACAGAGCATAATATCACAATATATAGAGATGGAATATATATTTATATATATATATATTATAAATATATAATATTCCAAATCAGCTAATTTGGAATGAGGTTTTAAGGAGAGTAAAAAAGTTTCTTTGTGAAAATAACTATGTAAAAACATACTTATATGAAATACTTAAAAAAATATGTTATAAATAATTGAGAGGAACTGTCCAAATAAGATAAGAATAGCTTTATAAGTTTGGGATTAATTTTCCTAAAGGAAAGTATTATTTCATATAAATGTTTAATAAATATCATGCAGGGGTCCTCAAACTATGGCCTGCCGGGTGTTTTTGCTGCCGCTGCCTGTCCTGCTTAGCAGCTGACTCATCCCTGGTCCACAGTGCGCATGTGTGGAATGTGCACCACACTCTCCAACGGTCTGAGGGACAGTGAACTGGCCCCCTGTTTAAAAAGTTTGAGGACCCCTGCATAGCTAATTTTTAGATGGTTATTAAAAAATTCTGATTTAATAAAATACCAAGTATTTTCATGAAGACAAAATTGTAAATGTTATCAAAGACTCAAGGTTACACATTTGTTCCTTAAGTTACTATAAACTACATTTTACTAGTTACTAAAAAATATATCAGCAATTAACTGAATCTTCTTCAGGGCACTTCTACTGCAGACACAAGCACGCTTTATCTAAGAATGCTAAATAACAATTAGTTTAATGCCAAGGTTATAAGCAGGGAGGCAGGCTTTTAATTGCACCATGTCAACAAGTTATTTACATCTTCCTAGATTTTTAAAATAATATTTTATTTGTAATTACATGAGAAAAGAGTGTGTGTGGTGTGAATGTATTCAGGCACATTGCTTTTTAAAGGAATATGAACAGAAACAGATTATGTAACATAAACCTATTACAACTTTTATAAACTTAAAAATATTTTGTAGTGTTTGGTGGTGTTTTATAACAGCTAGTTTTCTCACAAATGAGATGAGAATTATATGTTAATTTTCAAAAAGAACTGCTAAATCCATTGATAAATAAATGAACACTCAAGTCTAGTATTAGTTTCATGGTCACACTTCTCTCAGGTTGAGTTTTCAGAACTAGAATTCATTTTACAAGTGGGAACTCTTTTGTGCTTTTGAGTTTTATTTTCAAAGGAAAACCCAACCTAGACTCCAAATAAACATTTGTATAGCATTATTTCATGGATAATAACAAAATAAATATGCTTGTTTTCTATTTTCTTTATCTTCTCTCTAAACAGTCAACTTGGAACCTAGTGTTTTCTTTCATAACAGCAGGTTTGTGGAAACCTAGTCTTCCTGAACACTGAGGCATGGTATAACCGTTTCATTCAAAACCCAAATTTATCCCCTTAATGGTCTGCACTGCTATCTGCGTGTTATCTCCTTCCAAGGCTTCTGCAGCGCTCCCTCCAGGTGGGGCTGACTGGCCTCCCTTATACCTTCTTCTCCCTTGCATCAAACTGCAACTGTCTTAGCTATCTTCTCCTTTTACCTGTTTTTCCATAATGTCTTGGATATACGTTTATTTGAATTCATTGACTTAACACAGTATATTTCTATTAACTTACCCTTACAAGCTTTTACTTTCAATACAATAGATTTCTAGTTATATTAATAATGAACATGCATATAATCCCCCCTCATTTTTTATACCTGGTAAAGTCCTATTCATCCTGTAAAATATAGCTCAAATATTACCTTTTGTACATAGCAACCAAAGATACTAGTAATTTTTCATATCTCATTAACATTTATTAATTATTCTTACCACATTTATTGTAAACTTATGGAGTTTTTCACATTTCAATTATATTTATTTTAGTTACAAAAAGAATACAGGTTTACTTTCTTAAAAAATCAAACACCACTCAAAAAATTATTCAGAATTTCCTCCTTACTGATGCTATGTTTTATAGGGTATGTCTCACATACAGGAACTATCTCACTGGAAAACCAATTTCTTAAAGACAAAACAAAAATTTTACTGACCCCTTCCATTCAGGTACTTAAAACATTTTATCCAATATGTTGTTACATAAAGACGTAGAGTAATGATCTCCTATATTTATATTCTGCAAAGAGTTTATACCACATCTAACATATATTAGATGTTCAATATATATTAAATATTACTCTTAAGTCACAGGTTTTTGTAGTTTCAATGGAGTAGATATTTTAAAGCCTGAAAAAAACCCAAACCTTGTTATATTCAATTGCCTAGTTTCCAAGTAGATCAGTTATTCAGATAGCAGTAATCAGTATTATGACCTTCAAAGACACATGTCGTCTAGAAAACTGAAGGTATTATTATTATCTGGAGGTAAATGTCATTGAATGACCTCAAGTCTTTAGAAAAACTCAGTTTGGTTTTGCAAATAATTTCAGTAGTCAGTGTTTGGGCATTGTTTTATCACTTGTAATAACTGAATAAAATGTGGAGAGATATTTAGTTTCAGTAAAAAATAAACTTAGAGGAAAAATAAGGTCTTGTAGGACATTTGTTTTGGCATTATGAAGTTACCAAGAGGAATGCAAAATGATTTGTCCAGTCTAAACAATGTCAATTACTGCTTTGCAAACAGAAACGGCAAAATTCTATGGATACAATTGGGGCTGGATTCATTGCTGGACAATTGCCATCCTTACTTTATAATCTTTTCTCTTTCAGCCATTGTGAGTGAATGCTTACTCCCCAAATAGTTTCTGATCATCCATCCTGTGAAAGCACAATAGGTTACTGAGTTTGAAAGCTTTCATTTCTATGACTTTGTTAGGAGTTAGTCTTGCGTGAATTTTCACAGAATGTGTGAGCATATATTAACAGGAAGGCGCTGTAGAATTGATGAGATCATTAATAAATATCAGACAGATATGAACTCAAGTGGACCAGCGGTGGGCTGTGTGGAAAGGGATTATGATGTGGGAGATAAGAAGCTGGAATTCATTATTGTAGACCTTACTGAAAAATGTTGGTTCCCAAATCACCATCCATTTTTCTTCCAAAAGAGTTTTCATTCCTGTCCTTCATCCATGCAACTCTTTTGTGCCAGGTGAAACTGGCTCTGGGTTCTCAGAATGGGCATGACTGGTTTAATGGTAAGCACATTCCCACACCCATGAACAGTGACTGGCTAGCAAAGCCAGGCTATACGAAACAGTACATGGCATGCCCTCAGGACACGTGACCCAATCTGTGTCAAAAAGATATAAGAAAACAGTTGTGATAGATAGCCTTCTGAGAAAGAATTTTCTTTTTCTTGAGAGGGAATTACTGGAAGAGGTAACAACATCCTTCCTTGCCTTGTGCACATTGTGTATGTACTTGAGGCCTGGAACGCAGCGATGTGAGAATGAGGCTGGCTGACAGAGGCTGTGACTAGGTCTGCACAAGTGCATATGTGAGTGGGGAGAGTTCCCCAGTGATCATGCCATTTTGAATCAGATTTTCCTGATGCTTTAGGGGAATAGGAATTTCTTTTGACTGTAAGGTTGTTTCATTTTATTTACTATGTATATTTAGTTCTTCTTTATAAAAATTCATTTCAGAAGGGCATGGTAATTGTTTTTAATTAAAATTCACAAATTACACTCACTTTATTCTAGCTAATAACTACATTTTTTCTCACACAATCTCTCTTTTCAAAATCTTTTTTCACAACATTGTGCTTTTTTTTTTTGGTGTTGAGGTCATTGCACGAATAAAAGTTTGATTTGTTTAGTTACGTGGTGTTCAGTTTATTTAGTATTCAGATAGAAACATATGAGTGTTTCTTTTTCCTATCTCATGACCAGTGGTACCCGTTTATATAGGAACCATGACCCAGGGAACAACATGAACACATCATCTTGAACTATTGGGGGATTTTCCTCTTTAATATCATGTACCTGTTATTTTCAATTAAAAGCTTCAAAAAACCTGAGTTCAGTATCTGTTCAGTGCAAGTTTAGGTTTCCCATAGGTCTGAGAACTAGTTGAAGGCAAGGAAGAATTTTTATTTCAATAAATATTTTAGTAAACATCTATCACTGGAGATAGATGAACAAGGCAGAAATATTCCTAGCCAGGAAGGATAATATATTCTAATATGTGTATGTACTGAAACACACAATAAACAGCTATATCCAACAAATTCAGATTTTTGGTAAGTGCTATGAGAAAAATAGGGTGATGGGATTGACATACCTGTGGAGGGGGAAAGCTGGAGATATATTGTGTTAAGTCAGTGAATTCAAATAAACGTATATCCAAGACATTATGGAAAAGCAGCTAAAAGGAGAAGATAGTCCTCTTTGAGGTGAAGAGAACAGCAATGAGAATAGGCAAGGGAATAGGTGGTTTCAGCATAGACAAGAAAGTAAAACAAACCATGAGATGGCTCAGGGCTTGGCGTATTCAATGAACAACATTTTAAGAGTAGGAGATAGTATGAGATGAAATTGATGAGTTAGAGAAGGGTCAGACCGTTCGTTATAACTGCCATGATAACCCATTGAAGATGTTAAGTGCAAGAGCAGCATGATTAATATTTTTAAAAAAGTACTCTGGCTGCTTTGTGGAGGAGGGATTTGGGGAAGCAAGAAAAAGACTCAAGAGAGACACTTAGGAGGCTACCACTAAAGCCTACATATGAGATGACAATTGAGATTTAGATACTGGTATTAGAGAAAGAAAGCAGTAATAGATTTGAGATATATTTTGGAACTGAAAATTTAGGACTTGCGATGGACTGGATTAGAGTATAAAAGAAAGGGAGGAATTAAGTTTTGGTATGTAGGGGTAGGTGACAATTGTTGGCTGTACTTAAGATGTCTAACTCCAGGAAAGAGGAAAAACAACTGGTGGCCTTTTCATTGAGTTCATGTTAAATGCACATTATGTGAGTCTTTCAATTTGTTCACATATACTTTTGTATTTTTCAGTAATGATAAAGTTACTCCCATTTATATTTTGGTCTATTTCAGCATATGTATTTTTTTAAATTTGTGGTAAATAGGTTCTTCTTTTTCATTACATCTTCTAACTGGTTAACATTAACCTATAAGAAAGTAATTAGTTTGGCATGCCAATTTTATTGCTTTGCTAGCTTGATAAATAATTTTATTGTTTTGTAACATGATTTTTGTTTTTTTGTGGCTTTTCTAGATGCATGAACATGTCATCTACAAAAAGAGTTTTAGCTCTTCCTTTCATATTCTTAAACCTTTACTTGCTTTTTTTATATCATTCCATTGGCTAATGTCATTAATACAATGTTGAATTGTAAAGGCAACAGCAGGAATTCTTGTCTTGTTTCTGATTTTGACTACCTCCAGTGTTTCACTGTTGTTTGTGCAAAATGCTGATCTTTAGACTGAGAAATACTTTGTCATGATCGTGATATGTGCACGAATTTCTATTTATTGATAGTTTCATTAAGAATAGAAAATCATCTTTATTTTCTCAGCATCTCTGAGATACCATCAAGATATGTATTCTTAGATATACTACTGTGAGTAATTGTATTAATGGATAATATATATTGAAGGATACTTACTTCCTTGGAGTAAAATCTTCTTGGTGATGTTATTTTATGTCAATGTTTTTATGTTTTAAATGTTTATTTATTTATTTTTGCATCAGTGTTCACATGTGTGACTGATCTCTAATTTCCTTTTCTTTTTTTTTTGCAATATTTATCAGATTTAGGTACTTGCTTTAAAACTAATTTGGAGGTTTTCCTCCCTTATATTGCTATGGCCTGGAAACAATTTACAATACTTGGGATTGTCTGGTCTTTAAAGATTTGGGAAGTTCCACTATGAATCCATCATGATCTGTTGCTTCTTGTGCAAGTAGCTCTTTGATAACTTGATCTTTTTCTTAAATAAAAATTGATTTCTTCCATGATGCTTGGAGTCAGTTTTAGTAAACTATTTTTTTCTTAGAAAATTATCCATTTCATGTAGTAGATTTTAAAGTTTATTTATAGGGAGATTTAAAATTTTCTCAAGATTTAAAATAATTTGGTGATTATTATACCCCTGTCATTTCTTATTTTTTTAATATGATTTTGTGTGATGAAATGTCTGGTTGATTTTTAAAAAAGAATTAGATTATTTATACATCACTTTTTTTCTAACTCATTATTTCCTGTTTTCATCTTTATGAATTTTTTTTTCTCTTTCTTTTGGTTTGCCATTTTTCCTCTGACATTTTGAGTAAGAAGTTTAATTTATTATTTTCATTTTTTCATTTTTAGTTATCTAAATTTTTTTTCAAGTATTGTTTAAACTATATGCCACAAGTTCTTGTGTTACAGAGGGTCATTTAATCTTCTTCATGTTTATTGCTGTCTATTTCTTTCTCCACACATCTATGATTTGTTCATTTTTTTTCTTATTTCTGTCTTCTTAGTGTCATTTACTGTACTTTAAGTAGCTTCTATTTTCTTTTAGGTACCTTGTCATTTAACCTTAATTTATAATTTAATTTTGAATTATTTTCTTCCTAAACTTTGTCATTTCCTATTTAACATCTTCTATTACCTGTCTCTCAATATCTGTCTCTTTTTAAAGTTTGTGATTTCTGTTTTTTGATGTTATTTTACATCTATAATTTCTTGTTTTGTTATTTTAATTCTGGTAAGAACCTTACTTCTAGGCAGGTGTTGTCTTTGCTTGTTTATTTAATGTGCTTTCATCTGTGAAACTGTTTGGATCCTCATCTCTCTTTAGTTTCTCATGGATGCCATGATTTTATTTTTCATTCATGAAATTTCCATATTTTATTCTCCAAGAATAATAACTAGGAGGAGGTTTCTTTTATGCGGCTGGCAGGGTATCAGGTGGCTTTTCTGAGTTCTCATATCAAGGGTTCTGCTTCTGTTGCAATAGCAGTTTTTAAATATATGAAATCATTATTTAGTGGTGGTGTGGTGGTGGTGCAGTTTGCTTTTATTTTCATATTCTATTCTGTTCCAGTAGGATTCCTGTTATCAGCTGCTTTTATTCCTCCCTTTGAAACCAGCTGCTGACTCCAAATGCAACCACTGCTGCAGAAATCACACACTATCAGATTATTGAAAGTCCTCATGGGACTCCACAGGATATAGTCATGTAAAGCTTTATAAAGGTAAAAGATATGTTACAGCAGCAGAGAGAAAGTACAGATATTCATAGAAGGCCAAGACTTACCAGTGCAGCCCTTCAGGGTCCCATATCAGTCACACAGGACGTAATTCATCTTTGGTTTATGAACCATCAATATACATGCAAGATACTTTGGTTTCGTGCTCACTTCAGCAGCATATACACTAAAATTGGAATGACACAGAGAAGATTAGCATGGCTCCTGTGCAAGGATGACACACAAATTAATGAAATATTCCATATTTTTCAGGTATCAAAACATATGCCCCCCAAATATATACAACTATTATATATCAATTTAAAATATATATATATACCTTGTTTTCATTAGAGCCAAGGCACAGGTTTACTGAGGAGTCTTTTATACCCTACTGGTCACATAGCTAAAATCCAGGCTTTATAACTCGTTAAACCAGTATAATTATCAATCCAAACATTTTTACTATCCAATATAGATAACAAGCTAACACAGCATGTCTCCAGGGGAATTTCAGACTTTATACTACACATTATAAATCGATAGCTAGTTTAATTCATCCCTTTCCTAGTTGGAGGTCAATACTAGATGTCCAGCCTCAGAGACAAGCTTAAAGTTACCCAGACCAGCTGACCCTATTCTTAGCTCTCTTCAGAGACACTTTCCTAAGACTACCCTTGCAAGCTCTTTCTCTTTGTTCCTGTTGGCTGTGCTGTGATCATAAGCTTGACAACTGCTCTCTGCAGTTCCCACTCAGGGTGAAGTTCTCTGTTTTTGGAAGCGACCCATTGGTAAGGTTTCCTGTATTTCACCAATACTACCTACTACCCACAATTCTGTATAGCTCCCTCCAGACTCACATGCAAGTGTGGGGTCTGTTACGAACTCTAGTCTCAGTTGCTTATTTCCCCTTTTACTCATAAATTGAAGTTTATGGTCTGGACAAGATGGCTGACCAGAGACACCAGATTGCCAGAGCATCTCAGTGAGAAGGAGAAGTTTTAGATTAAAGAGAAAAAATGAATAAACAGACAAACATATAACAGATGTGGGTCTGAAGGAAGGATGCCAGACCCTTCAAGAGACTCTATGGGAATAAGATGTGGAGCACAACAGGAATGAGCAAGTACTGGCAGAAATCAACCCCTGAGAGGCTTGGAGCCCAGTGAGAAGTGTAGGTGGAGTGGTTTGTTTCTCTCTCCCTTGCATCCCTGACAGTCCATCTTAGGCCTCCCCATATAATTCAATATTTTCTGTATGTTTTTTTAGTTCCTCTTATTTCTCAGCTCTTTCTCTTTGACTGGCTTGTTACCTCATAGGTGTTGTCTTGTTGTCCTGGTTGTCTAATAAGCTCAATCAGGAATGAAAAAGAAGAAATTACAACTGATACCATGGAAATTTGAAATATCATCTCTGAATACTATAAAAATATCTATGCACATAAACTTGAAAACATGGAGGAAATGAACACATTCTTAGAAACACACAGCTTTCCTAGGCTCAATCAGGAAGAAATAGAATTCCTGAACAAACCAACATCAAGTACTGAAATTGAAGCAGTAATTAAAAAATCTTCCTAAAAAAAAAAAGTCCAGGACCAGATGGTTTCACACCCAAATTTTATCAGACCTACAAAGAAGAACTGGTGCCTATCCTGCTGAAGTTATTCTACAACATCAAGAAGGAAGGATCCTCCCCAACATGTGTTACAAAGCCAACATCACCCTGACACCAAAGCCAGAAAAAGATTCAACAAATAAAGAAAACCACAGACCAATAGCCATCATGAATATAGAAGCAAAAATTCTCAATAAAATCTTAGCAAATTGAACTCAGCTGCTCATCAAAAAAATAATCCATCATGTCCAAGTGGGCTTCATCCCAGAGATGCAAGGATAGTTCAACATACAGAGGATAATAAACAGAATCCACAAAAAACTTAAGTGAATCAGCAAGAAAACACCAAACAGCCCCATGAAAAAGTAGGCAAAAGATACGAATAGAAGCTTTTCAAAAGAAGATAGACTAATGACCAATAGACTTATGAAAAAATATTCAATGTCTCATCAGGGAAATGCAAATCAAAACTACAATGAGATAACATCTCACCCCAGTAAGAATGGCTTTTATAAAAAAGTCCAAAATAACAGATGCTGGCATGGATGTGGAGAGAAAGGAACACTTACACACTGTTGGTGGGACTGAAAACTAGTATAACCTCTATGGAAAACATTGTGGAGATACATCAAAGAACTACAAGGAGTCCTACCACTTGATCCAGTAATCCCAATTCTGGGTATTTTCCCAAAGGAAAAAAAGACATTTTATAAAAAAGACACTTTCACTTGAATGTTCATAAGCAGCACAATTCACAATCACAAAGATGTGGAAATAACCCATGTGCCTATCAATACATCAGTGGATTAATAAAATGTAGTATATGCATAGCATGGGGTATTACTCAGCCATAAAAGAAATGGTGAACTAATATCTTTTGTAACATTCCAGATGGAACTGGAGACCATCCTTTTAAGTGACATATCACAAGAATGGAGAAATAAGTACCACATGGACTCACTACTAATTTGGAACTAATATATCAACACTTATGTGCACATATGGTAGTAAATGGAAATCAAGCAGGTCAGGGGGGAGGGGATGGGTAAATTGACACCTAATGGGTACAGTGCACAATATCTGGGTGATGGACACACTTAAAACTTTGACTCAAACTGTACAAATGCAATTCATGTAACCAAAATGTTCATATATTCCCGTAATATTCTGAAATTTTAGAAAATTGAAATTTATAATATTCTGTATTCTCTGGCCTATGGTTAATGTAAGTTATGACATTTTAATTTAACTTTTCTTTAAACTTTTATAGTATTTTGTAGAAGAGGTGGAAAGATTGCAATCTATAGAAACTCCATTATCCTAAGGTAACTTGCAGTATCTATCTTGGTCTTTAACCGTCAGTGCTAATTCTACCTCAGTGACAGGAGATATCTTTTTCTGCAATATTTCTACCTGTAGGAGTGAGATATGACAATATTGTTCCTTTCTTCTGTTTTTCCCTACTCTTTTCAAGCTGTTTCAGAAAATTTCAAAATTTAAAGTGCCTCCCTATTTTTTTTCTTTTTGATCACTACCAAGTAGTGCCAATGCTCAGCTACCTTTGTTTCTTGTTCTTTTTCTTGTTTTCTTTTTAATTTTCAGTACCTGACATTAGCTTTACCATAATGTTCTCCCAGTTTTTGCTTTGAGTGTTTCCCATGGAAAGATGTGAAAGACTTAAGAATTCAGTAAATACTGTCCAATCAAAAGTATTTATTAATTAAACAAACGATGACACTCTCACTCTCACCTTCCTAAGATTTCATTCAGTTGTTACCTTCCCATCATATCAACATTTAATCCACGCCTATTCTCAATGTATCAGTGCTCTTCATGGCTTCCCATAATGACTTCTCTTATCATTCTTGTACCTTCTTTTAGAAACCTAACACAATGAATTGTCCAGACCTAACCCCTTAGAACACTGGCCATATTTGTTTACCTTTGTACAGCAACTCTGTCAATTTAAAACTCAGTAAATGATGCAAAAATACTCTATGTCTATTGTTGAAGATGTTATTTTTAAAATATGTCCAGATTTTATCAAACTGTCTAGTTATCTATCCTAATTATGCAAGGGAGTTATCCCACTGGCATCTCTCTGGTTCACTGGCTTCCTATATTCAAACTGCCTCTGGAGTCATCCAAGTTTGGATTCTAACATCTTCCCACTTCCAACTTGTTAAAATGGTGGTGTGTTAATCCACCACGATTACACGCCTTTTTCTTAGCTCCAGTCTTTAGTGCTTAGGGATGTGCATATCTCCTTTTCTCTTGTATATACATCTAGGCTGCCCAATCAGATAGCAGTATTTACCCTAAGGAAATTACCATACTTAGCCACATATTCCATTATAATCCTTTTTACTTCTCTCACTATTTGTGTATTAATTACAAGGAAAACATCTACTTTTAAACTGATGTTCTTCCTTGAGGAATACTAATTCCTAGAAACAAAAGTATAAGCTTTTAAAATTGTCCTCTTAGCATTGTAATAATTCCATATTTTTCTGTATCTCAACCCAAGATTACTTATCCAATAGATAATGCAGACCAACAGGTCTCTTTAGCTGTTCACTGATTAAAAACTTATCTGTCTTGCGGTTGAAACTATAGTCTATATGAAATTCACAATGATCAAGATACATGTCAAGTCAATTTGAGATAATATAATGAGAAATGTGGACGAGTACCTCTAGGAATTTTAGGACAATCCTCATAATTTAGGAAGTAAATCAATTCACATTCACCCTGTGGCCTTGGATACAGTTTAAATCAAGATAAAGAGAAATAGGTTTGGTGCCATATACTAGTAGGCAGCTCTTAAAATGAAAGGCAATATAGAAATTCCATTACCCTGTTAATTCCCCAGCCTGCTGTCCTGGCTAAGAAACACAGAAATGGGAGCAATGTTCCTTTGAATCACCAAACGAAGGAGTCTACGTAATGAAACACTGTGTATTTTTGTGCACCTGTTTCTGGCTTTATCGTAGCTCTTAACTTCTCAATGTGTGAGTCTAACATTCCTTGAGAAATGAAACTATTTCTTCTAAGGTACCTTAGCCCCTCCTAACCTTAGGATCTACGAAAGACTAAAAGTCTCAGAAAGTGTAAGTCTGCCTTGATTCTAAAATTTGTCTTTGTTCGAACTTCTAAGTGCAATTTCAGTCCCTTACCTGAGGGTGCCAGCAAAGCCTTGCATAATGCTCCAAACATGGTGGGCCATTCTTAAGATTAGCCTTTGGGGCTGTTATTCTTTTAAAGTTCACTACTGTTTAAACCAACTGGCACATCTGCACCCACAGTCCCTAATTCCCACTCTTCAGGCCTACATCCAAGACTTCTTAAACCATAAGAATGTAAAAGATTTTTCTCACTGCCGTTTCTCAAGCACCTGGAACAGTTATTAGCATATGTTAGATGCTCAATGAATTCATAGATTTGTAGGTCTAACCAATCGTTATCCCTCCAAAATGAAAATCAATGTGTCACCTGATAAATTGTTAATTTAGATTGAAAAAGTACTTTTGTATTGTGATTGAATTTAGCTTGATGAAGTCTGGGCTATATATGAAGAGTGACCTTTAAGACCTCTCAGTCTGTCATCATCTTACCAAACAGGTAGGTTTCTTTTCTCATGAGAAAAGTTAATGGGTGGAGTAGAGAACAAAATCAGAGGATAATTCTATTCCATTATAGGTAATGGAGCAAATGTCCTCAGCCCTCTGCGGAAACATAGACAAAGGATTAACATGTCCCCTGGAGTCAGGCACATAAGTTTTCACACAGGTCGGTCACATGTTTGAGGTTTGAACCTTCACTGAGAACTAAGGCAGTAAGATAATGAATGCTCTGATATTTCACCTCTTCACAGTTCAGCTGAGGTAGAGGGACATAAATTTGATGAAACAGAAATTTTGATAACAGCCTTATAGTATTGTTTTCTGTGCTTACAAAGAATCACTTCTTAACTTAAAACAGGTTATAAACAGCTTTGCCAACAGCCCCAGAATGGGTAACTAATGTAATGTTTACCATGGTTAATACTGGAGCTGTAGATTATTGGCTGGAAATTTTATTCTTGGCAGAAAGTCCCTTAACAACAACACAAAAGTACAAATCAAACAAACATATCAAAAAGGACTTGATTTGCCTTGTGCTTTCCTCACAATCAAGGCTATGTTGGGAAATGGATAGTTAAGAGAATGTAGTATGTTGGTGTAACTTAAATCTGTGTATAAATTCAACGGGTTCTTTTCTTTGAGTGGAGAACATTAACTGGCAAAAAAGATAGATATGTAACAGAAAACATATCATTTTGGAGTTAGAAATGGCCATTTATAAAGTCCACTCTCAGTTTTCAGCTGTGGAAACTAAATAAAGCATATGTGAAGTAATTAACTCAATAGTAAACAGCCTGTTGGTGGCAACACAATAGTCCTGAAGACTCTTCCCTTTCAGCTTATGTCTCAGCCCCGTTGTGGCTTCACCTCCCTTCTGTTTCAGTTATGATCCATTATGTTTACTCTTTTCTTTATAGTCCCTTAACTCACTTATCCCATTGTCCTCTCATCTCAACTTCCAAACAAAATCAATACCCTGAGTGAATCCATTGCATTTCTTGCTTGGAACTCATGCCCAAGCTGCTAAGTCAGGCATCTCAGTCATTGAAGTTGTCTCCCCTCACTCCTTACACCCTTCCCCATCTAGCGCAAATGATCGCTGAGTGCTATCTATTAAAACTTCCAGATTCCATTCATGGTTTCCACTTCCTTCTATTCCTACCACCTCTTCAACATACAGGCCCTCATTAAATATCAAACTTATTATAGCAGCAAATTTCAAACATACACAAAAGTATAGAGAACAGTATAATGAAGCTCCTCATTACCAATCTCTCAGCCTCAATAATTATGACTAACCTTATGTCATCTCCATCTCAATTATGTTGAAGCCAGCCTGAGACATTACATAATTTCATCCACATATATTACGGAAAATATCCATAAATACTAACTCAAAAAGTATTCACAATACCATTATCACATTTTAAAAAGTCCCAATGATTTCTTAATATCACCAAATGTTGAGTCAGTAACACAATTCCCAATTTTCTAACACATGTATGTTTATATTGTTTTATAGATTCATTGTTTGAATTGAGATCCAATAAGGCATGTTTCTAAAGTCTCTTTCAATCAATAATTTTTCTCTATACATTCATATTTTGCTTTTGTTGTCATCATCAGTGTTATAAACAGAACCACATAATGTGTCTGCAAAGTTTTCCAGTGTCTGAAGTTTATTGGGTGGATTCCCCATCATGGCACTTAGCATTTTCCTCCTTACTTGGATTGTTAAATGAATTTGCAGTTAGAGCTGAATTCTTGATCTGATCCATATTTGGCCAAGCATGCTATGGCATTCCATCAGGAGCAGTCAGCTTTTCTCACTTTTAGTTAGGTTAGCATCCATTGATGATAATAGCCTATATCCATTAACTCATTAGGTATTACAGAATTGTTATATTCTGATATCCCTTCTTCATTTAAAAGCTAGAATATTTCTAAAGTGAGAATATTTCTTTTAGCAATGAGGGGTACACTTGTACAGTAAAGGCAGGAAACTGCCAGATTCTTTCCCTTTATTTACAAAACTTGATCACTTTTAGAGGACACTTATAATCTTCAAGTGTCCTCTAAAAGTAATCAAGTTTCTTACTTTGATTTAACATTATTATAAATTTTTAGATTTAATCACAGTTGATATATTTCAATACTTCCCATTCATTATTCTTATGGATGTTTAAATTTTCTGATTTTTGGCTAGTGGGATCCTATTCAAGTTGGCTCTAGGTCCTTTTGACTCCATTCAAGGTGCTGTTGATAGCTTGTTTCCTTGTTTTATGGGACAACATGAGGTTCAGTCTCATCTTGATATTTCCTGACTCAAATCTGAAATCAGCCATTTCTATAAGAGGCCTGGTTTGTTTGTTTGTCTTGGTGGGAAATATGATTTAAATAACAAAATCTGGGTGTTAGCAGAGCTTATTCGTACTGTTATGGTCATTATTTCTAGGCTATTTCAATGGGTGAAGCTACCAACATAATTTCCAACAATATGGTTACCGAAATCAATGTAAGATTTTGTGGCTTTACTTTCTTTTTCCTTAGATAATAATCCCACCAGGGATATACAGACAAATTAGAAGATCATTTGTAATACTAACCCTGCCTGTGGTTATCTAGCACATATTTAGGTTCATTTAAAAATTTTCCTCTTATTTTTGGAATTGTTTAAAATCTGCTTTATTTTTGTAATTATTTAAAATACTTTGCATGTATCCAAAATAAAATCTACAAAGCATGGTATATTTTAAAAAATCTAAATTCTGTCCTTATTTCCTCATTTCTTTAACCTTTATTCATATTTATAAACTATAAGTTTATTTTATTGCACTGTATATATATTACCGGTCATGGAGCCATTATATTCTATACTGGCTCCTTTATATTATTTAATCTTACATTATAAAGTAAATGTAATTTTTTTTGCATAATACCAGTTCATATCACTAGTCATGTTAGTTGTTTGAGTCTTACTTTCTAGTAGGTTCTCAGAAGGACCTCATGGAACTATTTTTTTTTTTTAAGTCCTTGCATGTTCCCAACTGGTATTCTGCAACCTTTATTCTTATGACTCAGATTGCCTGGATATAAAATTCTTGCCAACACTTTGTTTTCATTTCATGAATTTCTTAAATATGTTGTTTTATGTCTTTTATCTTTTGGTGTAACATGTACCTGAAAGTCTTATTCTCTTACTATTATAAGTGAGTTGGTCTTTTTGCTTGGATGTCCAAAGAATTTGTTTTAATTTTAAAAATGTGCAATAGATTTACACATGTTACTATGATGGCTATTTGAAGACTGTGTTCCCATGTACATGGTGTCTGTTTCAAAAAGTAGTTTTAAATTTTATTTTGAAGATTTTTATTTTTTTAGGGCTGAATATATTTTCATAATTAATTAATTTTTTAAAATATTTCAGAATATTATAGAAATACAAACATTTTGATTACATATATTGCCTTTGCATTGGCCAAAATTTTTATAATGAAAGTTTTCATGTATCATGATTTTTACTATTTGTTCTATTCTGTTCTCTATCTTTATTAGCTATCCTTTTCTATAGATATATTTTTATATCTATCATTTTCCATCAGATTCCTGTTGTCATATTATTCATCCCTTCATAATATTTAAAAAATGTCCTTCAAACTCATGATAGTACAATCTCCAAGAAAATAGCCCAAAATGTACGTTTTTTGTCTTGTTGCATTATTTCATATTTTCATGTCAGATGTTTATTCTCACCTCAACATTTCTCTTTATATTTCTTCTTGAAAAAAATTACCTCTCACTTTATTCTATACTGATGAGCCACCGAAGCACCCAAAAAAATAGTCTCCGGAAAGCCAAAGATAAGATTACCTTAATATAGTTTAATAGTCCCCTCTCACAATTTTATACTTTGATGAATATTATTTTATCTTGATATCATATGCCTTAAAATATTTAAAATATTAAATTATGCTAATATGGATAACATTATAAAAATTAAAAAATTTTAGCCAAACATTGCTACATGTTGTTTTTTCCTAGCATACATATTTGAGGATCCCAAAAATGTAAAAATTAAGGAATCAGTTTGAATTTTTTTTCTTAATTTAAAAAACTTTGAAAACTTGCTAAAATAACTACTGGTATTTATTCATTATAGAGGTGATAGTTTTTCTTCAGAAGTGAAATAATATATTTTTCTTTGAATTTTCTTTTTTTATATCTGTAATTTGGCCCTGGTTTATGTTTATGTTTGGGGGAGTGGGAACATAAAGGGATACTCAGTTCCAAATGTATGGAATAACTAAAGCAGTGCAAACATTTGTGCCTCCTCTGGTCTGTCTTCCTTCCTTCCCTTCTTCCTTCCTTTATTCCTTTTTTAAGCTTTATTAGTTTAGTTGTAAAACCCGAATACAACACAAACCTTCATTACTATCTTTGCCAAGAGGTTGGGTATTTTAACCTGATTGCAGTCCTAAAATGTGGCTTCCATAAATGCTTTTGCAGCCTTTTTCAAATGTTAAGTTCAAAGAGAGGAAGTTCCTACATCCTTGTACTAGTAACAACACTTCTGAAGTTTTGTTAATATTAAAATATTCAGGTGAAAATATTACATCAAAGTAAAGGCAATCATAATATAATATAGAAGGATATGAGGAGTGAACGTACAGGATATTTTAAAAGTGTGGCAAGTCAGTTACACATTTGAAATTACACAAAACAGGAATTTAAGGACATCAAAAGGAACTCCTAAATATGAGATGTATGAGTACATCAAAAGTAGAGGATAAGTGCTGCCTCACTGATAAAGGGATATAAATGTTCTTGAATCTAAAAGGAAATGATCTCTTTGCCTAAAAGGAAACTATTCCACTTTTAAATTATTAGCACTCAGGAATATTAACTGGTTTTGTAACTGTTCCAGACAAAATCGAGTCTTCTAGAGATTTTGGAAAAACTTTTGGCTAAAATATATAACCAGATTGGAAAAAAATGCAAAATACAGCTAATTTTAAAAAAATCTTTGAAATGATAGCAAAGATGCAATTTAAAAAGGATTAAATTAATAGGTACAGATTTGATCTTAGAGAGAAATGAGCTTAATCAAGACCATGTAGCCTGAATAATATATACCTTGATTATATAGCATTTGTCTCCTCTACCAGGAGAGTCACAGTAAGTTCACTGAAAGCCACTAGTGCTCAGATGTTGGTTTCTAAATATTATACCACTACCCATTGAAAAAAGCAGAGTCCTTGGTGACGTGTCTGTAGATCTGAAGCAGGGGAACAGAAAAGTGAATTGGAAGACCTTGTTGTTCTAGAACATAAGAAATCATTCAAAGACTAATGGCACTATGCTAAAAAACAGTTGACTGAAAAATAAAATAATGTCCAAACATATACCACATTTCTGAACTAAGGAAACTAATGTATAAATTTTGTTGTACAGTAGCTTTCTTGAACTGATTCTGCCTATCTAACTAAAATTTTGTATTCTTTGGCCATCTCCTTAACCCCCATCACAGCCCCCACCTTCAGCTCTTGCTACCTAAAATTTTACTCTCTGTTTCTATGAGTTCAACTTTTTTAGATTCCACATATAAGTGAGCTTGTGGGGTATTTGTCATTTTGTGCCCAATTTATTTTATTTAACACAATGTCCTTCGGGTTCATTCATGTTGTTACAAATGACAGAATTTCCTTCTCTTTAAAGGCTGAATAGTATTCCATTGTAAATATGTACTATATTTTTATTATCCATTCAGTTGTTGATGGACACAGGTTGATTCCATATCTTGGTTATTATAAATAATGGTGCAATGAACAGGAAAATACAACTATCTCTATGACATGATTTTTATTAACAATTTGCTATTGATGAATATTTATAAAATAACATGTTTTTAATAAGTTAATTGCTAATGTTAATCATCCACACTTGTCCCTGCCAAACTGGGTTAATGTTACTCTACTCTTTAAGACCATTTTATGATGGAAAAATCAGGAAATTTGGCATCAGATTGACCTGATTAAATTCCCAGGTTCATTTCTTTCTGTATGCTATTTATTCTTAGATCACTAATTCCTAAACATCTTACCTAGAATATAATAGTAATTCAGTACACTTTCATAAAGGAATGATCTACATGTATTTTAGTTAAATTACTTAATTCTTCTAAGATTCAATTTTTGCATTTATAAAACTGGGTTAATAAAACTCTTAGTCCCAGTCTTTCTTTTGTGGATTAAATTGGATAATGCATGGAGAGAATCTAGTGACTGAAAATGTACTATTGCTGGACACACAATAAATGTTAAAAGAGCATGTTAGGGGAAACTCTTTTTACTAAATCAGAAATGACAAAAATTAAGGATAGTAGTTTTAACAATTTTGTTACAGCAAAAATAGTGCTGTTGTAAAAATTGTTTTAGCCTTTTTATATATTACCCAAAGTATTACATGCATAGTGGAATATTCTATTTTATAAATAATAGGAAACCCTTCTGTGGAGTTCACAAACATAATTTTTAGGAAAGTTTCAAAAATCTGGGTGAACAGTCCTTTTAAACAGAAATTTACAACTAAACACTGGAGGTATACACAGACCCAACAGTTGGGATTTTTCTGGAAATTATTAATATATTGCTGAACTGATCTGCAGGCAATCTAACTCATCTCTCGTCATTGATAATTATATTTCAGACAGGTGCTTTTGTTTCAACTCTTGCCCTCTTTATTCTCTAATTGTTGGTCTACTCTTATCCAATCTCTGGCACGGTCTGGTGAATACAGTAAGTAGATAACAGAGATTCCAAGTCCAGCCTCCGTGGTTTGAACAGTGCTGTTTGCACCACAAGTGGTTGAACGTTGTCTTGCAAGAGGATTGGCCTGCCTGTGTTGACCAATCTCGGCTGCTTAATCACAGGCATCCTCATCATTTCATCCAGTTGGTTGCAGTAGAAATCTGTTATAATCGACTGATGAAGTTTCATGAAGCTGTAGTGGACAATACCAGCACTGGTCCACCAAACAGACACCATTAGCTTTTTTTGATGAATATTCAGTTTTGGACTGTATTTTGGATGGCACTTCATGTTTATCCAACCATTGTACCAAATGCTTGTGATTGTAAAAAAGAATCCATTTTTTATCACACACAACAATACAGTGTAGAAATGGATCGCCTTTATGTAATAGCAAAGAAACGACAGACTTCCAAACAATTTCTTTCTCTCTCTTTCTTTTCAAAATTATGCCTTCTTTTATTTATTTATTTATTTTTATTTCAGCATATTACAGGAGTTTGGGTTACATATATTGCCTTTGCCCCACCTGAGTGAGAGCTACAAGCGTGTCCATCCCCCAGACACTATGCACCACACCCATTAGGTGTGAACATATCCATCCCCTTTTCCCCCTTCCCATCTGCCATGATTTCTCTTCTGACACTTATTTAATTCATGTGGAACCCATCTAGTCAGCTTCTTTATTTTTTCCATTTCTTTAAAATGGTCCAATATTGTAGGAATAGTAACATCAAAACTTACTGCTAATTCACGTGTAGGTTGAGATGGATTCACTTCTACTACAGTGTTCAGCTTTATGCACCTTGGTCTCAGGTTACCCACATGGCTCATTTTCAAGATTAAAATCACCAGAATGGAATTTCTCAAACCATCAAGGTACTATGCACTCATTAGCCACATCCTTCCCAAACACTTTGTTGATGTTTCGAGCTGTCTGCGCTTTATTGATTCCACAACAGAACTCATATTCGAAAATAACACGAGTTTTTGACCTAGCCATGGTTTTACAAAAATTGCTCTAAAAAAATTTGAAAGATAATCACAAGCCAAACCATGCATTTGAATGAATGATGATCTACTTTCACAATAAAAATAAAAAAGAAGTGTCAAAGTGAAATGTCAGAGACATCAACTGTCAAATTTACTACTTAAGGAAATTGGACATTTCATACTTAATAACCTAAATATTTTTTGTGACCAGAATTATAAACTAGTGTTCTTTCTTCAACTGTATTCTTCCCATCTGCAATCTCAGTTCATCTGGCCCAGAGGAGCCAGTTTGTTCTTTATATTAATAAGTAAATATGTTCATCTCACTCCTCAAGTTAAAGCTTGTCAAGTCTTCCCCACTGCACTTATTCTTAAACTCCCATATCCTTACCATGCTCTACAAATCTCTAAATGATTTGACTTCTGCCTATATTTCCAACCTCTACTTGTAACACAATCTCTTGATAGGCATATTCCGTTCCTCCTGTCCTCTTTTCTGTTCTTAAAACATGCTAGGATTGTTTCTAGTTTATGGCTTTTCCACATCTCAACCCACAGTGAGAAATACTCTTCTGCTGGATTATATATGGCCTACTCCAAATTGTCTTTTGGGTCTCAGCTTAAATGCTAGCTCTGATTGCCCATCATTGCCCTATCACTTTAATCTATGTGGGTTCCTAACTTCCTCCCTTTTGTTCTTTTAGACAGGTTGACTTTAGAATCAGTGGTGTGAATGTAAAGGTTTAAGAACTGGCTTTCTATATAAATAAATAGAAGAAAATTAAGAAAAATGCTGTCGTGTAAATATTCCTATGATGGTTAATTTTATTAACTAACATGACTTTATTGAATGCAGATTGGGAAGAGATGGACACAAAAGGCTTTTACAGGCTGGTGCAAGTTAACTCTAGCATACCACGGGATTCTTGGTTAAGAATTTTGCTCACCTACCACCTTGTTTTTTGCTTTTTCTAAGACTAATTATCAGTAAGGCATAAAGTTTGGGGATCTTTTACTAGCTCCATGGTGAGATAAACATAGAAATGAGGGAATTAGAGGATGTTCTTATTTTGCAAACCACACATAATATGAGATGACAATTGTATAAATTTGTTTTCTAATTAAAAAACCGTGTTCACTTATTTGAAACTTTTGTTTATTAATAGGAATAGTTTAAACAACAGTAAGAAAAATAGTGAATCTATAAGGATGCATATTTATAAAATAAAAATACTCATTATTTTCCCTTTCTGGAAAAATAAATCTGAAATACCTAGACAAGCACAAAATCTTTCACCAGAACTATTCCAAATATGAGGCAAAAACATTTTTCAAAGATGCACATGTTTGCCAGTCTGAGATGTGGTTTCCCCTCATACTGTGAACATAAAGGCTATTCCAATAGAAAGAAATCAAGAATGTCTTTAATTACAAAGTTTTTGTGTTTTATGAATAGAATCTTGGAGCTTTGTAGCTGAAGGTTTTTTTAGAAATTTTTAGGACAATGCTCTCATTTCACAGTTGAGAAAACAGACCTCTGGAGAGATGAAATGGCTGGTTTGAGATACATTAACTGGGACAGAACTAAGACTTTACATTTATGAACCCTAACTTACAACTCAGGGCCCATTCATGACAGCAGGAAATTGTTCCTGTGCCATAGCTCTTCCTTATGCAGCACCTGGAAAACATTCAGAGCAGTGTGTATTTGATTAAAAACAAAACAAAACAAAACAAAACTATTTTGCTTTCTAAAGACAAGTCATTAACTCTCTTTGCCAAGTATTTAACTGTCTTTCTTATTTTCCACATGGCAGCAAAATTAGTTTGTTTTTCATATAGGAAGGAAATGATTCTCTGATTTAACACTTGTCTTTAAGCAAAAGCATGCTTTAGGAAGATGATGTTGACCATGTATCGTCTATAAACTATAGTAATTTCAATTTAGAAAAGTGCTTAAATTAAGGGAAAATTTTAGTAAACCACCAGGAAAAACTTAATAATCAAGGTAATAAAACATTGAAATTAGATGATTTAGTTGCTCTATAATTCATTCATACAAGAACTATCCAATTAGTACCTATGTGTATAGTGATGAGGTTCATTGTAATATGTTAAGATGCTTTATTGTGCAGTTTCATCTTTGTGTGAACATCATAGAGTATACTTACACAAACCTAAATGGTATAGCCTACCACACACCTAGGCTAGATGGTATAGCTTATTGCTTCTAAGCTACAAATCTGTACAGCATGTTACTATACTAATACCGTAGACAATTGCAACACAATGGAAAATATTTGTGTATCTAACATACTCAAACATAGGAAAGGTACAGTAAAAATATGGTATTATAAATCTTATGGGACCACTCTTGTATATGTGGCCTTGTCATTGAATGGAAATGTTGTTGTGTAACATACGGCTGTATTTACGTCACTGTGTAGTAGCCTCCTCTTTAATAAACCTGTTACCTAAGCAATATATTGTGATAGAAGTTATACTTTGCTAGTTCTGGGAGTTCTGGGCTTAACCTTTAAGAGGGTTGGCAACATCTTCTTTTGTACTTGGAGCACAGTATGCCATTGTGCAAATTCAACTACTCTGAGATCAGGATGTTGTGAGAATCTCTTGCTAGCCACATGGAGAGATCTCATGGAAGAGAACTGAGGTCTCATTCAATAGCTCTAGCTGAGCTTCCAACCAACCATCAATGTCAACTTGGCCACCATGCAAGTGAGGACATTTAGGAGTTGAACCTGGCTTTGGTCAAGTCATATCAGCTAATGCCAGATGATGAAGGAGAGATGAATTGTCCCAAATGACTCCTGCTCAAGTTGTAGAACTATGAGCAAATAAATAAAATGATTATTGTTTTAAGCCACTAAATTTTGAGGTATTTTGTTACCTAGCAATACATAGCAGGATAAGTTTAAAACCTAGCCCTCGACCTCCAGAACCCTCCTACCTAAAGATCATAAAGAACAGAATAGACCCATAACAAATGCATAGACATTCACTTGCTCGATGGCAGCCAGGCTGAGCTCCATGATTGCTTACTTTGTACCTATAGGAGTTTACAGTTGGTTAGGACATGGAATACAGAGGAGCACACTTCCCACTTTAGAGGGAAAATGAAACTATTACTGTGCTTTTGTGATATATTAAACTCCATACCCATTTTGCTAAAAAATGGAAGGAAATTTGGTTCATGACCTTCAATTTATATTTCTTTTAGAAATGGAAAATAGTGATAATACTTCACTGTTGTCCTCAGAGGAGCCATAATCACCAACCTTTTAAGTGCAGTTTATAGTGTGATTGGTATGCAATTTGAGGTATTTCATTAAAAAAGTATTACCGGAGCTAGCATGGTTGATTTCTTTTGCATGGTTTTACTGTACAACATTAGAGATTTACTCTGGTTTAAAATCCAGTAATAATAATGAATTCATTGTTTACTGTATTTGCAACTGTCATGATATAAGATAATGGGCTTCTTTTCCAGCAGGGTCATAATTTGTGCCACCCTCCTATATAGCGTATTTAAATTTAACATTCTACTAGATTTCCCATCAGCTCCACAGATGAGTTTGCTTCAGGAAAAGCACATGCATTCAATTTGGTTTTTAGTAATATGTGCCCCCATAAATTTCAATCAGCCATTTAAGAAAAACAACAAAAAGTTCCATGTGAAGTATGATGTTGTTAACTTTTATATCTTATAAGATGCATTTATGCAAAGGAGTTTTGTGTACAATTTATTTTTCTTTTGGTATTTTGATGTGAGGTTTTATTGGAGTATATATTCATGGTAGGATTTTACCTCGCCCCACCAAGAATGTGTTTGACATGTGAAGCACAGAGTGTGTTCTATCTACAAGTATGAACAAATGGAATTTATGTTTGACTAACGTCTGAAAAACCAATCATCGTCTTTCATTTTACTAAGTGGTTAGAAATGAAAATCATGTAAAAATAATATGACCATCTCAAAAGCATTAGAAAAGGCCAATATTGGGTTCTGATTAAAAACTGTCAGTACTATGGTTAACAGTAGGTATCATATATTACAAAATAACTGGAAGACAGTCTGTTGAATGTCGTTGCCACCATGAAATGATAAATGTATGAGGTGATGAGTATACTAACTATCCTGATTTGTTCATTACACAACATATATATGTATTGAAATGTCAACTTGTACATAAATAAGTACAATTACAATGCATCAAAAAAGATGAACATAAAATGGGTTGGGTAGAGATATATAAATATTTGATTAGCATTTTGCAGAAACTTTAGAACTGAGATCTTATTACACTTGTCCACTCTGCGTTAATTCTTACCAAAAACAAAGAGCAAAGTAAATGTAGATTATTTTCTAAATGTAGCCTGGATAACATTTCCTATTATTGTACTAAATGATGCTTATTTTAAATGTTATAGAAACACTTTTCGAGTACTTAAGGACACATTTATAAAAATTTATCTAATTATGAATGTTTGGAAATTGTCTTGTACATCCATTAATGGTAGAATGGTTACATAAATATGGCATCTCCATATACTGACATTAAAAAGAATAAAATTGATCAGTGAAAACTAATATGGAAAATGTCTGTAATACTTTGCTAAGCAATAAAGCAAACTGAAGACCAGTAAAGTAAAAAACATTAAAAACAAATCAGGAAACTAGGAATCAGAGAGAACATCCTAATCTTGGTGAAAAACATTTATAAAAATTCTACAACTTGCATCATAATTAATGGTGAAAGATTGATTACTTTCCCTTTATTATCATGAAAAAAGGAAGAATGTTTCCCCTTACCACTTCTTTCAACAACAGAGTGGGGGCTGCAATTAGTGCAATAGGCAAGAACACATAAGGAACATCCAGATTGGAAGGGGAAAATAGAAAATCCTATGGAAACTACAACCCTGATTAAGCTGATTGGCTACAGAACTAATAAATGAATTTTGGGGATTACAGAATGCAAGATTAACATATACTAATCAATTATATTTCTATGTACTAGTAGTGGAGACTTGGAAATCAAAAGGAATATCATTTACCATAGCACCAATAATATGAAATACTTGGAGGTAAATTTGACAAAAGTTGCATAAGGCCTATACACTGGAAACTATAAATCATTGTTGAGAGAAATTAAAGAATATTTAAATAATGGGCAGACAAGCCAAGTTCTGGGATTGCAAGACTCAATATTTTTGGATATCAATCCTTGGCAAATTGATCTGTAAATTCAGTGTAATCTCAATAAAAAATACAGCAAGCAGGTCTTCTGTGTGTATGGGGAGGGTAGAATTTGACAAGGTGATTAAAAACTTTATGTGGCAATATAAAGGCTCTAGAAGTGTCAAAACAACCTTATAAAAGCAAAAAGAAAGTTGGGAGGATAATACTGCCTTATTTCAATACTTATTTTAAAGCTACATGGATAACGTAGTATTATAAGTAGGCAAATAAATCAGTGCAATCGAATAAAGAGTTCAGAAATAGACAAATGCATACATGCATATATGGTCATTGTTGACAAAGGTGCAAAGGCAATTGGTGGGTGAAAATATAGTCTTTCCAAGAAATGACACTGGAAAAATTGGATATCTATATAAAAAATGAATAAAAGAACTTCTATCCAATCCTTGTGCTATACGTACATATTAACCTCAAAGGATCACAGACTTAAATGCAAAACATAGAACTACAAAACATAGAAGAAAACATAGAACTATGGAAACTTTTGTGCCTTTAAAAGACAAAGATTTCTTACATGCAGCATTAGAATCATGACCTATTTTTAAAAAGACACATTTTACCTCATCAAAATTAAAATATTCTTTTTCAAAGACAGTTTTGAAAGTATAAAAAGACAAACCACAGACTGAGAGAAAATAATTGTAAATTACATGTCTCATTATGGTCTTGTTTCCAGCACATATACAATACTCTCAAAACTCAATAATAAAATAAACAACTCAAAAGAGCAAAAGATTTAAATAGGCAAATGCAAATTAAAAGTATAATGAAATACCATTAGATACCAATTAGGATGATTGAAATGTAAAAACCAACTAACCCAAGTATTGGTGAGAGTGTGATGCAAACTTACGGAATGTTGGTGGAAGTAAAATGATGCAATCACTTTGTGAAACTGTTTGGCAGTTTCACAAATAACCACATACCTCATTCTTACCCAGCCATTTAACATCTAGGTATTTACTAAAAAGAAGTAAATGTATAATTTGTACAAGTATTACACATGAATGTTCATGACAGTGTTTTTGTTTTGTTTTATTTTGTTTTGTTTGTAATAGCCCAACCAGAAACAGCACAATTCATTAAGTGATATTAACTCATCAAGTGATGAAAGGATTAATAAATTGAGGTATACACATAAAATGGATTAATCATTATAAAAAAGAATGAAACAATTGTCAAGAACTATGAAGGGCCTGAGATTTCACCCTATTTGCAAGTTAACAAGTTAGTCTGACACAATTTCATGGATGCTAGCAGAAGACATGGGTGTCATGGGGCAGTGAGCATTGTTCTTATGCACAATAACAGTAACCGGGGTAGTATGGGTTTCCTCAGTTCCAATTCCAACAGGGAAATATGAAGTGGGTGCATGCAGTTTATGTGTTACGGGATAGGGATCCCACGCTTAGGGACTCAAATCTTCTATACTGAGCAATAAGCCTGCTTAACCTTTGCCCTGGAGGAAGACAATACCTTTATCATACTGGACAGTAAATAAATCTGCCCTGTGCTCTGGAGGGAGACATTATCTTCCAAGTCTGTTTTTTTTTTCCCCCTTTTTCAGCATATTATGGGGGTACAAATATTAAGGTTAAGTATATTGCCCATGCCTTCCCTCCCCCCTCAAGTCAGAGCTTCAAGCATGATCATCCCCTAAATGTTAAGTCTGTTCTTAATACACACATCCTTCCAAGACAATCCAGAACAAGGGCAGTCAGTGATTCTGCTCACAGACATGCAGAAAACAAGACCTGTGAATCCACTGGAGGATTATTTCCAGATGGTAACAACATTAAGGAATCTCAAAATAGATATGCTGAGTAAAGGAAGCCAGACAAATAAAGATATGTAATGTATCTTTCCATTTATATAAAATTATAGAAAATACAAACTAATATACAGAACCATAAATCAGGTCAATGCTCGCCCGGGGATGGAGAGAAAGGGAGGGAGAGGCAGAAGAGAAGAATTACAAATTGGTACAAGGAAGTGTTAAGGGGTGAAGAATATGATGATTGTCTTTATTTGGTGAGATTTTCACAGATGAACAAATATGTCAGAATATAAAATTGTACTCTATAAAGTGACCAGTTTAGTGTATACGAATTACACCTCAATAAAACTGTAAAATAACCTCCTCCAACAATTTACATATATGTAAAATTAAAGAGTTTTGGGATTCTCTTCACCTCTAACATTTTTTGAATCTACAATCAAATTGCATATTGAACTGACACAAGAATTTATTCATTGCTTGTGCATTCAGTAAATTATCTCTCACTTCACTTTGTTAATATATGAAGTTTTAAACATTTTGATTTTTAATGAGCAAAGAGGCTGACAATTCATAATGGAATTTCTTAATATTAACCCGCATTTGCCTAAAACAAATTTCTTATCTTCCTTTGTCCCTGTTAGTATGAAGTCTGTAACATATCTTTGGGAAATTCCAGAAAAAAAGCTGGTATTCAGTTTGGTAATGAAAACATAATTGAGGAATCACACTTAATTGCATAATGGTAGGTAAAAATAATTTTAGAATTTGACAGTACTTTAGAGATTAGGTCCAAAGCCCTCATTTTACAGTTTAGGAAAGTGAGATCCAGAGAACTGATATTTGCAAAAGGAAAGTAACTTTGGTAGTGACAGAGCTCAGAAGACCTGATTCCTAGAGGTCCATAATTTTTCCATTACACAAAGTTTCTGCTCCTTCTACTCCTAGTAATAATATTTCTTTCTTTGGTTTTAAGAAGTCATACTTCAGTATTTTCCTCTAAATCTGGAAAAAAGTAATTACATAGTTTGAAAAAATATATACCCAATGTATTACTACAGCAAATCAATTCAGGCAGGTGTAAAGAACAACTCATTTTTCTACCCAAACAGCAATTGGGATTGATGTCTTCTCATAGTAGTTTGTTTACCTCTGAGACACTAATTGTGAGCAAAGTGAGCACAGTTGAAAAGAAGTTAGTTATTAAGTAGTTATCCTGTCTTCCAGTCTTTTATTTGAATGTTTTAACAATTTTTTAAGAGACATCATTGACTCTTTCACAAGCCACACAACTTCTCCTCCTGGATACATTGCCTAATAACATATGCACACACACACACACACACATGAGTTAAAACACATTTGCATTTTGATGGCTCTACAAATTACCTTACATTTTGAGTAGAAAAATCATTTATTGGAAGCCCTTAATTTGGCATGCTTTTTGTTAAACCAACAAGCACTACAGTGTTAAGTGGACCCTAACAGATGGAGCAGATGGAGCTGCGACAGCAGCAATAAGGGAAAGCAGGAGGGGAAAGCCAGGGAGTCCTGGAGGCAAGGAACACTGACGACTGCTTTTGATTTGGCGCTTTTTATTCTATATATTTATCAACTTTAATTTACACAACTTACTTTCAACTCAGCTCAAGAATTTGTCAAAAAGTAGCAACATAACTTAAAAACCCACTTTCACCTTGTCAGGGAAGCCTAAGTGTTTCATAGTCCAGTGATAAATGAGCCATTCACAGGAGCATTCAGCTTATTATGGGTTTCAAGACCAGGTTTTAGAGAGCCACACAGAATTGTACTTTCCTTTTTATTTGGAGTATTCTAAAGCACACCATCTGTTTCTCTCTTTATAGCCATAGGTATTTTTGTCTAGAACTCATTCTTTTAGACACTGTTTCATCCTCTTAGCCATTTACTTGTTCTAAAACTTGAGAAAACAGTTTTTTGTCTTGGTTTAAAAGTCTAGATACACTAATATTTTCTATCATTTAATCTCCACAGAAAACCAGGGATAAGCTAATGATTATCAGGTATAAATGAAATCCACAGGGAGAGGATTGTTGAAAGATGTTAAAGATGTACAAGTTGTTTTGTATTGAGTTATTGGATAACTTCAAAAAATTGCAAAGCTCATTAATCAAAACACAGGGCAATGTTAGGTTTATTTGGGTTTTTGTTTGTTTTTCCTTTATTTTTGGGGTGGTGAAATCAAACAACTGGAAGTATATATTTTAGAAAAACTGTTCAGTTTGCTCTTTGATGCTCATAAATTACCATGATTCATTTTTTATGGCCAAATTGGCATGATCAGAATATACCAGGAATCAGAAACTTTATGTTTTCTTATAGTGTTGGCAATGATGCTATGAGTCTGAGCTACACGTTTTCATCTTTGCTCAATAGATAATAGTCTTTTTTTCCATTTTGTTACATAGAAACATATTTGGGTTTGATGACACACTACCTGTTAAGTACCTTGGATGATTGAAAACATTAAGATGAGAATGAAAAGGTAAGCTCTGATTATGATGACTAACAGCAAGAATGGGAAAATTCTAACATTGCAAAGGGAGGGGGATACACTGACTTGAACAATTCAGAAGGCCTCCTTTACCTTTATAGAACAATTCAAGATTCATCTAAAGACCACAGTGACCAAAACCACCTACAATCCTACTACTAAAAACCTCAATATCAGCATGATTTATTGCTCTGAATCAATTTCTACATTGACATTTACCTCTTTCATAGTGGTTAATTTACCATGTTATCCATTAGACTCATCGTCACATTGCCAAGAATGGAAGGAAGTGAAGGAATGAAAAGAGACCGGGTAACACTTGAAGCCAGCATCTGTATGGAGCATATTGGGCATCACAATACTTGTCACTATCATAAAGAATGATGGTTTATGTAGAAGCAGCAACAAGGCAAAGGAACACATAAGAAGAGGTATGGGGACACAAAGAGTCAAGTTTATTAGTATAAACATTATTGTAGTGTGAAGATAGTAAAGAAAGATAGTAAAGAATTTAGAATCAGGATACTTGAAATTGAATCCAGCTCTGACACTTAAGATGACATTGAGGAACTTTGCACCTGTGTACATTAATACATAGACATTATTAATAGCCATGTTCAATAAATTGTGCTCAGAAAATTGGACAGCCACATGCAGAAGAATAAAACACTATCCCTATCTCTCACCATATACAAAAATTAATCCAAGATGAATTAAAGACCTAATTGTAAGACCTGAAACCATAACAATTCTGGAAGAATCCATAGGAAAAACTGTTCTAGACATTGACTTAGGCAAATAATTTTTGACTAAGACCCCGAAGGCAAATATAGCAACAACAAAAATACATAAATGGGACTTAATTAAATTACAAACTTTCTGTATAGCAAAGGAAATAACCAACAGTGTACATAGACAACTGACAGAATGGGAGATAACATTTACAAACTATGTATAAACAAATGGCTAATATCTTGAATCTATGAAGAACTCAAACAAATCAGCAAGAAAAAAATAATCCCATTAAAAAGTGGGCAAAAGACATTAATAGATAAAATAACAAGAGATCTTTTTCAAAAGAACATATACAAATGGCCAACGTACATATGAAAAAGTGCTCAACATTACTGATCATCAGGAAAATGCAAATTAAAACTACAATGAGATTCCACCTATCCCTACCAGAATAGCCATTATTAAAAAGTCAAAAAATAATAGATGTTGGTGTGGTTTTGGAGAAAAAGGAACACTTATACACTGTTTGTAGGACTGTAAATTAGTACAATCTCTATGGAAAACAGTATGGAGATGCATCAGTGAACTAAAAGTAGACCTATCATTTGATCCTGCACCCTACTACAGGGTATCTACCTGAAGGAAAATAAGTCATTATATCAAAAACATTATATCCAAAAGACACTTGTACCTGAATGTTTATCACTGCACAATTCACAATTGCAATAATATGGAATCAACCTAAGTGCCCATCAATTGAAGAGTGGATAAAGAAAATGTGATATATATATATATATCACATACATATGTATATATACATACACACTACAGAGTACTATTCAGTCATAAAAAAGAATGAAATAATGTCATCTGCAGCAGCTTGGATGGAACTGGAGAACATTATCTGGAAGTTTCTCAGGAATGGGAAACAAATACCAACTATTCTCACTAATAAGTGGGAGCTAAACAATGGGTACACATGGCCATAAAACAGTGTAAGGACATTAGAAGCTGAGAATGGGGGAGGGTAGGAAGGGAGTGAGGAGCAAAAACTTACCTATTGGGTACAATTTGCACTATTCTGGTGACGTGCACACTAAAATCCTGGACTTCAGCATTATACCATTCCTCCATGTCACAAGAACACTTGTACTTCCTAATATTTTTACATAAAAAATATTTTTTAAAAAAGGAACTCTTTTTGATTCTTCTGTGTTTTTAATCATGTTTAGTGCAATACCATAAACCCTGCCTAACATCATAGTACCCACACAAAGTGCTATTAGTGATGCTGGAAGTGCTCCCAAGCAGCAGAGAAAAGTCATGACATTACAAGAAAAAGTTGAATTGCTTGGTATGTACCCTAGATTGACATCTTTTCCTGTGGTTCCCTGCCATTTCAGATGATTCTTCTTATGAACAGATGATGTAAAATTATGGTATTGATAAATACACTACAGCACTATAAATAAATGTATTTCCTCTTCTTTATGATTTTATTAATAACATTTTCTTTTCTCCAGCTGACTTCTTTGTAAGAATACAGTATATAATACATATAACATAAAATGTGTTAACTGACTTTTTATATTATCCACAAAGGCTTCCAGTCAACAGGAGGTTATTAGTAGCTATGTTTTTGAGGAGTCAAAAGTTATACACAGATTTTCAGCTATGGAGAAGGTTGGCACCCCTTACCCCCGTGTAGTTCATGGGTCAACTGTACTTTAAACAATATTTACATTTTACAGATGAAGAAACTGAGAAGCTGTGAAACTATGAAGCTTTCTCAAGTGTACACAGCTAGTAAAGGGTACAGCTTATGTGCTAACCCATTCTGTAAAGCCATCTGTATATGCATTTTTTTTGTTGAATATTTAGTAATGTCTTTGAAAAACCAAAGGACCCAAGAGTTATTTCAAATTGGAGGAAAGCATTAGAGGAGTAGTGAAAAGCTTCTTGTTTGTACATTCTTTGTGGTCTTGTAATTAATACACTGATTTCTCTTCATTACTTGAGGAATGTAGTAAAGTGCTGAGTAGACAAAATAGGAATGTGACAATGAAAGGCTGGGTCTTTTTGTTGGTTTATTCACTTTTGTGTATGCTGATACTGCTTTTTTAAATGTTTCTGTTCAGCAAAGAAAAATAAATTTATGGTCCACAGCAAGAATATAAGCACCAATATAAAACTTAAATCCTAAGACAGACTTCAATCCTAGCTTACTCTTACTTTGTTAAAGTCAACAAAAATTATTCTGAACTGTTCTAAAAGAACTGTGATACCAGTGTATTATTCTCCCAGAACACCTGGCAGTCAAGTTATGCTCATAAAATATCAGAACTGTAGGCCGATCCATTTTATACTAATTTATAAGATTTAATAAATTCCATGGGCACTAACATTATTAAGGGAAATAAAAAGTACTGAAATGAAAATCTTGTTAAAGGAGAAAAAAATAACTCTTCAAAGTATAATTTAGAGTCTCTATTTATTAAATCGATAAAACAAATGGAAAATAAGCAGTGGTGTAAAACACGAACTATACATTTTGATTTAAATTAAAATCTAAGGACAAAATATTTTATTCTTGCCCTCAGTATATTAGGTTTATTTAAACTACAGATAACTCTTTAATGATATTTAATATATTTAGGTGGAGGCAGAGCAAGATGGCCAAATAGAACCGTCCAGTGATCATCCCCCCTCAGGAACACCAAATTGAACAATTATCCATGGAAGAAAGAACCTCCATAAGAACCAAAAATCAGGTGAGTGGTCACAGTACCTGGTTTTAGCATCACATCAAGGAAAGAGGCTCTGAAGAGGGCAGGAAAGGCAATTTTGCATTTTCTATGTCACCCCTTCCCCACCCTGTGGCAGCACTGTGCCAGTGCTGGGTGGAGAGAGAATCTGAGAATCTGTGTGCTTGGGAGAGGGAGAGTAAAGTGATTTGGGGACTATGCATTGCAACACAGATCTGGTGTGTCACAGAGAAACACAACACAGAGCAGAATTCTGTCAGTGCCCAAGGAAGGAGCATTCAGACCAACCCTGACTGAGAGGAATCCTCTGCCTTCCTGGTAGAAACCTGAGTTCTGGATAGCTCCAACACCAGCTAACTAGACTGGCTTGGAGCCCAAAATAAATTTGAATGGTAGTCAGGCCACAAGTACTACAGTTTTACAGCAAGTCCTGGTCCTGTGCTGGGCTTTGAGCCAGTGGACTTGGGGTGCATGTGACCCAGTGGGACACCAGCTATGATAGCCAAGGGAGTACCTTCTTCACCACTTCCCCAACTCCAGGCAGTGCAGCTCTGGGAGACACTCCTTCCACCTGGGGAAAGGAAAGGGAAGAATAAAGAGGGCTTTGTATTGCAACTTGGGTACCAGCTTAGCCACAGTAAAAATAAAGTTCCAACTAGATCCTGAATTCCCTGGAGGGAATTAGCTCCTGTTTGGCATTTCTAGACCCACCCTGGCCAGAAGGGAACCTATTGCCTGAAGGGAAGGACCCAGTCCTGGCAGGATTCATCAGTTGCTGACTATAGAGCCCTTGGGTCTCAAGTAAACACCAGCAATAGCCAGGCAGTAGTTTCCACAGGCCTTGGGCGAGACTGTGCTGGCTTCAGGGAGGTGTGACCTGGTACGGTCCCAGCTGTGGTGGCTATGGGGAAGTGTTAATGTTGCCCATCCCCCAACTCCAGACAGCCCAGACTTCTGTGTGGGGGAAAGTGAGGAAAGAGAGTGAGAGACTTCACCTGGCAGTTCAGGGAATTCTCTTGTATTTTACACAAGTCCACCAAAGTGGTACCACTAGGAGTCTGTAAGAGTTGCAGCCTTATTGGGCTTGGGGCACTCCCAGTGCTGATACAGCTGCAGTGACCAAAGACTTAGATCACAACACTCAATTCCCTTGGAATACCTGGATAGCCTTCTCAAGAGGGATGAGTACAAACAAGCTCAGATGTTGAAGATTGTAATAAACATCTAATTCTTCAATTCCCAGACATCAGTGAACCTCCATAAGCATCCACAACATCCAGGAAAACATGACCCCACTAAATAAACTATTAAAAGAAATAAAGCACCAGTGACCAATTCCAGAGTGATGGAGATATCTGAACTTCGAGACAGGGAATTCAAAATAGCTGTTTTGTGAAAGCTCATCAAGGTCAAAGGCAACATAGAAAAGGAATCCAGAGTCCTATCAGAGAAATTTAACAAAGAGATTGAAATAATATCATAAAATCAAGCAGAAATTCTGGAGGTGAAAATTCAATTATAAAAAACTGGAAAGTACATCAGAGTCTCTCAAAGCAGAACTGATCAAGCAGAAAAAAGAATTAGTGAGGTTGAAGATGGGCTATATGAAAATACACAGAAAGAAAAGGAAAAAAAGAAATAAAGCACACCTATAAAATCTAGAAAATAGCCTCAAAAGGGTAAATCTGATTTATTGGCCTGAAAGAGGAGGTATATAGAGAGATTGGGGTAGAAAGTTCATTTAAAGAAATAACAACAGAGAACTTTCCAAACCAAGAGAAATATGTCAATATTTAGGTATAAGAAAGTCATACAACACCAAGCAGATTTAACCTAAATAAGACTACTTCAAGGCATATGATAATCAAACTCCCAAAAGTCAGGGACAAAAAAAGGATCCTTATAGCATCAAGAGAAAAGATAAAAAAACAAAAACAAAACAAAAAAAAAACATATAAAGGAGCTCCAATGTTCTGGCAACAGACTCCTCAGTGGAAACCTTATAGGCCAGGAGAGAGTGGCATGACATATTTAAAATGTTGAAGGAAACAATTTTTTTTAATCCTAGAATATTATGCCCTGCAAAAATTTCCTTCAAACGTGTAAGAGAAATAAATATTTTCCCAACAAACAAAAGCTGAGGGATTTCGTCAACACCAGACCCATCCTTCAAGAAATGCCAAAGGGAATTCTTCAGTCTGAAAGAAAAAGGTATTGACAAACAATAAGAAATCATTTGAAGGTAAAAAAACTCACAGTAAGCACACAGAAATATAGAATACAATATCACTGTAATTGTTGTGGGTAAACCACTCATATTTTGAGTAGGAAGACTAAAAGAAAAACTATCAAAAACAAAACCAATAACTACAAGAACTTTTTAAGAGACAGATAGTATAAAAAGATATAAATAGAAACAAAAAGAGGGAGATGGAGTTAAAGTGTAGAGTTTTTCATAGCTTTCTCTTTGATTGTTTGTTTTTGTAAGCAGAGTTGAACTATCATCAGTTTAAAATAATTGGTTATAAGATGTTATTTGTAAGCCTCATGGTAACCTCAAATCAAAAAACCTACACTTGATACACACAGAAAAAGTAAGAAATTACACACTACCACAAAAAAATCACTTTTATACAAAGGAAGAAGGGAAGGGAGGAAGAAAGAAAAAAGAGGACCACAAAACAACCAGAAATCAACTAACATGACAGGACACAAACAAATAGAAATATATTCCATATTCATTGACTGTAAGAGTTAATAATGTTAAAATGTCCATACTACCCAAAGCAATGTTAGATTCAATGCAATCCCTATTGCAATACCAACAACAGGCTTCACAGAAATAGAAAAATTAATCCTAAAATTTACAGGGAATCACAAAGGGCCCAGAATACCTAAGCCATCTGAGCAAAATGAACCAAACTGGAGGAATAACATTACTTGATTTCAAACTATGCTATAGAGCTGTAGTAACCAAAACAGCTTGACACTGGCATAGAATTAGACACATAGACCAATGGAGCAGAAAGGAGAACTCAAAAATAAATCCATACATCCACAGTGAACTCATTTTTGACAAAGCTGCCAAGAACATATTAATACATTGGGGAAAGGACAGTCTCTTCAGTAAATGATGCTTAAAGAACTGGATATCAATCATATGTAGAATGAAACTGGGCCCCTATCTCTTACCATATACAAAAATCAAATCAAATGGATTAAAGACTTAAATCTATAACCTGACACTTTGAAACTACTATAAGAAAACATTGGGGAAACCCTCCAGGACATTGGTCTGGGCATAGATCAAAAATAGGTTATTGTATACTTTAAAATAACTAAAAGACTGGAATTGGAATATTTCTAACACAAAGAAATGATACATGTTTGAGATGATGGATACCCCAATTACCCTGAGTTGATTATTTTACATTGTATGCCTGTATCAAAACACCACATGTCCCCCATAAATATATGTAACTATTATGTACCCATGGTGATTAAAAATAAAAATGTTAATATTATTTAAAAATATATTTATAGTGTTATAAGATAGTTCATGCATAGTTGAGAGTTTTGGTTCCTTTTATGAATACTATATCAAACACATTAAAAACCCACAATGAAATGCTAGTTATAATTAACTGAGCACATAGTGCCATACTTGAGAAATATTTACCTTTTTCATATACTGGTTTAGGTATGTAGGGATACATAAATTTTTCCTCAAAGGTATGACATCACCTGTTTTTTTTTTTCTTGCTATTTTGTTTTGTTCTGGCATATCACATAGCCTATTGTTAAAGACAGGACTTGAAATTTCCATTGTCTTTGTGTATAAACCATTATGTGTTTCAGGATAACCTGAAAGTATCATTAGTTTCTAAGATAGTAATGTGAGTATTTTAAAAAAATTTTTTTATCATACAATTTAAAACCTACACCTAAGATTAGATCTCATCTAATCCAATAGGTCTAATCTTAGGAGTAGGTTTTAAATTGTATGATAGTAATTTTAAAACAACCCATGCACCCATATTGTTACAGACCAATGATAGTTTCATGTAGCTCAGAGTCATAAAACCATTGATAGAATCAGGATTACATTTGAAGTTCTGAGCTTTTTACTCCAAGGCAATTTTCTTGAATTATTTTAAAATTTTATTTATCATTTATTTTCAGAATATAAAAATGTGACGAAAATAAATAATCCAAATAATATAGTATACAAACGAGTACCTAATGAATTCAAAACACCTTTGTACAGTTCTCATTTTTCTATCACATCTGCTTACTAGTTAAATAACATGTTTATGAGGGACAGAGTACTTGATGCTCTGGACAAAATAAAAGAAATGGGATAATTTTTATCTTTGCTGAGTTTCTAAATTAAATAAGATTTGAGAATAATTTTAAAATGTATCATTAAATGCTAAACTGTATACTATACCTAGGTGGTTGATACTGAGAGCTCTTAGAATATGCTACTGATGAGAGTTTGAATTTTTAGGAAAAATTTCCTCATAGAGCTTCTCAAAGTGTATTTTCCAGACCAGCAACATCAGTATCACATGCAACTTGTTAGAAATGCAAACGCTTGGGTCCCACCTGAGACCTACTGAATCAGAAACTTTGGAGGTGGGGCCCAGCAATCTGCAGATTTAACAAGCCCTTCAGGAAATTCTGATGTACACTCAAATCTGAGAACCACTAATCATAACATGAGGTTTGAGTGTCAATTTTGAAAAGATCATGGAGTAGGGAGCCTCTGACACAGGCACAAGGCAAAAATTCACCTTTTTAGAGAATAAAAGGTAGATTTCCTTCATTCACTACTAGGACTTAGAACAACAGTCAAAGAGACATATATTTAAAACTGTCTTACAGGAGTCCCCAACCTATGGTGAGTTGCAAAATTATTTCATTATCTATTACAATGTATTAATAATAATAATAATAGAAATAAAGTACACAATAAATGTAATATGCTTGAATCATCCCAAAATCATCCCCCCACTCCCTATCCATAGGAAAATTGTCTTCCATGAAAACGGTCCCTGGTGCCAAAAAGGTTGGGGACCACTGGATATACCTTCCAGTAAATATTAATAGAAAACAAATGATTTAGTTTGAGAAACAATAAAAATGACTTTAAAAATTTGTAATATTTCCTTTTAATTTTTTAATTTTTAAAAATTAAAAAAATTTGCTTCTTAAAATTTTGCTTTGAAAAAATTATTTCAGATTAAAAAATTTTGTGTTAAGTAGAGATTATTTAGGTACATGGATCTAAACCAAACTCAATGAACTATTTTTTCTTTATTGTATTCTAAAACATAAATTTAAGAAAAGGTAGTTCAGTTCATGAAATATTTCTTTAAAATATACAAATTATACACTTATAGAGATGGCCAGAGAATAGTAAAGATTGCATATATTTTTCTGCACATTTTGCATCAACCTTTACAGAATTAAACAGTAACTATTTTTTATCCACTAATATTTCTGAAACACTAAAAGAACCCTGATCATCTTTGGCATATATTATTAATATATTTGCCATAGTATTTTTATTAAGATAAAATAAAGATGAATATACCTTAGAAAGATTTTCAAATAAGCATTTCAAATTAACCAGAACATTTAATATACTGGAACATTATGTCAGCTAGCAGGAAAAGATTTTTATTATATAAAAAATAGTATGCATTATGAATTTCAATGCTTTCTAATATTGTTTCTTTTTACATTCACATGAGTAGCCACACCATAGTACTTTTAACAGTTGGAGTGCATAAAAGGCAATTAGCTCTTACCAGAGTGAGATGAACCATATGTTTGAGTTAATTAGTTCTCTTTGTTCCTGAAATGTTTTTCCTAACCCCTTTGTCATAGTTTTGTCACATTCCACTCCTTCTCCCACTCCTTCACAGCCCTTCACACAGCTGAAGAAACATATTTTAATTGAATTCCAGCTTGAATACCATATTTAAAATGTTCCCTTTGTAAAAAATAAAATAAATTAATTAACTAATTAAACTTAATTGCTTTTCGAAGTTGCTATCATGCGGTTTTTCGTTAAATGTAAACATTCAAGAATATTAACAATGTTGCAGTTTGATTGGCTGGCAATACATTTTCTGAATTAGTTTGCATATATGAATTAAAAAGTTTTAAAAGTTTAAAAATGAAAACATTTATTAAATCAAAGCATTTTCTTTTTGAAGAAATATTAAGAAATAATATAAATATGACGTTTTCATTAAATCCACTCTATGTTTTAAAAATCATGGAGACAAATTAATGAGTCTAGGTTCAAAGAGTCCTGTTATGTGAGGAAATCTAAGAAGGGGCCCAGAGTTCCAGAATCACTTTGTTTTCTCCACTCCTTTGCTTTGAGACTTTGGGGAAATCACTTCACATCTAAACTTGCAATTTTTTAATCTCTAAAATGAGAGTGCCCCTCTCATTGCGGCTATGAGAGACAAATGAGATTATGCCTTTAACATACCTAATAGGATACCTGGTATATTACGTTTCCTATAAATGTTGGTGATTGCATTAATTATCTAGTTCCTAAAATGTTAATTTGTTATAATTTTAAGAAAAGTTTCCAATTATTGGGGAGCATTTGGTTGTCACAACTGGGGGTATGGGTTATTATTATCTAGTACATAGAGGCCAGAGAACTTGATACTGAGTTCTACACCATGTATTTTGAAAGTTCCTCTTAAGTTAAGTAATAAAACAGTAAAATAATAATAATAAAACAATAAAATAATTGAATAAGATTCAATAATTGGTAATTAAATTCCAATAACAATAATTCTATTGAAAAACTTATATAATGTATCATTTATTTCTTATGCCTTCTCTAAGTAAACTGTTGAAGAAAAGTTAGTCTATCTAATGTCTAAAATTGGTTCAACAATCATCATCTGAAATGTAAATTTTGATCCTACTTTCAGTGGTAGTATCCAGTGTCTTATTTTGTGTATTTCTGAAAACAAATTCTCGCTTTGCCCCATAAATAGTCAGAATTTCATAGCAGAAAGGTATATTTATTATAAAAATAATCTGATTATATACATTTTCCAAGTATCAATTTAATATTATGATGGAGGGGAAAGGTCACTGAAAGAATCTGTGACAGCTCTCTTCCTCTCACAGGACACTTCTAATCTGTCAGCAGATGTTGTGGCCACTATCTCCAGAATTCGACCATTTATAACCTCCACCATTACCACTTTGGTTCAAGCCATCATTTACTGCGTCCTAAGTAGTCACCCAACATCACCCTATTCCCCTGGACAGTGTCCCATAGGGAGATTTTTTTTTTATACTTTGCTTTTTACACTTTAATGAGAAGGAAATGAAGTTCCTCTTCTGCTAAAATTCTGAAATTTTATCTTTTCTCACTTAAAGCAGAGCAGAGAAGTGCACGGTGCCTGCAAGAACCTAACCCATCGTGTCTTAACCTCTCCAACCTCATCCCTGATCACTTCCTCTCTCTTTCTCTCTGCTCCAGCCATGTGGCCTCCGAGTAGTTATTGTTCTTTGAATATTCTGCCCAAGTTTTAGATCAGGAAGTTTGCATTTTATCTTTTCTTTGCATGTCATACTCTTCCTCCTGACAGTCACATGACTCTCTCTCTTCCTCCTTTGCATGTGTGCCACATTCTCAGTGAGACTTTCCCAAACCATCTATGAAAACACACAGTTCCAAATGCACCCTGTACCATCTTCTTGCCACCAGTACCCCCAATTCTGATTCACTGTCTTATTGTTTCCATAGCAATTATCACCTTCTAACGTATTATATATTTTACTCATTAATGTGTTTATTATTTGTCTCCTAACAATAGAAGGTAAACTACTTTAGGGCAGAAGTTCTTTCTTTTCTCTCTGTACAACTTTTTCTCTAATGCCCAGAACAATGCTAGACACACAGCAGGAACAAATCATTGAATAAAAAGAATATAGAGCAATGTAATGGCTAATGTTTGTAATGTAGTGATTTTACTGTAAAAAGAGCTGCATTTTTGAAGCATGTTGAACTGTTGTTTTTTTTCTTTCCTGTAGAGCAGAATTATCAAGAGAAATTCAATCTGAAACACATAGGTCATTTTCAATCTTCTAATAGCCACATGCAAAAAAGGTGAAAAGAAAAAGTGAAATAATTATAATAATATATCTAATCATATATTTTGTTTAACCCAATATGTCTATAATATTATCTTCTATGTCTTTAAACTGATAGGCATCTCAATTCAGACTAGGCACATTTCAGGTGTTCACTAGATACATGTGGCTAGTGGCCACCACACTGGACAGTGTAGCTCTAGAATAAGAGAGGGCCTAAGCTTATGTCCACAAGAAGAGAAAATAATATTGCTACATTTTGATAAACTTTGGTATGTGTTTGGATAAATACATTAAACTAATTTCTTAAATTAATCAGAGTTACATGGTAGGGTTCTTTAAATAATTAGAGAGAGATATGCCAGAATTTACACATTTTAACAAATTTCAGAATTGAGGGGTTAGACTTTACCTTAAAGTTATTTGCTCTAACCCTATTTCTAAGGAATGGACTCCTTTATTATATTTTATTAATACCATTGAATTCTAGTTGAAAACTGCCAGTGACATACTGATTTATAAAAAACCATCTTCTCATGCCAATTGTGGAGAGTTCTATAGGAAGCCAAAATCTAATTTATATATCTTCACCAAATAGGTCCCAGTAGTTTCCTCTGAAGCCAAAGAGGAAAGTCTGAATATTTTTCCACATGAAAATTATTAGACTATTTTAGTATTGAATATAACAACCTAAGTCTTCTCTTCTTCCATTTAAATACACTTAGTCATTTGAATAATTATTTTTACGTTATATTGTCCCCAAACTTTACTTTTCTTATATCTGTCCCCTGGATATGCTTGAGTTTGCTGATACTGCTCTTTAAAATTATAGGAGAAAGAGTCAATACAGTATTGTTAGCTTTGAAGATGCAGCACCCTCGTGCAAGGACTAGAGAGCAGCTTCTGTGAACTGAGCACGACTTCCAGCCAATAGCCAGCAAGGAAATGGGACCTCAGTCCTACCACTGCAGGACATGAATTCTGCCAACAACCTCACTGAGTAAACAAGGAGATTCTTCCCCAGAGCCTTCAGTACAAGCCCAGCTCCGCTGATTCTTTGATTTTCAGCCTGGTGAGATCCTTAGCAGATAACCTGGCCCAATCCTCCCAGACTTCTAATCAACACAACTGAGAGATAATTTGTGAGTTTTAAATTGCTAATTTTGTGGTAATTTGTTACATAGCAATAGAAAATTAACACAGGACAAATGGCTTAAAACTGATTTCAAATAAGAGAAATGAAGCCTAACTTTGGTCAGGATGATTGCAAATCCTTTGATCCACTGCAGAAATCATGTGGCTTCCAGGTTCATTTGAATTAATCCCACTAAAGTCATCAATGACCTTATCATTTCAATGAACCCTCAAAGATTTTAACTTTCATAATCTTTCCAAGGCATTTGACATTTTAAGACAGCTTTTTAAATTTAATTGGTCAAAATAACAATTTTATAAAAGTGATGAATGCTTTTTTACATACCTATAGAAAAAATTAATGTGCCTAGTGATGGCCATAGATAATTATTTTGATACTTTTTTCCAGCAATCTTTCCAATGCAATTTTTCCCAATTAAAATTGTGTAGGTAATGAAAAAGTAAACATCAGGATTAGCATTAGCATTTCTGACAGCCACATTTCCTTGTGGACCTCTTGAACTTGACTCTGGTTTTCTGTATGTTCAATTATTAATCTATACATGAATTTATCCTCTAAAGCTCCATTTATCTCTAGGAAATTATACTATACCTAACCTATTATTTATGCATTTTAAAGTATTTCTTTATATGTATATTTTACAGTATAAAGAAATATATATATCTTTTTTAATTATTAAAAAACCCTCTATCTCCATCCCACCCTGCTTTAAGCCCTTCCTCCAAACTAGGTATTGTCCAAGTAGTATCAAGCTCAACAAAATCCCCCCCATATACCCAAAAGTGGAGAAGACTGGAGGTCCTGAGGACAAGTATGCTGGAGTCTTTATCCTTACTGTAAAGTCTTCATGAGCTAATTGATGCTGGAAAGGGAAGAATGGAAACAGCTAACACAAACAATAAGGAAGGGGATTGGAATGGGCAGCCTGACAAAAGACTTTTATAATTTATACCAATTTACACATGTTTAGGGTGCCCACTAACTCTAAGGGAACAGAACAAACTAACTGCACAAAGAAAGCACTTTGCCGAGGCCTCCTCTCCCTACAACCTCATCTCAGGAATCGTTAGGAAGTCCAAACAGCTTCACAGTTCTGGCTTCCCAACTTTGCCATCTTTGTCATCACAGGCAAATGCCAGCAGAGGCCTATGGGGGTGCCAAGCCACAGTGGAGGTCGGAGACTCACACTGCACCTCCCCATAGCCTGTCTCTTGTTTCTACATCAGCTATGTCAATAAAATGATCTTCTGATGCTGCTGCCAGCATTTTCCCAGCATGGCTAAAACTGAGCATCCTCATAGGCCAATCCGGCCTGGAAAAGCACCGAACACACACTAACTTATCCATATGCCAAAGGCTGACCAAAGCATCTGCACTTCCTGTAACAAAGTACTTCCCCACAGTGTCAAGCTTGATACAGATGCAGTTAGAAGGATGGGCATTGATGGACCGCACAGGCTTCAGTTCTGGGTAGCTGAGGATGTGGACACAACCATTGCCATTTGTTAGGAAGAACATGTTATTATCACTATTCCAGGAGATTTCATTGACCATCAACTTGAACTGCTCTTCTGCTTTGGAACGGTGTGTTTTGACATCAATAAAGGTCACCACATCATCCTTGTTGCCTACAGTAATGGTCTGCCCAGCAGGACTCCAGAAGATATTAACATTCTCCCCTTTAGTATTCACACTAGCAATGCATTTGTAGTCCTCACATCCCAGATGTGAATGGTTTTATCTTCACACACAGTGAAACAGAGGTCAGGATTACTTGGCTGCCAACCAAGCTAGTCCATACGATCCCCATATCCCTGATAATTCTTTTATTTGGTCTCCAGTAAGAAGACGCTGGCCATCTTGTGGAAGGACCCCAAGGCTAAGCTACACCTGTTGCAGCTCCAGGACACCCAGTGCACCTTGGCGCTGTGCGCCAGGAACTCTTGCATCTTGCCATGGCCCCCCTCAAACAGCTCCTGCCTTCCCAGCAGATAGCACAACCGGTCACTGCTCAGAGTGCCAGGGGGCCATTGTGCCAGACCACTCTGGCCCAGCGCAGAAGGCCCCATGGCGCTATGGGCATAGCCATGCCAGGTTCCCAGATGTGTACTCGGGAACCTCCACCTGGGTGCAGTCAGGCCGGGCGCCTACTGTATTTCTTAATCCTACCAATTCAATGTAGTTGCTATCTTTTCTGCCTTTTTATAATCTGGAAATATGGTCATGCTAGAGATGGATGCCCTTATTAAACAATATGGGTGAAAGAAGATAATGTTTTTAAAATGTCACTAGAACTCTTTTTGTGGTTAACCGAAAGGCAGCTTGGCAGAACAGAATGAGCAATATTTTAGGAACCAGGTGAACTGGGAAGATTGCTCCCCTGTCACTGGCAGGCTGGCTCTGTAACTTCAACATTGCCGTCAGCAACCTTATTACCCAATCCTCCCTCAGTTGCCTGATCTCTGAAGATGGGGACTGATAGGACAACCTTCTCAGGTTTAAAATCTAATAATATATTTAATATTTTGTATCTCAATTAATGTATATCTTCAGGAATAACTAATGATCAAAGTTTTATATTTTTCCCCACTTAAGATAATTTTACTAACAAACCTATTCCTTAAAAATTGTAGGGCTTTTTCATAATTACTATATAAAATAATAGATTTGATAATTACAGTTTTATTGTGATATTTCAATATCTGCAGTTTTTAATTTACTTTAAATAATGGTAGAATATTATTCATTACCATAGGCTCATTTTGTACTCTGAGTACTCTGTACTCTCATTTCAAATGAGTATGTTCACAAAGAAGTGTCTTATTCGAATTAGATTGATATTGATTGCAAAAGTTAGCCTCTTGTTTATTACTGAAGGAATTGGCTTTTTAGTAGTTGATGAAAGTAGAATGATTACGGATTGCATGGAACTGAGGAATCCTCTGACCAAAAGGTTTCCCTAGTGAGAATAATGTTCAAATTTTATAAAATGAAGAGTAGAGTTTTCCAAGCATATTTTCTCTATATGGAAAGTGGATCTGTGGTAGTTATACTTGTTTTGTTTTAATTTTTGATTTAATACATCCAGTTTCTTTTCTCTAAAATATTCCAAAATAGAATATTTTAGCAAGTAGAGTAAAATATTACATGAAAGGATATTTAAAAATTTATTTCACTTTCATTGGGCACATATTATTTTTTAGACACTGTTGATAATGGATTAAAAATGAAAAATCCAGAGTTTCCAACTTCAAAAAGCTTACAATTTAGTAGTTAAAATAATATGTACATACACATAACCTTAATACCGGGAGAATCAAACACATTATAATAGTCACAGTCACAAAAGCCTATGGGCCATGAAAACTATTGAATCAGCCTGGGGGAGATCAGAAAAAATTTTATAGAGAAACTGTGTCTTTTTTTTTTTAGCTAGACTTTAATGGATTAGAAAAATCAGAAGCTGAGTGAATAAATAGGAGTTTCCAAGTATATGGAACAACACAGGCAAAGACAGCAGGTGACAAGGAAGAACACAGTTGTGACTAGCAGGTAGTACTTTAAGGATAAAGCAGATAGTGCTTGCAGGGGAATAGCAGCAGATAAAGGTAAACAGTCATGGAGCTCCAAAATGTAAAGATAAGTTGTTTTTAGGGTTAGTTCAGAAATCTGATTTTATTTAATAAGGCAGCGGAAAATATGATTTAAGGAATATCTCACCAAAGGACATCTTTTTCTTAAACATCTTGTTTTGAAAAATAAAATCATGATGTATACAAATAGGGAAAATAATGAGATCCCATGCACCTATCAGCTTCAGCAATGATCAATTCAGAACTGAACTTGTTTCATTTATACTCTTATTTACTTGCTCCATCCTCCCACTACAGATTATTTTGAAAGATATCAAACATTGTATCATTTCAACTGTAAGTATTTTAGTATGTATTTCTAAAAGGTAAGGGCTCTTAAAGCTCAACAATGCTGCCATTATCATATTTTAATAAACAATAATTTCTTAATATCAAATAGCCAGTTGTTTTTCATATTTCAGGGATTTTTTCATAATTTTATTTTCATACAGGTTTGTTCGAATTAGGGTCCAAATAAGACCTACACTTTGCAATTATTTGACAGCTGTACCCTCCTTCCATCTCTTCTATTTTCTTTGCAATTTCTTTGTTGAGGGAATCTGGTTATTTGTCTTACAGATTTATTTTTAGTCCGAATTTTGCTGATTCAATATGTACTATCATTTAACATTTTCTTCTATCTCCTATATTTCCTAAAATTTGATAGATCTGGATTATAGAGGTTTGATTAGATATTTAATGATTACTTGCAATGGTCTCCCATTATAATTTCAATTTTATTTGCATTTCTCTTATTATATGCAGAGTTGAAAATATTTTCATATGGGTAAGGTCATTTGCATTTCTCTCTGAACTCTCAATTTTTATAGAGTTGTTTGGTTTATTTCTTTAAATGCTTTTGAATATATGAGAGATATTAATTTTCTCTTGATATGTTGCTCTCTCAGGATTTTTTGGTCTTAAAATTCTTACATGTTCTTTCTATTTAAGAGATTTTTAATTTATGTAAATGAACTTATCTTTTTAATTTATATATTATTTTTTCTGATGCCTATGTTATAGTGTCCTACCCATTTTTAATTTGAGTATAAGAAATCAACTTCATCTTTTGCCATATGACGATCCCATTATTCCAACACCATTTATTAAGAGGTCTACTTTTTTTTACAGATGAGATGCTATCTTTAAGTATACTATATCTATATTCAACTTTTCTGTTTCCAGAATAAAATATGGTAATTTGTATTGGCATTGAATTAAATCTGTGCAATACCTTAGGAAGAAATGAAATTATTAAGATGTTAATTCACCTATCCAAAAATATCTTTTTATTTATTTACACCTTGATGTCTTTCAGTAATATTTATAAACTTTTCTCTTACAGGTTTATGACATTTTTTTTTGTAGAGCTTATGCCTACAATTTGTGATAGTTTTCCACAAATTTTTTGTTTGTTTTCCAGTTATATAAATCATAATTAGAAAACAGAAATAGTTTTACGTCTTCATTTTCAATTCTCATATAAGGTCCATACACTTTTGAAACTACAGAAAAATTTAAAATCATTACATTGTAGATAATGACACTGAGATCCAAAAAGTCAATGTTACTGGCTATTTAAAGGCAGAACCATTAGTGGAAGTCAAGTCTCCTAAAAGTCCAGCACTCCTTTTATTACTCAAATGTAGTTTCCAAGTAAATAATTGACTAATAAAGTTATAGACACCAAAAAACATTTTTTATTTAAGCCACTTATAATATGTATATTGTGTAGGAAATGTTTATTATTGAGATGCAGTGGCTTTGAGGTGCAGTGGTTTTGTGATACATCTATGCACATCAAACCACATTTCCCAGAATTTTCTTTGCTGTTTAGTCCTGTATTAGTCTTGGCCACTAGAGGAATTTGTGTGAGATTTGGAAGGCAGATATGAAGTAAGAGCCATTATGCGCTGTGGGCCAGTGTAGGGTGTCAGGCACACTGGCAGGGGAATAGAGCATACACAGTGTTGCTGATCTTCTGGCACAACTTTTTGTCATGTGCAGCACTATCAGCTTCCAGCAGTTCTGCTATTCAAGTTTTCTGAATCCTGCGCCAGATGCTTGTACAGCTTCACGGCAAAGAACTTTTTCTACCTGCAGAATATTCAGGTCACTGGGGTTGGAAGCATAGGAAACAGGCAGTTTCCATTTGTCCTTGTGTGTTTCTGTTTATTCTCATGGTTCCAGTTTATCTTTGTTCTACTCTTTACATTTATCTTTCTTTCCTGATGGACCCATAGTGACTCCAGCACAATACCACACACAAAGCCAACAGACTTGCCCAGACTTCTCCACCAGCATGCACAATTCAATAAAGTCTAACTTCTATAATAATAAATCCCTTATTTTATATCACTCATAGTGGTTCTGCCTCTCTGATGGGTAGAGGAATCTCAGACATCTACTAGATGAAGGTACTAGCATGAATAAAAGTTAATTTGCAAAAGATCAAACACTTATGCAATGTTCTCATGAACAAGTTAAATGAGATGGCAAGAAGAAGGCTCATTACCGATAAAAGCAAAACAAAACAAATTCCATACTTAAATGACCAAGAAGATAGTTTGGCTCAACTTAGAATTTAAAAGATAATTCTATTAGCTATTTCTAAACATTTTAAAATACATCTAATTTGTCCCAGTATCTTCAGAACTCTCTTTCACTTACTTAGGATTTGAAGACTTTAGTGTAGTGCAACGGTAACCTCACTAAAGCGGTATTTGTTTAATAGATGTGTGACTTTCATACAAAATCAAATCATTTTAGAGAAGGGGAAATATAGGCTTTTATTGGTTTGTTTAAATGCTCCCTTGAACCAGTTTTGAGGCCCTCGCTAGAGGCTGGTCAATCCTCTTTCTGTAGTACCTGATTAAGTCTATACCCCAACCATTTCCCATATTAGGCACTCACTCTCAAGGGCCACCATGCACCAGCCTGAAATGCCCTGGAGCCAGGTACCAGATAGCAAGGTACAGTTTATGCCCCAGAGCTGGAGAAATCATTCAAATAGCCAATCCAGTAAGAGCTAGCAAAACCTAAGTAACGCTATGCAACTTGCCGTACATAAACTGCTCCCTATAGGTCCAGCTTGCTATTACCCTGTCCACAAATGCAACCCTCTGTGTGACCCTGCCTAGCAGCCTCTCCTTTGGAGCTTTAAGTAACAAAGAGTTCTGCCTTTCATCTGTCTCTCTGTGTGTTATGTTCCACACCATCCACAGAATTTTTAAATCTTATGAAACAGAAAAACGAATAATTTTTTTGGAATCTGGGTTAATTGCACTTAACATGTTATTATTATGCTTATTGTTTATAATGACTAGTGTAGGTATTTCTGTCCTTGCTCCCTATGCAGGGGTCCTCAAACTTTTTAAACGGGGGGCCAGTTCACTGTCCCTGAGACCGTTAGAGGGCCAGACTATAGTTTTAAAAAAACTATGAACAAATTCCTATGCACATTGCACATATCTTATTTTGAAGTAAAAAAACAACAGGCAAAAACACCCGCATGTGGCCCGCAGGCTGTAGTTTGAGGACGCCTGCTAGAGAGTGCATGTAATATGCCTAAGGTCACACTATTAGTAAGGGGTCTGATTTAATCCAGGTTTTTTTTCCTGACTCTAAAGGCTGTGCTCATTAATTTAAGCTTAGATTTATATAAATTATATATTTTCTTTAACATTTACTATATTGACACACAGAAACCTAAGTGAATGAGTGATTGCAACATATAAATTCATGAAAGCATTTTTAAAATGCATGTGTTACTACTGAATTAAACATCTAATCATTCACTCACACAAACAGAACTAAAACATAACCCTTAGTAAAATATTTCTCATAAAGACTATCAATACTTGACTCAAAATACTGTACATTAATACAAATTACTCTTGGTATATGGTATATATATCTAAAACATTAAAAGTATATAGTTATAAGAATATCATTCTTGCTTAAAATGACTATATCATTTGAATGATTTATGTCTTTAACTGTCTTTCAATTTTAGCAACTATATCAGGGTTCAAAATAGAACCAATTTTAAAACTCTTTATAATTATACTCCTTGTAATCCTGATGATTCATAGACCATGTTCTATATGTTAAGAAAATACTGTTTGTCTCTATATGTTACCTAGCAAAGAACTACAGAAAAGGGGAGAGAACAGTACAAACATACACAAATCTGTCTTCATATAGCTTATGACCTAGTGAAGTAGAAATTAATCAAATGAATATTAAATTATAAAATGAAAAGTTCATGAAAAAAAGTTCATGAAAAACTAGGCAAAGTGTTTTGAAAACATGTGACAGGAAGATATGATATTGATTTGGGGATCAGGGCAGAGTTTTGTGAGGAAGTGACATTTAATGAAGGAACTGAAGTATTAGAAACACAGTCATGTGCCATGTATGAAGTTTTGGTCAATGATGGATTGCATATACAACAGTGGTCCCGTAAGATTATACTACCATATTTTTCCTGTACCTTTTCTATGTTTAGATATATTTAGATACATAAATACTTGCCAATGCGTTACAACTGGCTACAGTATTCAGTACAGTAACATGCTCTACAGATTTGTATCTTAGGAGCAATAGGCTGTACCTTATTCACAGCCTGGTGTGTAGTAGGCTCTAAGATCCAGTTGGTGTAAGTACACTCTAAGATGTGTGTACAGTGATGAAATTGCTTAATGACATATTTCCAAGACCGTATCTCCATCATTCAGCAACACATAACAGTAGATAATTAGATGAAGGTGGGATGAAAGGTAGTGGGGGTTGGGGAGAATGTTTCAGACTGAAGGAAGATGATGTGGAAGGCTGTGTTTAGGGAGAGAGCATAGCACAGTGAAGAGTGATGTGTCATGTGAAGTGAACAGAATTGCATTGTGAAAATAACCCTCTGAGGAATGAGAGGAAGGGAGACAGCTATAAACTGAGGAGACCACTTAGAAGACTATTGCATTTGTTCCACTCAGAGAAGGCAGTCATTTGAATAAGGGTTGTTATGATGAATCTAGAAAGTAATAAATAGATTCAAGTAAAATTAAAGATAAAATTGATTTAAAAAACTAAAAATAGAACTACCACATGGTCTAGCCATCTCACTACTAGGCATTTATCCAAAAGAAAGGAAACCAACATATTGAAGACATATTTGCACTCCCATTTTATTGCAGCACTATTCACAATAGCCAAGATATGGAATAACGTAAGTGTCCATCAGTGGATGAATGGATAAAGAAAATGTAGTTTGTATACACAATGGAATATTATTCAGCCATAAAAAGAATGAAATCCTGTCATATGCAACAACATAGATAGAAATGGAAGACATTATGTTAAGTAAAATAAGCCAAGCACAAAAAGACAAATGTCATATGTTCTCACTCACAGTGGGAGGTAAAAACTTGATCTCATGGAAGTAGTGAATAGAATGGTGGTACCAGAGACTGGGAAGGATAGTGCGGAGAAGGATAAAAAATGGTTGGTTAATGGTGCAAAAATACAGTTAGAAGAAATGAGATATAGTGTTCAGGAGCACAACAGGGCAACTATAATTAACAATAATTTATTGTATACTTCAACATAACTAGAAGAACAGATTTGAAATATTCTCAATACAAAGAAATGATCAACATTTGAGGTGACAGATACCTCAATTACCCAGATTTGATCATTACACAATATACTATTATATCAAAATATCACATGTACCTATAAATATGCACAACTATCACGTATTCATAAAAATTAAAAGACAAAAGGAAAAGATTGTAGGACAAGAGAAATGGAGGATGAAAGAGATGATTGCTTCTTGGTGTCTAGGCTTCACAACAAGATGGATGGTGCCAGTCAGTGGATATTTAAATGTTTTTCCTTAAGGGTCAAAGGAAATTTTTTTTTAGAAAATTTTTTATGGTAAGAAAGTATCTTTATTACCTAAAAGCTTTAAAGTCATAAATGAATATTGAATTTTATCATCTATCTTTTAAGCATCTATTGAAATCATCATTTTTTTCTTATTGTTTTACTGATACAATTAATAGACTACCTGATATAGTAGCATTCTTACTGTGATAGGCATTATAGTGAGTGCCAAAATTTAAAGGGAAAAATATGCAGAAATGACAACAAATGATGGCTTATGCAAATTTTTTTTCAGTCGACAAGTCTTAAACAATGTGTTATTGGCTTTGATTTGGGTATTCAAAAGTAATGCCAGAGGCTCAGGCTCTTCATATTTTTCAGTTGCACCATGCTTAGCATGTACTCTTTGATTCCCATAATGGTTGACTCATATTCGCCACATGGTAGCTGAATGGTAGACCCTTGCTTTGGCTCACCTGATAAGAATGGGATGGCGAACTGGAGGATGGTCAGCCAATTATATGTAGAGCAAAATCCCCACAGAAGCCCTCACAGGATATTTCCCTTTAGCAGAACTGGGTCACACAGTCACCTCAACTAAAATGAAGGGTGGAACACTGTTGTGAGGAATAAATAGAGTTCATTTAGCAAGAGAGAAGGAGACATTGTTATTGGGTATATTTAACCCACTTACATTCTTAGGATTAAAGCCATGTACTGTGATTTTCAACTATTTCCATGGTATTTGGCCAATAAAGATTTTAAAGATCTTTAAAATCTTTTATTTTTTAATCCATTTCACTTTGATTTTAAAATTTATTTGTTTCTGCCTGTTCATAGCTTTTTCTATTTCATTTGTTTCTAGATCAGATTTATATAACTTTTCTAATTTCTAATTGCATTTACTTCTTCTTTTTCTTGATTTCATTTATCAGAATTTTGTCTATGTTTGTGTTAGTCTGCCAAGGTTGCCATAACAAAGTACCATAAACTGAGTGGCTTAAATAACAAAAAAGTATTGTCTCACATTCTTGGAAGCTGGAAGTTGGACCTGGAGGTGTTGGCATGGTTGGTGCCTTTTCAGGGTTGTGAGGGAGAATCTGTTCCTTGCCTCTCTGCTGGCTTCCAGTAGTTTACTGGCAATCTTTGTCATTCTATGGCATGTAGAAGTAACACCCAGTCTCTTCTCTGTCTTCTTCTTTACAAAATGTTCTTCCCACTTTTATCTCTGAATTTCCCCTTTTAACAAAGACATTAGTCATATCTGATTAGGGCTCACCCCAATGACTTCATTTTAACTTGATTACCTCTATAAAGACCCTATCTTCAAATAAGGTCACATTCTGAGGTAATGAGGGTTAGGACTTCAATGCATAAATTTTGGGAGGACACAGTTCAACCTATGATAATATAATCTTAGAAAATTTGCTATATATTTTACTTCCAGTGCTATAGTATCTTTTTAAAAATATAAATTGTCTTAAATTTATCTCTCTCCTATAAGAAGAAGACTAAGACTATGAATCATAAAGCTTATTTGTAGTCAGTGTGGTAGAAAGAATTGGGAAAAGTCAACTAACTTATCATCCCAGGCAGATCACGCCTTAAGCCTTCTAAGGCAATTAGGCTTGACTGCCTAACCTCCCCCAATAAGAAACACCTCCCTGAAACTTCTGGAACCAAGGGCTAGTTTGTAATCTCACTTTATTGTTAAAAATAATGGCTGAATCTTTTGCAACATGCGTCTCTGACCCCACCACTGTGCAAGCCAAAGTAGTTCTCCATTATCTCCTAGACTCTCAACCTTGGGTTTCCCCTGTAATCTTAAAAGCTTGTGAAGATAGTTTATTAAGGAAGTGATCAAAAAGTGCAAGAGTGAAGAACATGGGCATGAAAGAATGAGGGAAGCCTACTAAAGGTTAGTGTATTAGTTCATTCAGGCATCTGTAAGAAAAGCTACCATACACTGAGTGGCTTAAGCGACAATCATTTATTTCTTATTTCTCATGGTTCTGGAGGCTGAACCAGACTGCTTGGCACAGGGGATGCCAAGTGGGTTCCTATAGGCATCCCCTGTGCCAAGCAGTCAGAAAAACTATTGTTCAATGTTTTGAAGGCCCACAGTAAGGTGGGCACCCAGTGAAGCTAGTCAAAGCCCACATGGAAACTGAATTTATGTCACAGGAGCAAGAGAGAATCTAAGAGCATTTGTTGTGGCACACAAGAGGTGTCTGATGACCTCTCCTTCCCAGAACACTCTGGGTGAGCCAAGTCTTCAACACCTTCAACATCTTCTCAGAACATTTCATACAACTTCCTGACAATGGGTGCTCCCTCAGGATATCATTTCCTTCACAGATTTTTTGGAGGCTGATTATTATTACTCCACAGTCATTTTCTTCATTTCCTAGGGCTGTTCCTAAACCATTAACTCTCTTCATCTTGGAAAAGCAATTATAAATGAGACTTTACTGTTAGGCTTTAACAATCTCCTCTTCAATTATTACTCTATGTTCCAACCTCCTAGTTACTCTTCCTTTCTCACAAAAGACTTTAATATCCAGTTCACACACATCCTATCTATCGCAATTTCTGTGATAGTTTCCCATAACTTCAACCTACCTACGTGGCCCATCCAATACTTCAGGTTTCACTTCCTTCATCTTTTAATTATAAATGAGCTATTCTTTCACTCTACCTTTGCCACAGATTTTGAGCATCAAAGTCGAGTTCTTGACATGACCAAAAATAAGTCTGTCATACAAACAATGTGATGCTTCATACCCTTTACTATAGCACCAAAGAAAATTAAATATGTAGGAGTATATTTAACCAAAGATACAAAAGATCTA
>VBSM01003176.1:38953879-38981502 GCA_008086735.1 Cheirogaleus medius | reverse complement strand
ATGTAACCCTAACAATATTTGTACCCCCATTATATGATGAAATAAAAGGGGGAATAAAAAAAGAAAAGAAAGCTTTTAAAATAATAAAAAAAAAACAATGTGATGCTTCACACAATCTTTTATAATCTGAGTTTGCTTTTTTATGTCCTACACAAAAACATCTTCAATCTCATTAATATTTCCAATCATTTGACCATAGCATTTCTTATTGAATCATTTCCCATGGTTCATTTATGCAACCAGCTATATTCACAATTTTATTTTATGATTTATCTTTATAGTAACTGACTTGCAACTACTCTGATCTCTTTTGTGCTTGTCTCCTTTGTTTCCCCATTATTTAGCAATTTTAGCAATCTTCCTTCAAGCTTTCTGTAACCATGTGGTCAAACATTGCTGGAGAAAATTACACAATGGGGCCTTTTATGTTCACAATCATGAATACCAAATGAGCATTCTACAATGCTCAGTAGTGTTAGTATATTTCTCTAGTAAATGTACTTTCCATAGCCAGCAACATCTATTTCTCACCTTTTATTGTTTGCCTCTACTTCTCTAAAAGCCAAATTTTCATTAGATAATCCCTCATACTTTTTGAAAAAGTAGAAGAGAGACCAGACTTTGGCATCTTGCCATAGCCAATTCCTCAATACTAGCTATATCTGATCCATTCTTCTTTTTTCATCTTGACAGAAGTTATGCTGGTGTACATATTGTCTTCTTTAATAAGAAGCCACTTGGAAATAATCTAATGCATTTATACTTTTCTCTTAGTACGTGTTCCAATTTATAGCTACATTTATTTCTTGATATATTTTATGTTGACCTTTCGAACTATAGACAGAAAACTCTCTGAAGGCAAAAACCTATGTTTGCAGGTTTCATTCCATACTCACACTTACATAGCATAGCGATTTCTTTATTATAGTCACTCAATAAATTAATTAATGTGTGGAAATATGGAAGGAAAGATAGATGCATAAAAGTATGAATCAAGTGATGAGTGAATGAGCATGAAATGAAATACCCACATAGAAAAAAAATAAACTTCAAAACACAGAGCGCATTATACAAAATAAAAATGAGTGTAACCTATTTCTAGTTGTGATTTCTCTTAATGTCTTGAATTGATTCACATGTACAAACCATCTGCCCTCAAAAAAGTTTCTATCAACAACTATTGCTCTTCTTTATTGACATCTTAAATTTTGGAAAATTGAATTTTATAATGGGAAATAATTAATTAAAAGTAGAAAAGGCATTAAATCAAGACATAAAATATAATATCAAGAAAGAAAAGCATTTTTGCTGGTATATTTTTATTTAAATTAAATATTTGAAGCCACATCTAAAAGTTTTAGAAATTCTCCTCATTGAAAAAAAGGTCATAGAAAGGTTTTGACCAAATTCATTTTTCAATAAATTTGCTTACTCTGTTTTCTGTTTATAAGGTGCACATGTACTTTCATAATCTTGCAATGAAATAGAAATGATAGTTTTAGGAATATATTGGTGGAGAAAGATAATCAGTAATGGCTTTCCAGGAGTATAATTTATACAAACAGAAATATTTTGAACTATTATTAAATAACCATGAAAAGAATGCCTCCAGTTATGAAAAGATGGAAAATGTATCCATTTGTATGTAAATGCGATGGTGCATGTATGTATGTATACATATTTTAATGATTTATGTGTTTGTTATTTTTCATCATTCTGATGAGTACCTTTTGATAAATATATACATTTGTCTCTCTCTAATGAGATTATCGTTAGACACTAGGCTATCACAGTTCCTAGAGCAGGTTTACTTACTGAGTGAGTTACAGAAATATGATTTGAAGAGGAAAAAAAGTGGAATTACTTGGCTTGTGATCAATACTGTGCCAAAATGTAATTTTTATGTTAATACTTAGGTAGATTGATTAAGCACTCACAAAATATTCCATACTTGATTAAAAATCCTTAGAAGGAAATATTGAAGTAATGTTTTCAATCCAACCCACCATGTCTGTTGCCCAAATAATGTTTGTGTGTGTGACAGCAAATGACTTCAATGATTGTGGTTAGACAAAGGGATTCTGGAAAGCCAGTGCCCTATGCTCCGGTGATTTTTCATCTCGGACTGCTTAACATGCATGCACCTACTCATGCACATACACCTCAAAATAAGCATGTAACCCTTAGTGTTATATAGATTGATCTGATTACTGCATTGCAAACAAAATGTTCAGACTTCTTTTTCATTTTTTAAAAATGTAGATTTTTATTTTCTTTTAAAAAGTGCTGATTGTTTGCATTTACATGTAGCTAAATAAAATTTTTCTGAGACTTCTACTTTTGTTTTATTCATCTAATTTTATTTTTCCATTATGCAACTATTCATCTGTGAGAAATTATATATCTCAAGACCAAACATGAGGCATTTGTTATATTCAATAATTCATACTACCTGCTGTTAAAGTAAAAATACTTAATAAAATGATTTCTTTAACATTTACACTATTTGCATATATTACATATTTTTCCTTTTTAATTTTAGCTACCAAAATTTTTACAGACACTGTAATGAAAAAGACTTCTCACAACTCTTGGGAGTTGTATGTTAAACAATTTCAGAAAAGTGTAATTATGTATTATATTTGTAATTAGATGACCATTTATTTCTTAAACATAAAATAAGAATTTTTTTTTACATTTTCAAACTTTAGAAAAGTAAAAATTAAAACCAAACCAAAATAAAAATAAAAACCCTTCTAAATCATATTGATGCATTACCAATATCCTTAGCTTTCACATGAATATTAAAAAATAGATATTTAATGATAAGAAAAAACAGATCAGGATGCAGATAGAATACGGAGGCTAGAGGAACCAATTCTCTTCTTCTAATATGCCCCATCGACAGCAGGATTGGTAGAGCACATGGCAACTGGACATTATGGTGAGTGAGGATCCCTCCTTCAGTATCCTGACTGTGATTAGATAATAATGGGGCTATTCCAAGGAAGGAACAAGAACAAAAGCAGACATACACATGAAATTAAGCAGCCACTGCACTAATTAATTTATTCTACTTTCTAGTTTATCTGTAACTATACACAGAATCTCATTGACTGGATGTAGACTTTGTGTTGTTATTTTTAACAATATCCAGGTTAAGATGTGAAAAACTGTGACATGTTGGTTAAGTGATGATTTGGCTTCAACAATCATTTTGCAGCTGTGTGCAGTGGCTCATGCCTGTCATCCTAGCACTCTAGGAGATCAACATCGGAGGAGTGCTTTGAGTTCAGGAGTTTGACATCAGTCTGAGCAAAATGAGACCCCATCTCTACTAAAAATAGAAAAAATTAGAAAAAATGTGATAGCCCACGCCTGTAGTCCCAGCTACTCAGGAGCTGAGGCAAGAGGATCGCTTGAGCCCAGGGGTTTGAGGTTGCTGTGAGCTAGGCTGACACTGTGGCACTCTAGCCTGGGCAACACAGCAAGACTCTGTCTCAAAACAAAACAAAACAAAACAAAATCATTTTGCTACTAGAATCAGTACTTTTGTATTTTAAAGGTTTTAAAATGATTTTAAAGTATATATATTAAGATGCCTATGCATTGTAGTTTTCTAGAGTTGAATTATTTATTTATTATTAAATATATTAGAACGCTTTCTGAAAAACAATGATTCTGTGTACGTAGATATTAAGAAAATTAGTGCACTGTTACTTTTTTATTAATCCAAATTCTTATATTGTAAGGAAAGTATATTCTCATAGAGAATCAAAGAATTATCCAAATGTTAAGAGACATTAGAGATCATGTGGCCTAACTTCAAGCTTCCCACAGCAGGATTGGCAATTGGCAATTAAAACTTGAGATGTTTAGTCTAGAGTTGGAGCTGCCCACACCTTTCTGAGATGTCCCGGTTCATTTTATTCTTCAGGATGACAACCCTTGACAACTATTGAATTAAAGCTATCATATCTCTAATCAGTCTTCTCAAGCCTGAACTTGAGGACTTCTTCCCCCTGCCCTTTACCATGCTATATGGTTTTCACATTCCTCTTTCACTCAGGTTTAAAATCAAGTATTATAACATGCCAGATGGATGCCTGCATTGGTTCAGTGCCATGGACTTATACCGATTTTGTAATCATGAAATCTGCCAAGTCTTTCACATGAATAGTGTTGATACAATTACCCATCAATTTGTTGGAAAGAGAACTTTGAAGATAAACCTATACTATGTCATCCTCCAAAATAAATTCTATATGAGTTAAAGATCAAAGTTTTAAAAAATGAAGTAAAAACAAATATAAATCCACTAAAACAATTTTAGGAAAAGGAAACATAGCAGGATAGATCTGTAACTTTAGAGTAGTGGAGAATTGCTTAAACCAGTTTGTTTTTTTAAATAATGTCATATTGGAACGGACTGGCAAATGTCTTAAAATGCCCTTCTCAGTTTTGATATCAAGGTTCTATCAGCCTCCTAAAAGGATCTGGGCAATATTTCCTTTCTATCTATTCTGTAGAATAAATTAGATTAGATAGGGAATTTTTAGTCCTTAAATTTACGATAAGGATTACCAGTGAAGCCATTTGTACCTCAGACTTGTTTCTGCCTCCCTCCCTTCCTTTTGCAGGAAGCTGGGAGGTATAATAATTTTATGGTATTTGTGTAGAAGTTATTGATATATTCTGATTTCTATTTTTTTGCTTGAGCTTTTTTGGGGTCATTTTTATGTTCCTACAGCATTTAACATTTATCTGTTTTAGTCTGCATGTATGTACACAATTTACTGGTATAAATTAAATTATGATATTGTCTCATGGTTTTGTTGGTTGTTTGCTATTTGGGGTACAAATATTATGTACACTTATGCCTTTCTTATCCTTTCCTGGGCATTGATAATAATCTTCTCTTTTAAAAAATTAATCTTGCCAGATGTTTGTCTATTTATTATTAATATTTCCAAAATAATTGTTTAGTTTTGTTAATTATCTCTTTTATTTCTTTGCTTCATGCATTAATAGCTTTTACACTTATTATCTATTTTCTTCTAATTTTTTCTTAATTTTTTTATAATTTTCTTTTGTTCATTTTTTAATTTTTTTCACTTTTTTTTAAATTTTTTATTTTTATTTTTTGTTTTTTTAAAAAATTTTAGATTTAAAAAAAAAGAAAAACAAACCCTTGTGTCGAGGGCTGACTTTCAATAGATCGCAGCGAGGGAGCTGCTCGGCTACGTACAAAACCCCGACCCAGAAGCAGGTCGTCTAGGAATAGTTTAGCGCCAGGTTCCCCACGAACGTGCGTTATTTTCTTCTAATTTCTTTAGGTTCATTTTATGAAGTTTTTCCTAATTTCTTCAGTTGAAACATTAGTAATTAGTTTTCATCCTTTATGATTTTAAAAACAGGGTTATCATTGTGCAGTATTATTAAATATTTTGTTTCTATTATAATTAACATTTTAACCCTTTAGTTCTTTAGAATGATTTTTAAAATATTCATTTATTGGGCTGTTTTCCACATTCAAATCCCTTCTCTACTCTATTTCCTCCATTATTTTAATTTTTATTTTTTTGGAGAAGAACATAAATTATCAATTAAAAACAAAAATATAGAAACTAATAAAATGGCTACTTACTGAATAATTAATGTAAATCAATCTAATTAAAGTGTAGAAGCATATGAAATCCTTATTCCTGAGATATTTATAACATTCACTTTACTTATTGAGTAATGTAGTATGAATAGTTTTTATTGACTTTGTTCTCCCATTCAAGTTTTCATTATAGTATAGGCAATTTGATAAGAACTAATAAAAACTAATAATCATTGATCTATTAACATTTTAATTATTGCCATTTCCTTATAATCATTATAAAATACCCTAAATGTCTAAGAAAAAAAGTAAAGCTAGTATAAGGTAAAAAACCAAGCTATTTCAAAGTTATTTTGCCTCTAATAATTCCAGTCAGAGATAAGGGTTGTGTGCTCTTCTGATAACTATTAAAGTGAAGCAATTTTCCCTGACACTTCATATAAGAGGGCTATTCAGTTAGGGTGACATGCTTCCTATTTCAGAATATTTTATTTTAGTGATGTTGGTATTTATTTGAAGCAGGGGCTGAATGCTATCTTTCAATATTCTGAACTAGCAGTCTTTTCAATAGCAGGCACCAGTATACTTTGGGAAAAAAATACTGCACATTTATATTGCAGGAATATGAATTAATAATTTTACATCTTAATTTATGGTTGAAAATTTAATTTAAGAAAGCATTTGGAGTTTATAATTCAGGTGTTTGGAATGTTTACGCATAGTATCCATTATATTATAGTTATGTAAGTGTAGTACAGTATTTTCAATATAAAAATAGACCATAAGAATAGTTTCCTTTCAATTTTTTGGATATAATAAAATTGGAAGATTTTTAAGCCTCAAATTCAAGCAAAGATTGAAAGTTAAATGTATATAAGTCTGACTATAACCATAAGTATTAATAAAAGTGTAAAATTATAGTGATTAACAATCTCCTGTTAATTTACAATGTAATACTTCCATCATTAAATTATGCTTAACACTATAAACTCAGTAAAACATTCATAGTTCTTATGAATGTTTCTAAGTGTAACACTTTTTAAAAATAGTGTATGGTATATATAACTCCTATTCTATAATCTCTAACTCAGAAATAAAACTTTTAAGTACATCTAATTAAACAAGTTCATTGATTCTTACATACAATTTCCTTTGGGTTAGGCAGTACCTTTGCATGGAGCATTTATGTCAACTGACTCTTATTTTTGAAGTTTAAAAGTAGCAGTGACCAACCCAGAATATTCATTTTAAATAAAATATACTCACCTTGAATCTGCAAAATAATATTCAACTGTTAATTTCAGATAATTTATTTGTAGGCACAGCATTTCAACTTGAAATCTCCATTTTAAAAATCACTTATGAAGAAAGAGATCTAAGCACTTAAAGAAGAGTAAGCTTTTCTAATCCAGAATAAGAGAGCAGCCTAAAATTTGTCAACTCTGCTCTGTCACTCTACGACTGGCAGTTCTGTTTGAATGAGACCTAGACAATTCCATTACTTTTCAATTTTAATACTATCACTGCATTTGAATGTTTGCCTATGACACAGCTAGCCAATTATCTATGATGAAAAGATTTACTTAGTAAATTTATTAATTCTTGGTATATCAGAAATATAGTCATTACTACTTACCATTTGAGTCCAAGGGATTCTTTTTATTTATATTTTTAAGTCATTTTACAAAAAATAAAAATTATCTTTTTGAGCATTATTTGGACTATAGTTGGGAACAATTCTTTTCCATTTAAGTAAAATGTTAAAATTATTTCACCAATGTTACATTGTGAGCTCAAGTAGGCAGGGTCATTTGCTTATTTCACTGATGTACTCCAAGTCTCAGCATAGTGTATAGCATGTTATAGGAACTCAATAATTTTTGTTTAATTTATAAATGTATAATAGTATATTTTAGATAAATGTTGTACTATTATAAAAGGGAAGAAAGATGCAGTACTTTTCTGTAAGTATTTTGAAGTCTTGATTTCTTTGGTAGCCTTTATCAGAAATCAAATATGTTTTTTAAAACATTTTGGCAAGTTTAGATATAAATGAAGGCACTATAGATTTTCAGCATTTGCTGAATAGTCATTGAGTAAACATATAATCTGATATATATCTGCTTTATCTCAGGTATTATTTTTCAAGTACTAAGAAACACGGCATTTCCACAGGTATTCTTGATTTGTCACATAAATCATACTAACCTAAAGAAACATTTTAAGGTGTCTGGAAACTTGCACAATAGCTTGTGTCTCAGTTCATTTTGTGCTGATGTAACAAAATACCTGGGACTGGGTAGTTTATAATGAAGAGAAATTTCTATTCTCACAGTTCTAGAGGCTGGGAAGTCCAAGATCAAGGCACCAACATCTGGTGAGGGCCTTCTTGCTATGTCATCACATGGTAGCAAGTGGAAGGGCAAAGAGGCAAAGGGGGTTAAAGGGTCAAGGGAAACTTCTACCTCTCCCTCTGAAGGCAATTAAATCTCAACATGAGTTCTGGAGAGGACAAACATGCAAACCATATAATTCCACCCCTGCCCCCCTAAACACATCTTTCTCACATACAAAATACATTCATTCCATCTTAATAGCCCCCAAAGTCTTAACTCATTCTAGCATCAACTCAAAAGTCTCATCTAAATAAATGAGAGACACTCAAAGTATGATTTATCCTGAGGAAAATTCCCCTATAGCTATGAGCCTGTGAAATCAAACAAGTATCTACTTCCAAAATACAATGGTGGGATAGGCATATGATAGACATTCCCATGCTAAGAGGGAGTAACACGAAAGAATAAAAGAGTAAACACGTCCCAAGTAAGTCCAAAATTCAACAGGGTAAACAATACTAAATTTTAAGGCTTGAGAATTATTTTCTTTGACTATATGTTCTACCTTCTGGGCACACTGGGGTGGGGTTGGGCCCCCAAACTGTGGCCAGCTCTGCCCCTATGGCTTTGCTGGATTCAGCCCACACAGCAGCTTTCACAAATTGGAGTCTCATATTTGCAGCTCTCCCAGGCGGGCATTGCCCGCTGGTGGCTCTACAGTTCTGGGGTCTCAGGTGAGGCCCAGCCCCCATGCTCCACCAGGCTTAGGGGAGTTTCTCTGCAGTGGTTCCACCCCTGCAGGAGGTTTCTGCATAATCCTTTGAAATCTGGGTGGAAGTAGCCATGCCCCCACAGCTCTTGCACTCTGAGTACCTACAGAATGAGCACCACATGGACAATATCAAGGTTCATGGCTTATATTAATATATTTTGGAGTGGTGACCAAAGTTGCACCTGGGCACATTTGAGTTACAGTGGGGAACAGCTGAGGTGTGTGCACCAAAATGTGGGGAGCAGAAACTTGAGGTGGCATGGGGTGGTGAATGCTGAGGTCCCATGTGCACCCTAAGCCCTTTTCTGGAAACTTTTTCCATCCTAAAGGCCCTAACATTCTAACCCTGAGATGGAAGTGGCAGCCCAAAAGATTTCTGAAATGTCTTTGGAGTCATTGTCCCATTGTCTTGATGAATAGCACCTGTCGTCCTTCTATCCTTACTAATCTCTTTATCAAAAAGTCACTTGGCCACACCCTCGGTTTTCTCTCCTAAACATATTTCTTTTTTCTTTACTTGGCCAGGCTGAGAATTTTTCAAATGTTTATAATCTGCTCTTTTTTTAATTATAAATTGTTTTTTTATAATCTTCTTTTTAAAACTCTTTCCTTAAATAATTTCTCTCTTCTTGCAGTTTACTATATGCATTTAAGAGAAATCATGCACTACTCTGAATGTTTTGCTGCTTATGTATTTCTTTCACCTGATATTCTGGTTCATTGCTCTTAAATTCTGCTTTCCATAAAGCTCCAGGGCATGGACAAAATTCAGTCAAGTTCTTTGCCACTTTATAACAAGGATGGCCTTTCCTCCAATTTCCAATATCCTGTTCCTCATTTTCATCAGAGACCTTATCAGAATTGCCCTTACCATTCCTTTGCTTATCAACATTCTAGTCACAACCATTTAAGTAATCTCTAAGAAGTTTCAGACTTTCCCTGAAGCACTTGTCTTCTGAGTCCTCATCAGAATTACCCTGAACACTCCATTCATGGCAATGTAGGCTTTTTCTAGCCTGCCCCTCCAAATTCTTGCAGCCTCTACCCATTGCCAAATTGCAAATCTGCTTCCACAGTTTTAGGTATTTGTTATAGCAACACCACACTCTCAGTATCAATTTTCTGTTATAGTCCATTGTATGCTGCTATTATATAACAGAATACCTTAGACTGGGTAATTTATAATAAACAGAAATTTATTTTCTCACAATTCTGGAGGCAAAGATGTCCAAGGTCAAGGCCAGCATCTGGCAAGAGCATTTTTGCTGTGGAAAGGCAAAGAGACAAAAGGGGCCTGAGCTCATCTTTTTATAATGGTATAACCTCACCCCTGAGGGCAGAGCTCCCATGGCCTAATCAACTGTCAAAGGTCCCACTTCTTTATACTGTTACAATGGCAGTTAAATTTAAACATGAATTTTGAAGGGGACAAACATTTAAACCATAACAGCCCATATGGTCATCCATGGTACAACAGCATGTCTTTAGTTTAGACATAAATTCTGAAGCCAATTTTTTTTTTTACTTTTATTCTGAAAGCAAGAAGCATCTTGTACATGCATCTTTGTAAAAATTTCACTATATGGCCAGCAATCATAGTATATTTAATTTCTACCTTTCTATTTAACAAGAAAATACATGAATGTTAATAGCCAACACATATATCCGCTGTTCAGCATTTATAAACTTCATCAGAAGCACTTATATTTATGTGTCAATTGGGACCATACCAGGTTAGCCCTAATTTACAAGTATCATTCATCGAAGATAACACCTGCTGCAATAAAAATATTGTCAGGTCCGGAGCCAAAAGGGAGACACATGAAGCCTCAGGTGTAGCAAAATGCTGTTTATTTTGAACACCTGGGTTCAGATGGGTGGTGGCTGAAAAAGGCATCCAGGAGAGAAAAGAGGAGAGCCTTGGGTTTTATAGAGGGTTTTTCTGGGAGGAGTAAACAAATTCTTTTCAAACTAGCAGAGGGATGGGGAAAATAAATTGCCCTCCTGCATTCCATTCCTTTATCTCCCTAGGGAACAACCAGGAGGGATGAGCATCATCCTTATCAGGAGAGATAAGTAAAGTAAGTACTCCTTTTGCATTTCATTCCTTTTTCTCCCTTGGGGTTGGGCAAAGGCTATGTGCCTAATACACCCCTAGGAAGGGGAGAGGGGTGGGTTTTATAGGAGGTTTGGATGGAAGTTTGGGGAGGGTGAATTCTTTAAGCTTAACAAATATCAAACAATGTCACTTTTTTTCTTAACATCTCTGCTGCTCATTTATTTGTTTTCTAAATTTTCTTATTAGTATTTTTTTTTATTTCAGCATATTACAGGGGTACAAATGTTTAGGTTACATATATTGCCTTTGCCCCACCTGAGTCCGAGCTACGAGTGTGCCAGTCCCCCAGACAGCGTGCACTGTACCCATTAGGTGTGAATATACCCAACCCCTCCTCCCCTCTCCCATCTGCCGGACACCCAATGAATGTTACTACGATATGTGCATTTAAGTGTTGATCGATTAATACCAATTTGATGGTGAGTACATGTGGTAATTGTTTTTCCATTCTTGTGATACTTAGTAGAATGGGCTCCAGTTCTATCCAGGATAATACAAGAGGTGCTAGATCACCAGTGTTTTTTGTGCCTGAGTAGAACTCCATGGTATACATATATCACATTTTATTAATCCACTCATGTATTGATGGCACTTGGGTTGTTTCCACATCTTTGCAATTGTGAATTGTGCTGCTATAAACATTCGAGTGCAAATGTCTTACTAGTATTTTTATTCCTCTTACCTTCAATAGTTAATCAGCAGAGTATAACTTCACATCTTCATCATGCTTAAAAGGACACACATTTTTTTAAGTTTTTCTAACTTTGTATATATATACTTAGTATTTCTATCCATACCTTCTTCAGGTTTTATAGTGCAAAAATTTTGAATGTTGGTGCTGAAAGATTGGCTAACATCAATCATTTTGCAGGTTATGTTACCATGAACATTTACTGAATGCTATTATATGGGTGGGGGTACATTGAATTTTTCTGTAGTAGGATTTTGTGCTCATGTATCAACATTAGATAACATGCTAAAATTTTACATCATAAAGATAATATCATTTGTGTTTAAAGTCTTTCAAGTGAAAAATTTAAATGACTTAATAAATCAGAGAATTTCTTTCTTTGAGAAATAGTGCTACAGTGTAGCTCAGAGACTCATTATTATGTGGACTGGAAGCCCTATCCTGAAGAAGTAGCTACCCTTATAGTATACCCCCTCTACAACATTCGCTGTCCCTAAATTGGGTTGCACTGATGGTCAGTAGCTGTGTAAGGTCTGAGATTTTACCCTACTTGCAAGCCAAAAGGTTTTACTGTTACCTTTTCTTGGGCTTCATTTTCATGTTGGATCTCCTTATCCCCAAATCCCAAGGATGATGTGTAGTGGCCCAGATAGATGCTGCACTTGCAGTATGAACCCTAGACTTAAAGAACTCAAGTTTTTTACAATGGGCCATAAACCTCCCTGAACTTTGCCCCAGAGAGAGACATGATCTTTATTCTCATAGACAGCAAAACATCTGCCCTGTGTTTTAGAGGGAGACACTATCTTTATCTTCCAAAGCAGTTTGCTATCCAAATATCTGTAATAACATAGTGCCTCTGCTTGCAAGATGGGTAGAAATGGGAGAGACCCATGGAAAATTATTTCTCAACGCTGACTTCCTTAAAGAATGTATTTCCCTCATGACACTTCCTCTTGTTGGTAAGTAATTTACAGGCCATTACCAGGAAACAGTTTTACTCTGTAAAAATGATACTGAGTATCAAAGAGATGACAACATGATCCTACTTGTGAAAGTTATCTTTTCAGGATTAATAAAGCACATCTTTATTAAAGGAATGAGTTATATTTATTGCATATGAAATTGAATATTAATTTCAAATGTTTATTGTAAATTGTTATTTCTTCTTTTGGTGAATTACTTATTCACATGTTTTTCCTAATACAACTTGCAAATATTCTGTCCCAGTGAATAGTGTTGCTTTTCACGTCTTATAATGTGTTTTTCCTTATAAAATTTTAAATGTTTACATAGTTAAATGTATTGATATTTTCATTTATACATTATTTACCATTATCTGATTTAGCAAAATCTTCCCTACCTCAGATTATAAGAATATTTGTTCATATTTTCTAGTTTATAAGACATGTTTATAAATATAAGGTTTATCAATATTAAACTAGTTTTAAGTATTGTTTTAATATTCAAATATCTGGAATGGAGCTTTTGGTCTCAAGGTAGCTTTAATTTTTCTCCAAATGGATAGTCAGTTATTAAAATAATATTGATTTAATTATATACAATATTTTTTGTCAACTTAAAAATCACCTTATGTTCTCAATATATATGTATATGTGTACTTGCATACTCCCTCTGCTTTACTGATCTTTGTCTATTCTCATAAAATGTCACATTGCTTAATTATATAATTTTTTATTTTGTTGTAAAATGAGATAGAGTAAGTTCCTCTACAATATTTTTCTGAAATATCATTGGCTTTTCTTACAAACGAATTTTCCACATGAACTTTAGAATAAACAATTTGAGATCTGTTTTTGAACTCTATTTACATGCACACATAAATGTATAGAATTACATGGGTTTTGTAGTTTAATATAGGAACAGTTAACCTATTTTTTAAAATATTGAGTCTTTCTATTTAAGAACATGATCTTTCTCTCCAGTTATTCATTTTGACATTTGATAATATATTTAAAATCTCTTGTTATAAAAATTTGTCAGCATTTTGTAGTTTTTGCTATTTTCATTGAGATTGTTTTCAGTGCCTTTATAGTTCATTATTGTTGATATGTATAAATAAGACAGCAATTTTTATATATTATTTTTTATTTTATCATTACTAGATTCTTATGGTAGTTACACTTCTTTGATTTAAAAACATTTCTAGAAATACTGTCATAATCCTTTTCAATTTGACAGTTTTATCCCCTTTGCCTTAATTTTTAAAATATTTAAAATATTCTATTTAATATTTATTTTTTATTTATTCTATTATTTTTATTATTAATTATTATTTCTTAATTTTATTTTAAATACTTTATTTAAATAATTTAGTCATTTATACTTTAACTGGGCTTCCAGAAGTTAGCTGGATATGAAAGAAGAGAATGTGGAGGAAGTTTTGACAAACTTGAGTGTTTCAGATGTAGTAATGTTGAATCACTTACTTGTAATTGACTTATTAGATGAACTATTATAGATTCATCACAGTGCAAGCCAGAAAGTAAGTTTCTACTTTCTATTTTCATTTATTTTTTGGAATCAAAATCTTGGTCATAGTTTTTTAGTTTCTGTTTTTATTTTTGGTCCCTGTTTTACTTTTAGCATTAAAAGGAATCAAGACAATCTATTATTTGTAGTATCTATTTTCATATAACCCACATCTAATGCAAATATCTGCCTAACACTGTCATTCCAGAACCACTCTATCCAATAATTTAGGAAAGTTGACAAAATATCTTTATGACAGCAAATGAAACCAACAACTACCATGTTTCCCCGAAAATAAGACAGGGTCTTATATTTATTTTTCCTCAAGAAGACACCCTAGGGATTATTTTCAGGGGATGTGTTATTTTTTTTAAGTACGGTACAACAATCTACATTTATTCAAATATAGTTAAGTCGTCTTCTTCTGGAACATCATCATAACTCTCCAAACCCCGAATTCTATCCTGAATTTCTTGCGACTCTATTTCCTTTAGAACCATTGGCCCCAATCTCTCATGTCGAGCAATAGAGCTCTCAGGGGGTGGATGAGAAGGGCTGCTCGTCTTCTTTACCGCTCTGCGACAAAATGCACGGGTTGTGCAGATACACTGCGTAGCCACGCCCATCACTAGGTCTTATTTTCCGGGTAGGGCTTATATTGAGCAAATGCTTAGAAATCCTGCTAGGGCTTATTTTATGGGTATATCTTATTTTCGGGGAAACACGGTATTATATGTAATCTTTTTTATCTGATCAAAGAATAGTGGATCAATGCTGATTTTTATCATAAATTCAGGTATGACTAAAAATCATATGAGGAAAGAAATCATAAAAATTCCAAAGAACAAAGACATTGCTTATCTATATTATCTTGTACTATTAGCAGGTGTTTAAGAAAAAAAAATAGTAGAACCACAGATTTTTGTATTCTGATCTCAAACCTTAGAGAATGGATCAATAGTGCATGTTGTAATGAATTATATGTCACTACAATTGTTTTACCAGTCAGATAAATGACTGTTTCAGCTATTATTGTAATGTTTATATATCTTACTCTATATTTTAATAAAACAAGACAAGCAAATCCCCTCATAATAATTTGTAAGAAATTGATCTCGCTTTTCCATAATAATTTCACTAAGAAGTATTGTTATTGCTAAGCCTAACTTTTTAATATTTTGATACATTTTATTATTTGGTTGCATTATTTCTTTTATAATTTCTGAACATGAAAAAGGAGAATATTTGTTCTAAGCTGTGTTTGTCCAACATGATAGACCCTATCCTCATGTTGCAACTTAAATTTAAAGTTAAATAAAATTTAAAACTCAGATCTTTAGTCTCACTAACCATATTTCAAAAGCTCAATAGCCACATGTGTCTAGTGTCTGCCAGACAGATTTAGAACATATGTATCATGGCAGAATGCTCTATGGGACAGTGATGGTTTAGAGTATGGCAAAACTAGTGTATATTTAATTGTTACTTGCAAACTCTTGAAGTACTCTTAAAATTTTGTAATAATTTATAATGAGTTTTATAGAAATTAAATCAAGTTATTGATCTTATTATGGAAATAATAACTGTCTTCAATATTAGTTCCTTTAGAATTTACACCAAGACATTGAGTAGAAGTTGTGAAGAACTTCAAAATTAGGAAAACATTAGGATCTGGGGGGCGGAGGAGGGGTGGAGAGGATAAAAGTATCAGAAACATAATAGTAAGATGCTACATTAAAAATCTCTCACATGACATTGTTTCTTAAATTACTTGGATTTCCTTTTGTTTCCTCATTTCTTTATTCATTTCTTCATTAATTCCACAACTATTTATTAAGGCCCAATTATGACATTGTTCTAAATGCTGAGGAAACTGGACATAAAAGTGATGGTCTGAAAGTTTGCATTTCCCAAAATTCATGTGTTGAAATTCTAACTCCCAAGGTGATGGTATTAGGAGGTGGGGCCTTGTGAGGTGAGTAGGTCATGAGGGAGAGCCCTCATGAATGGAATTAGTGACCTTATAAAAGAAGCCTAAGAAAGCTTCTTTATCCCTTCCACCATGTAAGGACACAGTGAGAAGGTGACTGTGTGTGAACTAGGTAGTGAGCTCTCAGCAGACACTGAATCTGTCGGCATCTCGATCTTGGACTTCCTAGGCTTCAGAATTTTGAGAAATATATTTCCCATGTTTATAAGTCACTGAGGTTATGGTATTTTTTATAGTAGCCTGAACAATAAACAAAGAAAAACAATACGTATAGTATGTCAGATGGTAATTAGTGCTAAAGCATGCCAATATAAAACAAAACAAAACGAAGAAACAAAAAACACAACCAACTACCCAACCAAACAAAAAACACACCAGGGAAGGAGAATGGGTATTTAGAATGGGTATTTATTCTGAATGAAATGATAAGAAAAGTCTGTCCCAATAAGGTGATATTTAAGCAGGGACATGAAGAACTTAATGTGTTTCTCAATAGTCTCAAGACTTTTTTTGTTTTAGGCCTTATGTGTAGACTTTGGAGCCACAGGAAGGTAAAAGCTTTTGTCTCATCCTTAGCAAGGTCTAGAGAAGAAGATACCCATTACAATCTTCTAGGTGTTACATTAGAAGTATACACACATGATAACGTTTCCTTATTCACTAGCTAATGTTTTAACCCCAAAGGAACATTAAGCCTCATGAACAGTACTGAGAAAAATAATCCATTTCTTTATTCAGAATTAATTATTTCACAGAAAATAACTAATATTAAGCAAAGAATCATAAAAAAATCCATTAGCCAAAATTGGTCTCATTCTGGACAATATATATAAAAACTTTTAACCACTTTTCATTTTTTAAAGTTAAACTGTCTTCCCTTTCAGAGAGATGAGGTAATAATTGATAAAGCTAATGAACATCACATCTAAAATGTAAAATAAATGAACAAATAAAATTTGTATGACATCATTTTTGTCAAGTACCTCCTAATAAATAAATGTGGTAAAACATGAACATTTTCATAGTAAATCTTATCCTACTGACAGGATTAATTACTTTCATACAAGTTTTAGAAAAAAAGTAATTACAATTTCCCTCTTGTTTTCTGATCATTTTTTTTGTTAACTCAAAAAATAAGGTATAATAATAGGAATTCATTTTTCGAATTTTAGTTTTCTAAACTGAAAATGAACTATCCTTGAAATTAAAACAGATGTAATTTTTCATGTACTTCATGATGGATGCCTTGGAAAGATTTACATGGAGAGAATAAACACTTCTATTAGTTATCTCCAATTACCCATGAAACAAATAAAAGGCAGATAAGTGATTGATTACTAAAAATCTGCAAGTAATTGAGTAATAAGGCAAAATAAATGTTAAATGTTTATACAGTATAATCTAAGAACATGATTTTGTTTGCATAACTTGATTACAAAGCAGTTGAAATTAATATGACTTTTAGATAAGGACAAAATATAAGGAGTTTGAAGATAGCAACCATTTGAAAATAAAACCATTCCAATCATATTTTAGGAGATCCTAAAAGAATGCCTGACTCTACAATATATAGAGACCATCCCTGGTTCTGGATGAGACTTATAAACAAAAAATAATATTTATTTAAAGCCTGTGTTTTAATTAAGCAAAGTTTCAGTGTAAATTAATGCAGCCAACATTTTAGTCATCTGTAACATCATACAATTTTAATGCTATTTCTACAATCCATTAGTTTAAAATTGATTCAATTTATGCTATGGTTTAGTGATTAAATAATTTCTGAGGAAATTTTAATTGTCACCAAGACTGTTTTCCAGATAGAAATAAAAAGATCTTAAATACATACAAGTCAAAGATTCTGCACAGCAAAGGAAATAATCAACAGAGTGAATAGACAACCTACAGAATGGGAGAAAATATTCACACACTATATATCCAATAAACAGCTAATATCCAGAATCTACAAAGTACTCAAACAACTCAAGGAAAAATTAACAATCCCATTAAAAAGTGGGAAAAAGACATGAACAGAAGTTTTTCAAAAGAATACAAATGGCCAAAAAAACATATGAAGAAATGCTCAATGCCATTCTGTAGTGAATTTTTCATTTTTTTCAATCATGTCTTGAAAATTTTTTTTTTTTACTTCTTTTTGTTGGTCTTCAACTTCCTCTTCAATTCCATTCATCTTATTTACCATCGATATTCTGAATTCCATTTCTGACATTTCAACAATTTACTTTTGGTTGGGGTGTATTGCTCTGGATGTATTATGTTCTTTTGGTAGTGTTGAACTAGCTTGTTTTTTCATGTTGCCAGAATTTTTTTGCTGGTTTCTTCTCATCTGAAACCTGTTCTCTCAGCTCAGGGCTGATAGGTTTACAGTGCACCTGGTCTTTGCTGGGAACTCTCCGACTTTGTGACAAGGAGGAGAGGTCCCTATATAATGCTTTTGTGTCCTACTCTGGAGGACTGACCCCACCAGAGAGGAGTGCGAGTTGCTTCTAATCTGCCAGTTTGGCCCCCTTCCCCAACATTTCTTAGCATCTGTTCTGCTGTCAAGTAATGCTCTTCATTTTTGTTTTAGAAAGGCTTTACATTTCCTTTTTTTTTTGAAAGACATTTTCACTGGGCTTAGAATTTTAGGTTGAGATTTTTTTCTTTTAGTACTTTAAAAAATGTCACACCATTGTATTCTAGCCTCTATGTGTTCCCAAACAAGCCTGTTATAATTATTATCTTTGTTCTTTTGTGTGACTGCATTATTTTTTAAGTCTCTGGCTGCCTTCAGTATTTTCCCTTTGTCTTTTGATTTCAGCAGTATGAATATGATATATCTTGGGCTATTTTTCTTTTTTCTTCCCTCCTTGGTTTTTCTGAATTCCTGAATCTGAGATTTGTTCCTTGTCACTAAATTTAGAAAATTCCTGTACATTATTTTTCAAATATTTCCTTGTGCTCTTTTTTTCCTTTTGGAATACCAGTTATACATATATTGAACTATTTGGTATTGTTCCACTGCTCTTGGATACTTGGTTCAGCTTTTCCCCCCCTCCAAAATTATTTTTCTAATTGTGTTTAAATTTGAGTAATTTCTATTTACTTATTTCAAGTTCACTGATTGTTTTTTTGGCTTTGCTGTGTCTGATAACATTCTCATTTGACCTTGAAGATATTCTTTATCTCTGTAGGATCTTTTCCATCTCTAGAAATTTCATTTGATTTTTTCCTATAGTTTCCATGGCTTCCCAGAAATAATTAAGTGATCTTGAATAGTCTAACTTTTTCATTAGATTCTTTGATATATTAATCATAGTTATTTTAAATTCTCTGTCAAACTGCTCCAACATCTCTATCTTATCTGAGTCTGGTTCTGATGATTGTCTTTTAAGAGAAATTTTACTTTTTCTTTCTTTTTTGCATGCTTCATAAATTTTTATTAACAACTAGTCATTTTTTTGTAGACTAGTACAGATTGAGGTAAGCAGTTTTAACCAGGAAACTTGCAAACCGTTTCTTCTATTAGGTGTTTAGCATGGGGATTTAAGTTAATCTTGTTAGAGATTTGGCTGGGTTTAAGATTTATTGTTGCTATGGTTACCCTCATCACACTATAAGTCTTCAAATTTCTCTAGCAATACCTGTGATTTAAGGTGGGGCATAGTTGGCCAATGTATTCTTTCCTCAATATTCATCCCACCCTCATCTTTAGTTTTTCTTCTGGCTGTACCTCAGAGAGAGTCTTTTTCCACATTCTTCCCTCTGCCAGCAGGTTTCTGGCATTACTTTTTATTGAATGTTTGTTAGACTGACAGTGAGTACTGAGAGCAATGGACATTGTTCTCTGTTGTCCTGGTTAATCCTCACTTGTAGGCAGGAATACAGGGAATACATGGAATACAGGGTTTGGCCTTCTTAGTGCTCGTATCCCTACCCTGGCTGGAGTTTTGCCCTAACATCTATTGCCACCCTTTTCCCAGGGCTATTGTTTTTATCTGTTTTCTTTCTACTTCTGCATGAGTTCTTTGATGCCATAATGGAAAAATTGTTTGTTGCCCTTCACCCCACAATTAAGGCTTTTGTTCCACAGAGGAACCATTTTTTGCTTGGTTTACATATTAGATAAATAATGTCTGTTCTACTCTTTGGAAGACTTTATGCAGAATTCATTTTGCTTCTTCCTTAAATATTTAGGAGAATTCACTAATGCAGCCCCCAAAGTTATCTTTGTGGAAAAGTTTTTAAGTACAATTGTAGTTTCCTTAATAGTTGTATGAACTAATCAGGTTACCTATTTCTTCTTCATTGAGCTTTGACAGTTTGTAGCTTTCAAGGAATCAATCAATTCCATTTATGTTGTTAAATGTATTGCCACAAAATTTTCATAATCTCTTATGTTTTAAAATATCAGTAGAATCTTTGTTGATATCAGTTCTCATATTCCCTTTTCATGTCTTTATGACTTATAAATGATTTAGAAATGTTCAATTTAGTTTCCAAATATTTGAGATCTTCCAGATATGTCTTTTAAATATCTTTTGTTCTATAATGGTATAGCAGTTCCTGCATTTATACACAATTTTTATAGCTCTATCACTATATTTGCTTTATTAGTTGGACTTCTTCTATAGTGGAAATTAACCTTTTCTATAACAGTATAGTTCCCCCACACATATATAAACAATTTTTTATACTTCTATCATTACTATTACTTTATTAGTTGGACTTCATCTATAGAGGAGATTAGCTTTATGAAATATTTGGCTACCATTAAACAGTTTGTTTTTTTTTTTGAGACAGAGTCTTACTTTGTTGCCCAGGCTAGGGTGAGTGCCGTGGCATCAGCCTAGCTCACAGCAACCTCAAGCTCCTGGGCTCAAGTGATCCTTCTGCCTCAGCCTCCCGAGTAGCTGGGACTACAGGCACGCGCCACCATGCCCGGCTAATTTTTTCTATATATTTTTTAGTTGGCCAATTAATTTCTTTCTATTTTTAGTAGAGACGAGGTCTCGCTCTTGGTCAGGCTGGTTTCGAACTCCTGACCTTGAGCTATCCACCTGCCTCGGCCTCCCAGAGTGCTAGGATTATAGGCGTGAGCCACCACGCCCGGCCCATTAAACAGTTTTGTATTATAAAGTATTATAATTTCATTTTTCCATTTTATTTGCCAATTTGCAGAATGAGCTATCACATCAGCACTCTACAATGGTTGAGTAACCACATAACTTAACCTCCAAACTATGATGCTGCCAAATAAAATGGGGTGGTATTAATAATTATCCCAAGATAACAGTCATAACCTGGGAATGTTCCAGGAAAACCTATCTAAAGGTGATGATACATAAATATTTTTAAAAATTGACTATGAACTCATGGATATCTTGTATTTTATATTTCGGTTCATTGTAATCATTATTCTCTTCAACACCCTAATTGTTGTATCCTTGGCTATTGAGAGCTGCCTCAAGTTGGCTTCTGTGTCCTTTTTAGATGACCTGAGCAGTCTTTGATAGCTTTCTTTTCTTTCTTGGATAACATGCTCGTCTTGTATATTCCCTTCACCCAGACCTAGAAATAGTCATTTCTCAAAGGATCCTGGTTTATTTTAGTGAGAAATGATATGTAGAAGCTAAAATATTGTTTATAGAGCTTATTGTTTCTGTGTTATTGCTTTTATGCTTTTTCAATGAATAAACTTTTTTAAACAAAGATTAATCATGAGTATATATTGATATTTCTAAATCAAAAGGAAGATTTCTGGGATTTCATTTAACTTCTATATTTTATATTTTTATTTATTTTCTCTCACACTTAAGAAATCAATTGCATCATTTTAATATTACCAATATTTTCTATTTTAAAGTATATTCACTCAATACCAGTATTTTTACTAGCAATAAGTAATTGATTTTCAAATTTCTTTTTGCTGGCTTTATCTTTCAGGCATATCCCAGTAACAATGCCAGTTAAAATACTATGTTTTGAGATCATGTTTAATAATTCTTGTTTGAGTGGTTATGTCACCCAACTGATATATGACTTGGGGATATTTTTTAAAATTTTATTTTTATAATTTACATAAAACATTTAAAAGGTTCTAAATTCAAAACTGTAAAAAGAATTATTTTAAGAGTTGTAGCTTCTTCTTTATCACTTAACTGTTCCTATATTTGCCACTGTCTCAATAAAACCAAATTAATGTTACTTTATTGAAACCAATTTTACTATATTTACTGATACATCAACATACAAAAATAAGCCTTAATCAAGTCTCAATTATGGAATGGCCATTTTAGTGTCTCTGATTTTATTCTAATCATAAGCAACTTTTTTCTCCTGTCTCAGTTACATATTTATGTATCCTGTGCTAGTTCACAAAAATTCAACTCATCACTTTCAGGTGTCTATTTTGGAATGCTAATTGCAGGGAAATCTGTATATTTTTTCAGAGATCAGTCCTTAAGGTTAGATTGTTTCATTATATTTCTTGTTGCAACAACTGAATTAAACAAGTACATTTTCTTTCTTTTGTTATGTCCTATTCTTTTTTTTTATTTTTATTTTTTTATTTCAAGAAAATATGAAAGTACGAACATTTTGGTTACATTTTATATTTTTGCCTCTCCCTAGCAAGGGTTAGAGTTATGCCCTTCCCCTCCACAATGCTCACCACATCCCTCAGATGTGGGTATTCTGACCCTATTGCTATTGTGCAAATTTGTAGAATGCAGAAACTACCAGATCTATAACTCTCCTGTGAGATTGGGTGAATGCTAGAGATGCCAGAAATTCCATTTTTAGAGAAGTTTCGTGGGAAGGGTCATATGCTCTTAAAATAATGTCTCCCAAGAAACTCGTATTCTGAAAGGTTCTGCTGTGTAATTCAAAAGACCCACCCTCTCTTCTATTTTTATGGCTATAAATGCCTGCAATGAAGCTCTGGAAGCATAGAGATGTATATCTGTCCCTATGGCACAGCTTAACTTAGTGATTAAACCTTCATTTTGTAATTATTCCAGTTAATATTAGGTAATAGCAGGGAAAATAATGTGCCTCTAAAATAGTTAATATAATGTTCATTCATATACAGAAATATAACATGCTGGAAAAGATAGTAAATTTCACTTCAAGAATTACTGTAGTGACGAAAACTGCTACATTTTATTTAGCCCATAAATACTCATACTTATTTGACTACAGAATTTTTTGCTTCCTGTATCATGTTAACACAAAAAAGAATTAGTGTTCTATAGAACACATCTGAGTTTTGTAAAGACTTTGTTAAACACAGTTCAACAGGCATATTTACTGTAAACTTTTTCACAGTTTTTTATTTGCTACTGTGAAACACAAATTCTCAAGTTGGAGGATAGTGTACAGGATATTACCCAAACTTATTTATGTAAGATCCCCTGTACTACATGATATAAACTGTGAAATATTGTTTGGGAAGTATAAGCATCCTTAATTTTAACAATTTATTTCCCTCTTTCTTACCCAAAGAAGGTAATATATTTTCTATAGAAATCATAAAATGCCAAGAAATATGATTTTATCACTACTCTCATTACTATTAACATGTTTAATTTTTTAATTGATGCATAATATACACACAGAATCCTGCATATGCCATAAATGTAAACCTCAATGAATTTTAACAAACTGAACCCACCTGTGTAAACAGCATCTAGCTCAAGAAAAAGAATATTGTTTCTACCTGGTAAAGGAAGGGGAAATACAAATTTCTTTGAACCTTCCAGGACTACCTTATTTTCTTTAAAAGAATATGAAGCAGTGAGGTCACAAGAAAATGCCATAGAAATACAATCCAGCTGCACTAAATGAACTTGCTCTAAGGTGCAGAAATTGGAGTAGAGGTTTGCTTACCAATTGCACTAATAGACACATTGCAGATCCATCCCCTTCCTCACAACTTTAGAGCTAAGCATAGACCAGTAAAAATATAGAGCAAATAATTTAAGGGAAATCCATTTAACTTGTCTTTCAGCAAATATTCCATGCACTAAGACTCTTTCCATCTTTTCCCTATTCTTTTGCACATTAGTGGTAGGGTTGGAGATGTAATGGAAAATAAAAATGGCTTTGTCCACAAAAAGTGTTCATTGATGAGAGAAAGAGAAGCTCTGATCAGCAATTATAGACAGTATTTACGGACAGTTGGAATTGGCAGACAGGGACAATTTTTTTTTTTTTTTTTTTGGAGTAAGATCTGCATTACTTGAAGATGCTGCTGCTCCTTAGTTTCTTTTTCTAAAACAATTATTTATTTTAAACTGACAGATAAAATTATATATATTTATGAGCTAAACTGTGTTTTGTATTATATATACATTGTGGAATGGCTAATTAACAAATGTATTATTTCACATAGTTATCATTTTTGTGGTGAGAACACTTAAAATCTATTCTCTCAGCATTTTCAACAATACTATATTTTTATTAACTATAGTTACCATGTTGTACAATACATCTCTTAAACATATTTCTCTTCTCTAACTGAAATTTTGTATCCTTTGGCCAACAGCTCCCCAACTTCTTTCTCCTCCGTCCCTAGTAACCACCATTCTACTCTCTACTTCTATGAAATCAACTATTTTAGATTCCACATGTGAGTGAGATCTAATTTCTAATTCCACATGAGTGAGATATAATTTCTATGCCACAGTTGGATGGTGTTCATTTTTCATGTATTAATATGTATTTAGGTTAAGAGCAAATATAAATACATGAAAACCATTAAACATAAAATGGCATCAGTTATCATTTTATATCCAAACACAGATACATTTACAGAAATTTAAAACACCTATTAGTGCCATTAGGAGATCTTATAAAGTATACCACTTTAAGATGGATATGTTTGTTTGCTTGACTATAGTAACCATTTCACTATTTATATGTAAATTAAACCATCATGTTGTACATCTTATATATACGATAAAAAGTAAAGTATACCACTTTTGGTTTAATTATTTGACACTTAATTTTCTCATACTTCTCTGGAGAATTGGTCTTGTTTTTCTCAATTGATTTTATACTTATTAATAATTAATATGACAAAATAAGCAAAACTGCCAAAATTATACTGATTATGGATATGAGAAAGCAATGTATAATTGAGGTATATATACAACTAAAAATGATCATCTTTCTATAAGGTTACTATTACAATATGTATTGGTAGACATCTCTTTTTTAAAAATAAAAAATAGTTAAAATATAGTTTAGATTTGTACCAAAAGAATTATTTTGTTAATCAGTGGTGTTAGAATTTTATCAACTTTATTGTGTATATTTAAAGACAAGAAACTGTATCTATCTAACATGTAAAATTTGATTCATTATGATAGATGTATACACTGTAAAACCACTGCCCAAATAAAGATACACAACATTTCTATCACCTCCAAAAGTTTCCCTAAGTCCTTTTAGAATATATTCCTCCCTCTGTACCCTAACCCCGACAGTCAATGATACATTTTTTTTGGTCACTATAGAGTAGTTTACATATTTTATCACTGGAATCAAATGATATGAATTCTTTTGCAAAAGTCTGCAATGACTTAGAGATTCATACATATTACTGTATATCAGTAGTTCATTCACTTTTATTGTTGAGCAGTATTCAGTTGTAAAGATACCCACATTTTATTTACCTATGCATCTGTTAATGAACATTTAGGTTACTTGAAGTTTTGTGCTACTTTGAATAAAGCTTCTATGAATAATTGCATATAAATACTTTTTTGGGTATATATTATTAATTACCTCTGATAAATACCTAGAGTGGAACAATTGGATTACTTAGTAGATACATGTGGAACTTTTAAAGAAATTCTCAAGAAGTTTTCCAAAGTAATTGTACCATTTTAGATTCCCATTAGCAATGTATGAGAGTTTCACTCGCTCCACATCCCGAGAAACACTTGGAATTTTCAGCCTTTACTGTTAGCTCTTATAATGGGTACATAGTGGTAACTTTTTTGTTGTTATTTTCATAGTAATTTCTCAGATAATTAATAATGGTAACATCTTTTCATGTGCTTATCTGCCACATATATATCTTTTTTGTAAAATATGTGTTCCAATATTTTGTCTAGTTTTTCTTTGGATTTAATTTGAAAATTGTAGTTTTTAATTTGTCTTCTTTTATTGAGTCATAGGAATTCTTATGTATTCTGCATATAAATTCTTTGTCAGACACATGTAGTGTGAATATTTTTTTTTCCCACACTGTGGCTTGCCTTTTTATTTCTTAAATGGATATCTTTTAAGGAACAACAAAAAGGTAATTAATTTTGATGCAATCCAATTGATAGAGTATTATTTCTGTTTTTATTTCTTATATTTTATCTAAAATATCTTTGCCTACTCCAAATTCACAATAATAGTCAATTGTATTTTCTTCTAGTATTCTTATGGTCTTAAATAGTAGTGGGTCTTTAAATCAGATAGTACAAAGAAGTTTGCTCTTTTCAAAAATATTGCTTTGGCTATTTTAGGTCATTTGTATTTTCATATAAATTTTAGAATCAGCTTATCAATTTCTAAAATGCTTTCTGGGATTTAATTAGTATTCCATTGGAAAAACATATATGTTTTTAACAATATTATATCTTCCAATCCATGAACATGATATATATCTCCCTTTACTTAAGTCCTCTTAAATTCTTTCAACACAATTCTGTCATGTTCAGTGAAGAAGTCTTGCATATATTTTATTAATTTTCTAACTATTTGAGGCATTTTTTATAATATTATAAATGTAACTTAAAAAATTATATTTCAATTATTGATTGCTAGTATATAAAATCCAATTATTTATTTATATATTAATCTAGTGTGCTCTGACCTTGCTAAATTCACTTGATTCTATGAATAAATGTTTTGTATCTTGAGGATTTTCTACAAAAACAATCATGCCATCAGCAAATAAACAAAACTTCATTTATTTATCTCCAATATCTGTGTATTTTGTTTCTTTTTAATGCTTTATTTCAATTGCTAGGTCTTTTATTGCAATCTTAAAAAGAAGTGGAATAGGCATCTATTTTTTTTTTTTGATCTTAGAGGGAAAGCATTAAGTATTCGCCATTAAAAATGCCATTATCTGGCCTTTCGCGCCGGTTGCCGCTGCGGAGCGCGGCGTGTCCATGAGCGCAGTGAGTGGCGCTATTCCTGGCCCAGTAGCTCCTGAGCTCCTGGTTTGATCGAGTCCGCGCTGCGATGGACCCCAATATCATTATCGAGGCCCAGCGGGGCACCATGGACCCAGCCCTGCGTGAGGCCGCGGAGCGCCAGCTAAATGAAGCACACAAGTCTATGAATTTTGTTTCAACACTGCTCCAGATTACTATGTCAGAACAACTGGATTTACCTGTGAGACAGGCAGGTGTTATCTATTTGAAAAATATGATAACACAGTATTGGCCTGATCGGGAAACAGCACCAGGGGATATATCTCCTTATACTATTCCAGAAGAAGATCGACATTGTATTTGAGAAAATATTGTAGAGGCCATTATCCACTCCCCTGAGCTCATCAGGGTACAGCTTACTACATGCATTCATCACATCATCAAACATGATTATCCAA
>VBSM01003176.1:38925106-38936823 GCA_008086735.1 Cheirogaleus medius | reverse complement strand
AATAGAAGAGAAACTAAAGATAGTGCCTATCTTTAAGAGGCAGAGAAAGGAAAAGAAACAATTAAAGAGAGAGGGAAGTTGTAATCTGAAGTATGGATGACGAATCTACAAATGTAGCAAGATAAATTCAAAGAAGGAGAAACAGTCTGAGATGTCAATAAGAAGTCATGGAAGGTAGGGCGCCTTTGAACTTAGGAAACAGAGTGTCATCAATGAAGTGAGATTTGTAAGGTAAATACCTTGCTTTAGTAAGGATGAAACTGTGGGCGACCATGAAGGCACAAAGTTTAATTGAATTCTTCTGAGCTACATCTCATAAAAGACATTTTCATTTATCTATAGTATTTTAATTACCCACCACATTTTGTTGCTGAGTATAATAATAATTCTCTGTTTAGCCTTTCTTGCATAACCTACCTGAAATATTCTTTCCATCTCCATCTCCTTATCTGCAATAAGTAAATATGCAATAATACCTGTTCCTTACTTTGGAATTTGCACAATTCTCTCTCATGATTAACCGGTGAGGCCGGTCAAGGGTTAAGTGCTCAGTACTGTTTGTTTCCTTCCCCTCTTGAACCTCAAACTTTGGGAATTCTTTCAGAGTTTTATAGCCTTCACTCATATATAAATTTGAAATAGTACCAGGTATAGCTTAAGTATCTTTTCTCTTATTGAATGATGATTAAGAACTCAACAGAGATATTTAATTATTTCTTCAATAATATTACTTCATACACTTAAGAAGTATTATAAATCCATTTTCAACTTGTTTTTTAAAACAATTCAGAATATTTGTGCTTTCTCTTTAACATTTTATTTCCAACTATTATCATTATCATACTGATTTGAAAGTTGTGCTTTTTTTTTATCTTGAACACCTATATTTTAATTTTAAGGAATAGTATAGGATTAAACCTAGTATAGTACAATGTCCTGTAAATACAATAATGCCTTATTTAGATAGGAGTAAGGAAATGAAATCACAATTTGTACCCATTTTTCTTATTTCTACTCTTTTTTTCTGGATTATTTTATGTTACTTAACATTATACTTTGAAACTGTTTTTGTTGTTGTTTTAATTTTGCAATAATAAAATTCACCGAATAATGTTTAAATTCTCAAGCACCAGAAACATGTATGACCAAAGGCATCATATTTCTTTTGGGAATTATTCACAGGGAATTATTGTTTGCTTAACAATCCTCATTATAATATTTCCTTAAAACTTACCAATTATGGACCAGGCATGGTGGCTCACACCTGTAATCCTAGCACTCTGGGAGGCTGAGGCAAGAGCATTGCTTCAGCTCAGGAGTTCAGGACAAGCCTGAGCAAGAATGAGACCTGGTCTCTGCTAAAAATAGAAAAATTAGCTGGGCATTGTGGTACGTACCTATAGTCCCAGTTACTTGAGAGGCTGAGGCAGGAGGATTGCTTGAGACCAGGAGTTTGAGGCTGCAGTGAGCTATGACACCACTGTACTTTACCAATTATGTACTATCTAATTAGATATTGATGAGGTGAATTAGAGGTTTTGGTAATTTTTCCATGTCCTTTCCTTCTGAGTCATGTTGGTGATGCCTAGTGTGTTTAAAGCAGGTTAGTGTTTTCTGAGCTAAGACTCGAGATAAAGCAGAGCTACCTCACATTCATGATGCTCAGAGTCAAATAATATCCCAAAGGCAACATTCAGAAGTGAAGGGTCAAAAAGAAAAGAGTTGGTCCAAATAAATTGTTAGTGAAAAAGAACTGAAGAGACAGAAAAACCAGGTAAAAGGCTATGAAAGTGAAGTTAAGCTAACAACTGAAAAAGTGAGATTGCAAGGATATGTTAAAAGCAGAGTATTAACAGACTCCAAAAACCTTGGTACTTATAATCTAGGAGCTATTATCCAGGGCAACTGTAGCTGTGGTTATTAATAAAAATACTGGAGACATCAAGGGTACTAGGTTGGTTCAAACTTGATACCATTTTTTTCTCAAATAATAGAAGAGGTTTAATGTAAAACTTTGTAAGTTCAAGTTTTTTGGGTGTGTATCATTTCACAAAGTTTTTACAAATTCAATTGAGAAAATAAATGGTGATTATTTTCATGAAAAAACTCAAAAAATAAATAATGCAGCTCTATAGTGTGGGGCTTAATGACCCGGATAACGGAGATGGATAGACTGATAAACATAGAGTCGATTTCTGTTTCTGCCACTTGTTAACTTCTAGGAGTATCACCAAACTCTTAGGGAAAATGAGATAATTAAATAATGTAATGCATAATATTGGCTAATGGATGGTTAATTTTATGTGTCAACTTTGCTCATCCTTGGTGCCCAGATATGTGGTCAAACATTCTGGATGTTTCTGTGAGAGTATTTTTGGATGGGATTAACATTTGACTAAAGCAGATTGCCCTCCATAATGTGGGTGGATCTCATCCAATCAGTTGAAGGCTTTGCTAGAACAAAATTCTGACCTCCTTTAACTAGAGAGAATTCTGTGGCAGACAGCTTTCAAATTTGAACTGCAATGTCAGCTGTTTCCTGGGTCTCCAGCCTGCTGGTCCAACTGCATATTTTGGACTAGCTCTAAAATAAATCATTCTTTCTTTCTGTTGCTCTCTCTCTCTTTCTGTCTCTCTCTCTATACACTCACTCACACACACACACACACATACACACACACACACATATACACATACACACATCACATTGGTTTTGTTTTTCTGGAGAACTCTAATACAGATTTTATTTGGTAAGCATTCAAAATGGTAGTACATTTTACTTAATATCAACATTGTCAGATATTAAAATACAAACTACTTTAACTCTTTCTAATACTATTATATTTTAAATTATTTTCTCTGAGCATTGTATTATTCTGATAATAGGTTAATTAAATAAGTCTATACATTTATATTTACCCTGAGTCAAATTATTAGTTCTAGTTCAGTTTATTTTATTATGTGGGAATCGAATTCATAGTCAGATGTAATGGCATTTATAAGAAAATAGCTCATAGTTTGTGAAAGATTATTTTAAAGTAAACAAAGGATATTTGTAAAAAGACCTTAAGATTTCATTGCAAATTAAAAAGATGATAATTCTGTATCTCAGAACCAGAACATACAAAAGAGACAACAGGTCATGGATTGGAGTCCCTATGTTCACTGGTGCTTTTGGGTAGGGTCTTTTTGAATAAATACAGTTCTAATACCAGGAATAGACAAATATAAGACATAAGAACTATGATAAAGAAAAATATATCTGTTTTGGGGATATTTTGAGTGCTAGATATGGAAGAGATCTTCATTCACTTCAAGTCTTCATTTTACAATAAAGAAACCAAAATTGAGAGTACTAGAGTTATAAAAGGTCATACTGATAGTGACAGAAATCAGAGCTCACAAATCATGTTCCAGGGTATATAGTATACTACTACTACTAAAAAACCAAAATCAATTTGATACATATATACATACATCAATATTACATAACACTGGTATTCCCTTCCTATGTAAAACTTTTTTTTTTGAGACAGAGTCTCACTCTGTTGCCCCAGCTAGAGTACCGTGGCATCAGCCTAGCTCACAGCAACCTCAAACTCCTGGGCTCAAGCAATCCTCCTGCCTCACCCTCCCGGGTAGCTGGGACTACAAAGCATGTGCCACCATGCCCGGCTAATTTTTTCTATATATTTTTAGTTGGCCAATTAATTTCTTTCTATTTTTAGTAGAGACGGGGTCTTGCTCTTGCTCAGGCTGGTCTTGAACTCCTGACCTTGAGCGATCCACCCGCTTCGGCCTCCCAGAGTGCTAGAATTACAGGTGTGAGCCACCGCGCCCGGCCGACTATGTAAAACTTTTAAATTCATTAATTCCTTAATAATGTTTGTGAATTTTAACTTCACTGAGACATAAATGGAATAAACACCTCTTTCTCTTTTCTACGGTGAAATAAGCAACCATATAATTGTAAAGATATCAAGAATGTAATTCCACAAGATCATCCAATTCACTTTTCTATTATGGTATTTTATTTTTCTTTTCTTGTTGCTCTTTAAGTTTATGTTGATGTTCAAATCAAGAACACCTTCTAAATCTGTTTCATTCAATTATAATGCAAATTCTATAACAGCAAAGTTCTTGTCCATCTGTTCACATGTTTCTAGTTTTGGGAATATCCTGAGACTTAATAAGACCTCAATAATTATTGGTTAAATTGATAAAATATTAGTCATACTTTCAATTACACAAAAAGCCAGTGACAATGACTCAAACACATTCTTAGAGATTTGAAATTGTCACTTAACAGAAAATAGCAGTTTTATATTTTAAGAACAGTTATTTTTAAGTTTTATATTTTAAGAACAGTTATTTACTTATAGTTGATTCTATATAGACAAACCCATAAAGAAAATCTATAAAAGGGACTCACTCTAGGCAAAGTAACATGCAGGACAATCTTTTTTTTTCCTGCTGTATATGTTTAAGGTATATAACATATGTTTTGACATACATAGTAAAATTATTACTACAGTCAAGTATACTAGCATATCAATGTCCTCACACAATACTTGTTTTTTGTGATAAGAACATCTGAAATCAAGTTTCTTGGCAAATTTCCAGTATACAATACAATGCTAACTATAATTATCATGCTATTCATATTTTAGACACTTAATCCTGAATAATTGCAACATTGTGCCCTTTGACCAACAATTCTCCATTTCCCCTGCCTTCCTGCCCCTAGTAACCACTATTCTACTTTCTGTTTCTGAGTTTACCTTTTTTGATTCCATGTATAAATGAGATCATGCAGTATTTTTCTTTTTGTGTCTGGATTATTTCACTCAGTGTAATGTCCTTCAGGTTTATCCTTGACACAAATGATATTTTTTGAGGTTGAATAATATTCCATTACACACACACACACACACACACCCCACAATATCTTTACCCAATCATTCATTGACAAATACTTAGATTGCCTTCACATCTTGGATAATGTGAATAACGCTGCAATGAACATGGGAACACAGGTATCTCCTCAATCTACTGATTTCATTTCCTTGGCTATATACTCAGAAGAGAGATTTCTACGTCATATAGTTAGGTCTATTTTTAATTTTTAAAGGAAGCTTCATGCTGTTTTCTATAATGGCTATGCCAATTTACATGCTCACCAACAGTGTGTCATGGTTCCTTCTTCTTCTCATCCTTAACCATGTGGGCTATCTCTTGTCTATTTGATAATAATCTTAATTTATGTAAGATATTTTTGAAAAAAGAGTACTGTTGGGGGGGGAGACTGACTGCAAGAGTGAATATTATATTTCATAAAATTCCCAGAACTGGAAACATAATAGGAATGGGTCTCATTCTTATCAGAGATTGAGAATGGTTCTATATCCAAGGAAATTTCAAGGGAATTTGCTGACAACCAACTTGTTTAGAAATGAACAGTCCCATGCAGGAGAATAAAGGAGAGAAAGTCTATTAAAACTGATAAATAAAGAATATAGCTGAAACATCATCAGTAAGAGTTGATTCCTCATGTATAGTCAATTCCAGAGATTATAATCTCGAATTTACCTCTTTTTACATCTTAGAGCAGTGCAATGGCTAGTAAAAATAATGGTTATCAAATTACATTAGGTATTTTTTTCTGGTTCATTATTAAATATTTTATGTTCAAGCATTTAATAATACAATGTGCTTCAGATGCAAAACCCTAGTGTTTTATTTTATTAAATAAAATATAAATTTTATTAAATGTTTTTAATGAATATTTGTTTTGACCTTTATCTATTTCCTGTCTGTTTAGAAATAAAGAAAAATAGGAAATTTTTTTCATCCAAGTAGTTAAAGATGTGTTTAGGGCAATAGGGAAGAGAATACAAGAAAATAATTTACCTTTAAAGTTAAAGTTAAAGATGAGTTTAGGGCAATAGGGAAGAGAATACAAGAAAATAATTTACCTTTAAAGTTATTTGAACATGTCCTATTCACAGTTTGAAATTGGAAGGAGGGGAGATGAAGTTTGGTATTCAAAATTCAGACGAGTTTGGTATTCAATTTAGTTGCTAAACTTTACTTGACAGTAGGTTTATTTTTGTGAATTAATTATCCAACCTAAAATTAAGTCAGAAGTGCAGTCTTGCTGCCCCTTTTATAGAAACTTACAATACTAATAAAGCTCATGTAAAAGGCAAACCTATTGTACAAGAACTAGACTTTATGCAGCATAGACCTTTTTTTGGAAGAAAACAGTGCAATGTGTCAAATGATATCCAGCATCATTTCCCATTGGTAAAGAAAGTATGTTTTGTCTAAAAGAAGTAATGTTTATGTTTCTTCAGCAATTAAACATCAAATTATAAACAAGAAAACTCCTTCCAACCCAAACAATAATAAATAATACCGGCTAAGAATTCTTTTATCATTTCCAAATAACAACTTCATTTGCCTCATTTTCATTTCTAAAAATTCATACAAGAAAGAAATAGAAGAGGAAATTCCTTTTCACAAAGAAATCCAATAATTAGAAATATAGTGTAGTATAATTGCCTGATCTATGAATATACTTTATGAATCAAAGGAATTGTTGCTATTTAAATGAAGAAGTGTTATTGACAAGAAATGTTATCTCTTATGAGTTTTAATCCCTGATAGGAAGTTTAAATCTGACTGATTCCCTTTTATACAAAAATCTCATTTTTCTAATGCCCTCATCTATGTCCTCCACTATGATTTTAACTGTTTGAGAATTTGCTCATTAAAATTAGCCCCAGGGTATTAAAGAATTGTGGTAAATGATGACATTATAAGTGTCACTTCCTCTTCTTTCACATTTGCAGTGCCTTTTCAAACATGTTTTATTCTTTTAAAATTCTGCAACAAACTGCCAAAAAAAATCCATATTTTTTAATAACCAATGTACCAAGTATTTTCTAACAAAAGTTAATGCAGAAGTAGCAGTAACCAAAAATAATTTTTCTGCAGTCTGAGATAAATTATTTAAATTACATTTTAATCATTTACAGAAAAGTTGGCATATCAGCTGGGAATAAACTAGATAAAACAGAACCATGGAAAATGAATGCAGCACTATCAACAATTCATGGCAAATGACATCTCATTTCATGCTCACAGGTTAATCAATAGCTTATTCATCATTCACTGATGTTCAAAATAGAATATCTATCATTTTAACCATAGAAACACTTCAAGATGTTGTTAGGTTTTAAAAGTTCCCTACAAGACAGATAATTATTTATCTCTGAAACCTTAAGCATGCCTAGTGAAGTCACTGTATTTAACTAGGTATTTAAGGTATTTGTGGAATACTGAGAAATAAAAAAGGACAATCTTGCTTAGAGCAACTTGAGATTTCTGTGAAAGAGAGAAGAGCAACAATGGATTTAACATTTAGGCAAATTAAGGTAGCACATTTCAAAAAAAAAAAAATAGTGAGAACCAAGCATAGATGAATGCAAGTTCCAGGAGAAAGCAAAAGAAAATACAGAGAACAAAAGGGAATACGACGTGAATTATCATGAAAAAAAGAAATAAAAAGAAAGTGTCGAAAGAGGTTTATCAAAATAGCAAGTCCTGGAAGATATGCAAACATAACTCTTTACCAAGTGTAGAAAATGTAAATCTCAGGAGTATAAAATGTTCCTTCAGAATGAATGTGGAAAAGAAAGTTATTAGGAGCTATAGGGACATGACTCAATCACTTCAATTCCCCACATTATCAAGTCTCTCTTTACCTCTCTTTCTTACTGAAACAGCCAGGGCTCTCTCTAGCTACTTTTCCATGTATCCTTGGTTCCCACTGACCCCTGCCAAGGAGGCATCATTTCCTTTATTCCTAAACCCTCCCCACACACCTACAAACCCCTCTGCTTTAACTGTCTTTCTGCTTCTGACCAGCCTATTTGTCAATTCTCCTGAGTTCACCTCTTCTCACAAGTCATCTTCTCACTCATATCTTTTTCCTCCTTCCCTTGAGTCATTAAATGTTCTCAAATGTCTCTCATAGGACTGACCAGGACAACTGTACTTTGACCCCATGTCTCCTCTTGATTATGGTCTTATTTCCCTCTTTCATTCTTGTGCAAACTTGAGTTGTCTACACTTGCTGCTTCCTCTTCCACACCTCCCATTCACTTTTAATTGAACCAGAATCTGATTCAGATCTTCAACACTCTCCTGAGAGTTATCCTTAACCACCCTTAAATATTTTGTTAGCCTATTATGGAAAATTTTGCTGGTTTGACACTTTTGACATTACTCAAAATTCTTAACACTGTGAGTTATGATGACATTGTACTCTTAGTATTTCTCTCTTATTTCACCAAATCTTTTCCTTTTCTTGCCTCCTCTTGCTCTAATCACCACTTATAAGTTGTTGACCCTTAAAACATTTGTTCTCTGCTCTTCTCACTCTAAAATCTTCCATCATTGATCTTATCCACTGTCATGATTTTAACTAATACCTGTCTACTAATAATTCTCAAATTTACGCCTATATCGGAAATCAATTCCAACATCTAACCAATTGTATACAACTTCCTCTGGGGCATATCCATCCTGAGGCTGAGGTTGTCTTTCTCTTTGTTCTCACACTATTCTGTGAAACTTGCTAACAATTCATTTGTCATTTTTTTTCAAATTATGACTATATAGTGTTATATATCCGTGCAAAAATTGTGAGCCATTTGAAGATACAGAATGTGTTTAGTCATCTTTGTATTTGCAATATCTAACAGAGCATTAGTAATATAGTAGGTGCTATTCAAACATATGAATTCATGATAAAAAAACAATTTCCTGTATTACACTTTCAAGCTAGATATGGCATAGGACATTATTTTTTTTTAACATTAAAGCACAATATTTTAAGGAGATACAAATTTAACAATTCTAGCTCAAGCGGGGATATGACTGCAAGGGAGAGAGTTCTGAATCGCCCTTTTCTTCAGAGGCGCATCCTTGTTATAGTCCTAGAACTCTGATATTCAGTATGAAAATCTTTGTTATACAGAGATTTGTTTCACTTATTTCTATTATGATGCTCTTCAGGAAAATTTGCATTATAATAATACTGCATTAATAAAGAAAAAAGTTATGTTTTCATTAGAGATATAAAAAAACTTGGGGACATTATGTTAAGTGAAATAAGCCAGACACAGAAAGACAAATACCACATGATCTCACTCATGTCAAATCTCAAATGCTGATTTCATAGAAGTAGAGAGTAGAGTAGTGGTTACCAGAGACCAGGGAGGGTGGGGAGCAGGTGGCACTGGGAGAAGTTAGTTAACGAGTACAAAGTTACAGTTAGACAGGAAAAATAAGTTCTGGTGTTGTGTTACATAGTAGGGTGACTATAGCAAACAATCGTGTAGTATATGTTTCAAGATAGCTAGAAGAATTTGAATGTTGTCACCACAAACAAATGATGAACGTTTAAAATGATTAATGTAGTAATTACCCTGATTTGATCATTATACAATGTATACATGCGTTGAAACATCACACAGTAGCTCATAAGCATGTATAAATTATAAATTTAAAAATTAATAAAAATAATTAAAAACCACATTTGGGTGCTCAAATTGAGAATTTTAGGGTAATTTCAATTAACATAATGCACTTATAGTAAGCTGTAATAGAAAAGTATTTCCACATTTGTTATGCCATTTAATACACATTTTATTACATAAGTATCATAAGTATCTGAATATTTTAAACTATTTGCTGCCAAATGATTTAGAAAATAATCCAAAAAATCCATTAAGATGATTACATACTGGTTTCTAACCAATATAATACACTAAAATTTATATTTTTTCTCTCTATTTTCTCTTTTCCATGATACACAGCTGAACACATTTAGTTTACACTTGTTTGCCTCCAATGTCTAGTATATTTTGTGTTATGATTTCTTTACCTGTATTTGTTGTATGATTCCCATTAATCATATACACATGACAATGACTGTGTTACTCCAGAGACAATTTGTTCTTAATATTATAGTCTTATATTTATTTTCTGGTTACAAAAAATTTGTATGCTATAGAAAATTAAAAAGGAATAAAATCACAAGAAAAGAAATAAAAGTGACCAAAAAACCCACACAAAGGAAATCTCTAGTACTACTACAAGGCACATATTTTCACTTTTTTCTGTGCAAATAATATAAACTTTATTTAATCTTTGTAATTAAATATACTTTATCTAAATATACTTTATTTAATTACAAAGTGAATGATGCCATGCCTCTTGTTTTACCATCTGCTTTTTTATTTATTATTATATTAAGAACATTGTTTCATGTTAGTAAATATTTTTATGGAGCATAAAATATTCAGTGACAACAAATTGCTACAAATATATATTCCTTGCACAATAGTAAGAAATGCTTTATAAGCATTCTATTTCATATGCTTTTGTGAGTGTGTCTGATTTCTTATCTTTCAGAATATATTACTAGATGAGCACTTTAAGCTGACTCAATCAGTCAAGGTATCTCTAGGAAAATAGAAACAGAGATTAAAATAAGTTGAAGTTAAATCCTAACAGTGAATGAACATATGATTTTTTTACACGTGCAGTTGGTGATATACATTTCTGGATGTGTAAACTAAGATCTCCTGTACTAGATTGAATACCACTTTCAAAGTAGTACTTGTCATGCCTTGTTACATTAGCCTTTGCTGGTGTGAACTCTTTAAAGGAAGGGAGCTATGTTTTTATTTGGGATCTCATTTCTTGACACAGTGCTTGACACAACATAAGCCTTCAAAATGTCTATCAGAAAATACGTAAATATTTAAATCAGTAGATGTAATGTAAGCCAAATAATAAAATGACTAAAACTAATAATATTATCAACAAAAATAATAGTGTTCCTACCTGCATTTTTTTTTTTTTTTTTTGCATAGCTACCTCTAAAAGTCCAGGAAAAATTATGACTAGTTTATATGAAGGGATTCTAGTCCTCACCAGTAATATGAAAATTAAAATGTACTTAAGCTTAATGATATAATTTTCTGACTTCAGTGTTTTAGTATCTCGCCTGGAATTTGAATAGAAATGTATATATTCCTTTTAAGGGTTGTTTTTTCTCTCTATAGCCTATATCAAGCATTTTATTTTAAAAGTAGAACAAAATCATTGTAATTTTTATTAGTCATCCAATGCCTTAGTTACTGCAAATGTTTACAGGAAACAGTAAGTATCTTCTTCCACCTTGGAAAAATACCACAACTCTCTGAGTCATTCTCATTTAGAGTTCATCTGTGACCTATGTGGGACGAGTCCTTTTTCTCAATGGAAATATTTTCAATGGCTAATTCTCATTTTAGAAGTAACATAATTTCACTTCAAAACTGATTTTGTTATTTCATCAAATAAAAATGAATACAGCTTTTGCACTTCCTACCTCTTTACTGTCTTTCAAAGTCTGACTCAAATTCTAGATATTTCATGAAAAATATCTCATGATCATGTTTATTTATATCTTTCTTATTCACATGCCTTAGCCAGTGGTAATTTGTGCATTGAATGGAAGTTTAACATAGGTTGTCATGCATTATTATTTGTTTCATAGATAAACTTCTTAGGGTCTGATTTCATTTTATCCTCCTCAAAGGTTACAGTAATTTGCAGTCCCACCAGCAGTGTAAGAGAGTTCCTGTCTCTCCACATCC
>VBSM01003176.1:38810159-38925006 GCA_008086735.1 Cheirogaleus medius | reverse complement strand
AATATTTGTACCCCCATTATATGATGAAATAAAAGCAAAAAAAAAAAATCTCATTTTATCCTCCTATACAGAAATGAACTAACATTAAAGGCCAGAGGTAGCTATCTTTAGAGGGGCCTACTTGCATGGTAGGCCCTTGGCTGGCATCTGGGAATTTGGCACTTACCTTATTCTCTTACTGATAAAAGTAGCTCACTGTGCCTAGACTGTACAAACATGATTTATGATGAATATCTGTTTTCCTTCTGGGAGTCTGGAATTTTGGTACATGCTAGGCATGTGCCTATAGGACCACCCTCTGCCCCAATAAAAAGTTAGGGGCTGGGTCACCAATGAGCTTCCTTAGACAGAAATGTACATTTGCTTCTGCATTTTTGTTGTGAGATAAAGGCACATGCTGAAATGTGCCCCTTCACAGAAGGGAGAGAGCTTAAGCACATATGTGCATGGATTTCTCTAGACTCTTTTTGTGTCTATTTCCTTTACTGCTTTTTGTGTATCCTTTCAATGTAATAAACCTTAGCCATGAATACCACTACATGCTGAGTCCTATGAGTCCTTCTAGCAAATCACTAAACAATATAATGGTCTTGGGGAATCTCAGCACACCTCCTTATAAACTACTAAATCAGTCTGGAATTCTTCATAGATGTTGTTGGAAGACATGAGTCCTCTGGGTCAGAGATAAAGGATTTTATTACTAACAGCATAGAAAACAGTATGTGGGTCATGTTTATTTTAATTCCTCTTCATCTGCAAGTCCCAGGGGTGACACAGTGTCTCACATGAATGCAGCACACACAGTGGATTGGCATTGCAACTGGAGAACCCTGAGCTGGGGAAATCTTTTTATAGCATTACTACCTTTTGTCCCGGGGGGAGATATTACCTCATCTTCTAAGGTTTCTTGCTGCAAACACAACCCTAGGAAATGGACTGGATAAAGAGTGTGCAGGACCTTGAATGCCTGGAATACCCAGCAAGAACATATGAAATACTCAGAGCCCATGAAAGATTATCCTTCCCAATAATACCTCTGAATATTCTATAAGATTATAAATATATCAGAGATAGTACATGTTTTCAGATTTCTTTTATGACATCAAGAGCAAATACAGTGTTGAATATGAAATATAATGCAATGACTCCTTATATTATTATTTTTCTGCAGTTACAATAACAAATTGCTATTAAATTGGTGGCTTAAAACAACAAAAATTTATTTTGGAGGCCAGAAACTCAAAACCAGTGTAATCGGACCAGATGAAGATGTTGGGAAGTTCAAGATTCTTTTGGAGGCTCCAGGGAAAAATGTATTTCTCATCATTTCCACATACTTTGTGGCTGCATCAATCTAAACCTGCCTCCATGGTGACATTGCTTTCTCCTCTTGTGTCTGTACAGTGAAATCTCCCTCTGCTTCTCTCTTATAAGGATGCATTTAAGGATCACATTTAGCGCCCATTCTGTTAATCCAGGATAATTTAAAGATCCTTAATTTAATCACATCTATTAATATAAAGTTCTTTTATGTCATGTAAGCTAACATATTCACAGGTTTCTTTTAGATGGTTGGTGCATAGAATGTTTAGGATATGGGTATCTTTTAGAAAGGTGGTATGTAGAATGTTTTAAAAGTTATATTATAATCACAACTGGATACTAGAAAATAGAGAAATAATCACTCAATTATTTAGCTCTAAATAGGAAGTTCCACTTCGTTAATAAGTCTCCAGATGTACTTTTAAGCCCATATACATATTTTGATAAAAGAGAATAATATAAAATCTGAAGTAAAAAACAGAAGTACTTTTCTAACTTCTAATAAAAATCACAATTTGCTTTTATAAAGACTTTAAATTTTACTGAAACACAAAAATATTTATTTTGTAGACTAACAGAATAAAATGATGGTTAGGAGAATCAACATTTTTCATTTTTTTATTATAGGTCAAAAAACAATAAATAACATTTTTCTAACATATCTTGAGAGAACACTGCTGTGACACAGTAAAAGGAAAAGAAAAACAAAGAATGATTTATAGGCTTTTAGTGGTTTACCACCTGTGAATTAGGAAATGTCACAAATACCGGTCTCCTCAATACCTATGTTTTGGATCTAGTTAGCTTTTACTTCTACTGTGTGGAAACTAAGGAATAATTAAGCACAAAGAAATCTTTATAGTTTAAGGAAATTTAAGCTTCCTTCCCTTTCTAGGAAAGTATCATACACATATATGTGTTTTAAATTTGGTAGATAGTTCCAAACACAAATTAGAATTAATAGTTTAGTTTACCCTCACAACAGTGATTTTAAAATTGCCAATGTGATTTTTCACACATCAGTTTAAAACAACTCTATTATGCTATTTCTGGCTCACTTACATTCCTAATTGGCAAAAAATAAACTTTTCTATTTGTTGCTTCCTTTTCTTGGGAATTTGAAATTTAATCTCTTTTACTACAAATAAAATATTAACTAAATTACATCTGGCCAGATCTTTACAACTTTAATGGATAGCTACTGGAGTCGGTTGCTGTACCTCCTTCCTTTGGCAATACTTTGGATAGGGTCAAGTTGGTGTGACGAGAACTCTAGAGCAGGTGTCAATAAAACTATGATTCAGAGATTAAATCTGACTCTTCATCTGTTTTTGTAAAGTAGATTTTATTCTAACACAGATGTATGCATACATTTATATATAGTCTATGACTGCTTTGGCTGTATGTAGCAGATTTGAGAAGATGCAACAGAACTATACATCCCACAAAATGTAAAATATCTACTCTCTCTTTTAGGCCAAGTTTGCTGATCTCTGCTCCAGAAGAATGAAAAGATATACATAGAAAAAGTCCCAAAACAATAAATGTTGGCATGGATGCTGAGAGATAGGAACACTCCCACACTGCTGGTGGGACTGCAAACTAGTGCAACCTCTGTGGAAAGCAATATGGAGATACCTCAAAGAGCTATAAGTAGAACTACCATTTGATCCAGCAATCCCATTACTGGGCATCTACACAAAAGAACAAAAGACATTCTATAAAAAAGACATCTGCACTCGAATGTTTAAAGCAGTACAATTCACAATTGCAAAGATGTGGAAACAATCTAAGTGCTCATCAATACATGAGTGGATTAATAAAATGTGGTATATATATACCAAGGACCTCTACTCAGCCACAAAAAACAATGGTGATCTAGCACCTCTTGTATAATCCTGGATACAGCTGGAGCCCATTCTACTAAGTGAAGTATCCCAAGAATGGAAAAATAAGCACCACATGTACTCACCAGCAAATTGGTTTTAACTGATCAACACTTAAATGCACATATAGTAATAATATTTATCGGGTGTTGGGCAGATGAGAGGGGGGAGGAAGGGATGGATATATACACACGTAATAGGTGTGGTGTGGACCATCTGGGGGATGGACATGCTTGAAGCTCTGACTCAGGTGGGGCAAAGGCAATATAGGTAACTTAAACATTTGTACCCCCATAATATGCTGATATAAAAAAATAAATAAATAAAATAAATATGTGGCAGACAAAGAAATGTGGAACCAGCTGAAAAATAGAATCAGATTTAAAAAGATATTATTAAAAGACTAGTAGTTTAAAACTAACAAGATTAAATTAAAAAAATACAAAGTCATGTATTTAGAGTCCCAAATTTAACTGTAAAAATAAAATAAAATTTTGGTTGGACTTCAACTTTATATAGGTAACCACAAATATAATATGAGATGGTATGATGTGGCTGAAGAAAACATATAGGGCAATTTTCTGAATTAATAGATGTGTGTTTCCAGATTAATAAAACTATTAATGATAGCTAACAATTATTGAATATTCATTATATGATACATACTTTTTGAAGACTGTGTGTATTCATCTGTATGTGAATTAAATTAATGCCATGACAACCCATTTAGGTAGATATTATATCCTATTTTATATATGAAAATATTGGAGGACACAGAGTTTCTTGCCCTATATCACATAGCTAATTTGTATCACACAGCTCTAGAGGCAGAATTCATACCCAGTTGTCTGTCACCAGAGCCCATACTCTTAAGCCCTATGCCCAAGACCAAATTACTTAGAGGATTATAATAACTACATACAAATGTTTGAAAGGATTTCATGTGTAAACAAATCTATACATTTATTGAGAGTTATTTCAGAAGTCAGCACTAGAACAGTAAGATCAAAGATAGAGTTGACTTTTGACAAAATACAAAACAACATTTTATTTACAATTAGAACAATTATCATAAATGATATTGGTTGCATCTATTTTCTGAACTCATAATAAGTGAATTTGTCCAGAAGCTGTGAGTGATTATTTTTTTTGGAAGTATTCTGATAGAGATTTTTTTTTATGAAGTTGAAGAATTCTAGACACACTCTAACTAAATATTTGATGATATAGAAGAAGAAATCAGAAAACCTTGCATTTGCTCTGGCATCTTACTCTGAAATCACTATTGCTGTGTAGGAAGATGACTTGCCTGAAGCAGGACAGAGTCCAGGATTAGCTTGAGAGTACATTGTAAGAATACTTCACATTCACAGGGAGTTTTAGCTAGCACCCTAGAGCACAGTTAATGAATTACTTTTTTGATCCCTCTGAAATTTTTTAAGTTAGGCTTAAACATGACAGCTATGGAAAGTTAAAACATTTTATTCTATAAAGTTCAAAGTGGCAAAGAGGTCTTGGAAATGCAAAGTTCCCCATGATATTCTATCAATGTTACTCAACTTTCTTTGGGGGATTAAAGGATAATTCTTATTCTGTGACTAATTTTGAGCTTCATTCTTCACACATCCAAGAAGCTTCCCAAAAGTTGCAAGACTTTCTGTGCTTCAGCACAGAAATAGATACTTTAAAATGACTTCCCAACCTTTGGCTATTCAACACATTAAGTGGAGTACTAGAAAGAAGGAAATGCAAAGTAAATTTAAATGGAAATGATCATTACAAATTTAAACAGTGAGAGCTGTAGAAAAATGATACAAATGGAACATAATGTTAAATATTGGTGAATCTAGGTAAAGGATATTTTTAAATTCTTTTAATCTCTTTCTAGGTGTAATTTTTGAGGAATAAAATTTATAAAAATCAGTCATTTTCTAACATTTAAAGACTTTCCTAAATTATCTTTTAGAAATTGATTTTTATTTAAATTACATTGTAGAGAACATACTTTGATTATTTTCAGTTTTTAAAAGTTGTTGATACTTGCTGTCACGCCCATTACAGTTTCCTTCTGTATATGATCTAAGAATATATGAAAATAATGTGTACTTTTCTATTTAATTCTGAACTGAGTCTGTGTGTGTGTATGTATACTTTCCAATTTCTGTTAAAATCCTACATTTTTTACTCTACTTTCTTGAATATGTTAATCACACAGTTATTTTTAAGTCCTTATCTGATAACTCTAATACCAACTCTAGGTCTTCTATCCCATGCCTTTTGTTTGTTAGTTTGTTTTTGGTTTTGGTCATTTGGTCCTATGCATTGATATAGGTAATTTTTACTGGATGCTGAACACTTAGGATAAATAATTGTAATGATTCTGGAATATTTGTTTTGTTTCCAGTTGCTATTTATTGCTAGATTTTGTTTTTATTTTTAGTTTCTCTCTCTTTCTCTCTCTCTCTCTCTCTTTTATTTTTTGAGTCTTATCTTTCATATGCAAGGATAAGGAATCAACCAACAGCTCAACAACTCAAAAGGGGGATTTGCCTATAGATTTTTACTCACTATTGTAGTTTGTTCATTTTGAGGATTTTGCTTCTCAAGCCCCATCCAATTTAGCAGATTTAAACTCCAGTCATTGTGTTTCAGCCCAGTGAGGCTGCACTTTTTACTTGAGTTCTGCTCCACTGTGTAATGAATTGAAAAATGTCTCCAAAGAAAAGGATGTGTGAATGTGGAACTCATCGTATGTGCTTCCATCTCCCCAGGATTGCAACCCTTCAAATACTGTCTGAGTTGGTTCCTCTTGAATATTTTCAAAGAGTTGCTTTATATATTTTATTCTTCTTTCATAATTTTTTGGTAGGAGGATTTGTTTGAAGCAAGTTACTGTTTTGTTTCTGTTGTAGTCAGAAACAAAATTTTGAAAGTTATTATTTGAGCTTTCACTTATACCCTAAGGATTATAAATATTTCATATAAAATACTTTCAATATGTAGAATCTTCTATGTACAACATGTATTAAAATCTATGTTATTTGTGTCAGGCTTGATAATCTTTACAAATGCTACATGTGTATATGTGTTCACATGTGTGTATACATATTTTTTCTTCCAAGAACAGTGGAGATCAGCATGTGGAAAATCTATTTCCATACCTCCTATCTAAGGTACTAATGTTCTTGTGGATAAGCATTTATTAGACATGACTGATGCTCTCACTCAGGAGAGGATGTAGGGCAGAAGAGATCTTAAATAGTTAACTCAATAACAAAATTGCTAGGATGAGTCATTAACTTTAATGAAGAGCATTTTTTCTTTCCTTTTTATATTTTATCCACTCATGTAATAAATAATAGTCATAATAAAACTATAAAAAGTGATAATGATGATTTTGGTGGTTGTATAATTTTACATTTCCAGAAGGGCTAATAAAGCATATCCCATCCATAATCAGTTGTTTAAATTATATGTCTTAAAATGACACTCAGTGTTTTAAAAAAGAAAATGTATTTTGAGAGAATTTCATGCTAAAAATAAATCTGCTTCAATTTGAATGCTTGAGTCCTCATTCTCCTGCTCATTTAGCTTAATGAATGTCATTAGCATGGGCTGTTAATCATAATGGATAAGATATGAGTTGCTTTCCATCTCCCTTATGTTTTCCACCCTAGGAAAAAAATCCTCCATGAAGGTGGGGTTTTTACAAGCTTGGCCCTTCCTTATCACAGGATAAGGATGATGAGACAAAAAACACATTTAGAGGCAACTTCGATAAGAACATGGCCAGATTTAAATCTTTGCTTTTCAATGCATTAGCTGTGGAAATTCAAGTACATGGAAGAATGTGGATGATAATGCTTTAGAGAGTTTGAAAGTTAAAATAATATTTATATAATATAATTAGTAATATTTATAATATATTATATAACAGATATAATATATAAATTATCATATATCTGCCAAACATATATATACATATATACATATATGTTTGAGGGTATGTGTCTTTATGCATGTATATATAGCTACCAAGATGTTATAAATTCAAAGCTTAATCTCACCTAGTACCTAAAAGTATAGGTTTACTTTAGGGAATAAAATAATCTCTTTAGAGAAAAGCTCTGTGATTCACCAATAGTGAATGTTAAAGAAAACTGATAATTAATTCATGACAGTATGTCAATAGAAGAGGGGTGGAGAACTCCTTTTGGATGGCCAAAGCAGAAACATATGTACTTTTAAATGGTTTTCTTTTAGTATCAGTCTGCTTTTATAGTCTATCCTAGAGGAACAAACTTATTCGTAGAAAATTTCAGTACTGGAAGGTAGTACTATAGTAACATGGGAATGGTACATTTTTGTCTCAGAAAAGATCATCAAATCAAAGTGTATGTTTTACATAAAGTGTGGCTCAGGATATTTGATATTCTATTTGTCTGGTGTAGAAAAATACTTTAAAAGATGATTCAGAACCCACCTAGGGAGAGAACTGGGGAAATTGTCAATCCGTTGGTAATGTCAAGAAACCATGAAAGGATGATAAACAATCTGCCTATTATGCAGACACAAGAAAAAACAGAAAAACAAACAAAAAGGAAAATCATAAAAGTAACTGCAAGAAGTCATAAAGAATGTGAGTCTAAGCAGTAAAGAATGAAGTCTTATTATGGAAGAAAAAAATGAGTGAACAGAAGGGAGAGAGTGCAGGAAGATGAAAGAGCAAAAATAGCAGAATATAGTTACAAAAGAGAGTTTACAAATAAGGTGTACAAAAAAAAACATTTAAGAGTAAATTGTAGCATAAACGCAAATAAGGGCAACAAGAAATATTATATAGACTGGTATTGAGGCCAAGCTAAGCTTTGAGAGACTGGCAACAGCTGGATGCTGAGACAGTTGCTATCCTCTGAATCTCAGCTGCAACCAACACAGCTATTTTTCTCAAGTTAGGAAACAAATATTCCAGCTGGATATATCATTAAAGGCTTGCTGACTCATTTTAAATTAGCTTGATCCTTTAGAGAACATAGATGGGTTACTCTGCCTCAATCAAAAAGACATCCTTTCCTTGAGAACTGCCATTATAAGCTATCTCTGTGGACTCTAAAGCCAATTTTGTAGGGTATCATGGATAATAGCATGATACCCTAGAGCCATAGTGTCTGGGTTCAAATACTAATTTTGCCACTTGCTTCCTGTGTGACCTTTGACAAGCAATGATACCTCTTTGTGCCTCAGTGTCCTCATCAAAAAAAGGAGCAGTGAGATTAACTTCTCATGAAGTTACTACAGAGATTAAATGTGTTGAGTCATGTAAAGTACTTATAATAGTGCATGTCATATACTAAGTGCTATCTGCTTATTAAAGGAATAAATAAAAATTATATGTGCCTGTTACAAGTACTCTCTCATTCATTCAGTAAATATTTAATACTTATTGAGCACCTGCTATCTGCCAGGCATTGTTCTGGGCACTTCATATTCTGTTGTCAACAAAATTGACAAAAACCCTTATTTTCTTGGAAATGACATTTTCATAGATGTATTCTAGTAGAAATATTCTAGGTCTAATGACAATGATAATATCTTATTAGACTTTGTTCTAATCTATTTAGATACACTGCTATGTACTGAATTTATGTGTTCCCCCAAAATTTATATGTTGAATCCCCAACTTCCAGTGTGGCTGTATTTGAAATAAAAAAGTAATTAAGGTTAAATGAATAGGGTGGGGGCCTGATCTGATTGAATTAGTTTACTTATAAGAAAAGACACCAAAGCACTCATATTCTCTCCTCTCCCTCTCTCTCCGTCCTTCTCTCTCTCTCTCTCTCTCTCTCTCTCTCTCTCTCTCTCTCCCCCCCCCCCTCTCCTCTCTCTCTCTCTGTGCATGCAAGGAGGAAAGGCCATGTGAGGATGCTGTGAGAAGGTAGCCATCTGCAAGTCAAGAAAAGAGTCCTCACCAGAAATTTAACCCTGCATGAAACTTGATCTTGAACTTTCCAGCCTTCAAAACCATTAGAAAATAAATGTCTGTTTTTAAGTCACCTATTCTATGGTATTTTGTCATGAAAACCTGAGTGAACTATTATCAGTGCTGACAAGTTGGTTCTATTCCTATCTTTATTTCATAGATTAAGAAAGTGAGTCACAGAAATATTAATATTAACTAAGATATCAAATACCTATATGTTTCTAAGAACCTGTCTTTCCTCCAATTAGTTGTCTACTTTAAATTTATTATTTATTTATTCACCTATTCATTCATTTATTCAACAACCAACTCTTAATATTTTCTGATAGACCCTGAATTCAAAGCCAGAGATTCTGGCTTCAGAATCCCTCCTCTTAACCAATTTGGTTTGCTGCTTCAATTAACAATTTGGTAAAGCTGGAAACAATTTCATCCCTATTGAGCTTATATTTCATCCCTATTGAGCTTATTATAGACTTTTAATTCCCACTCAATTTATAATTCAAGGACACTATCTAGTGTTGGACTATGAAATACCTGAATAAATTAATATCCTCTAAGTAGTTTTACTCATTCTCTAATATAATACATTGAAACAGTCACAATGCCATGTCAATTCCACCTTCTAAATATTTTTTGAACACATCATTTCTTCCCAATTTCCAGCCCATTGGTGTCGTTAAAACCCTGTTTCCCAAATTCTCGGGAGGCGGATTTTAGAAATTTCTCCCATCTCCCCGCTTGGCGCTACATAAATTAAACTCTTTCTCTGCAGCAAATCCTGTTGTCTCAGTGCATTGGCTTCCTCTTGGGCAGTGGGCAAGTGAACCTGCTGGGCGACAATTCTTTTAAAATAAGTATGAAGTTTGGTTGAAATATTTTAAATTTATTTAGGAGCCTCAAGCAATATGGGATTTATTATAAAAGTATCCACTAAGAGAAATTCAGAAAGTGAAGAACAATCAATCAGCACACAGGACGGAGAACTCCAAGAATTTCCAAGAGGAGCACATGGATATTTATTATAGCACAATTTTTCAGTGTGATTCTTTTTCTAACTTTCCATTACTACTAATCATTTGTCTTACACGTACTTTCTGTTTTTCTTTATATCTCATAGATTTATCTGTCAGAGTTGCTACTTCCTAATCTTAGTCATATTTGATTAAGATTTATCTTGATAAATTTGGCCCAATCACCTCATGACGTCTCCTCACATCATTTCAACTTCAGCGATTTCTAACTGTTCCATTCTCTTGCTCTATTTATAGACAAAAATCAATCCACACAGCTTATCTTTTCTCTCTAGTCTACTTGGGCCATAACCTAGGCTGTGGCTTGCCCCATCTTGGATTAGATATTCATCCATGATCCAATCAGTTATGCAGAAACCAAATGTTCCAAAGTGAGATGGAAATCACCCATACACACCAGGTTTTATATCACCTTTGGTGGTGACTGGAGGGGTGGTGGTGGTAGTTAATAACAGTGAGGCTCCTTAACATAGACAAAATCTTCTCTCAGCCACAGTTCATTTCAAATTTAGACATGGTAGAAAGAGAAATGGCTTTATGCTTCTAAAACTTCAATATCATATATTTTTGGTAAAGAAAAACATCTCTTAAATGAGGAAAGTGAGGGCCAGAGAGGTTAAGCAACATGTGCCCTATTATATAACTAGTTACTGGCATAGCTAGGACTAATATCTAGGAGTTCTGTTTCTTGTAGAATACTAAGCTATTTCAATTCCTTATTCATTTGAGACTGAACAAGAACAGAAATAATTTTTTTTGCCTGTGAATGAGCAATACTTGCACTAAGCTTGTTTAGCATAATTCTGCAGTTTGTGGCTGACCACAGCTTTGGTGAAGGCATTGCTGGATAGGCTTAAAGCTTCTGAACAATTTGTAACCAAGTTGGCTTTTAAGGTACTGACACCCACGTAACAGGTTTTTAGCTCAATCAAGGCTTTGTTTTCTTTCTGGATTTAGACTATGAGAACAAAGATAAGAAATTTGGTTGGAGACAAATACTTGCCAGTTTCTTTACCTAATACATATTGCATAACCAGGATTCTATTTATGAGTTAAAGTCACACCAAAGATGCCACTATTTATAAAGTACTGCACAATATTCAGGGCTTAAAAAATTATAGAGAGATGAGAAGAAAAGGACTTTTTTTCTATAACCAAAGTCATTGGATTTCATAAAGTCATTAAATTTGGTGCTAAGGGAGAACAGCTTTTTCAAAGCTGTTAATGGTGAACTGACAGGAGTAAAAGCAGTGAAAAGGACAGATTAGAGTATCTTTTGTCTTTCCCTGTTCCTTCATACACCACCCAAGAGACTGCACATTAAAATATATGAGTTTGAGACATTTGTTATGTATGGACCCAGGTGACTCCTGAAAGATGAAATCTAAGAAAAGGAGAGCAGGACTTTTTAATGATCTACCAAACATCAAAAAAGGGAGATGAAAGGAAAATATCCAGGGAAGAAGTGAGGGAGTGGCAAAAAGGTAAAATTTTGTTTCAGAAAGTTTCAAAAAATAGTGAACAGGGGTGATGTTGGCCAGGTACAACATGAATACGATGTTGCACAGTAGCTTCAACCCACCTTTTGTATGTATGAAACATTTTATAAAACAACTATAATTGAATAAAATTAATACAAAATTTATACATTTCTTGCTACTTAACAGCATACTTACTTGAATTTATAATATTGTATTAAGAAATATTAATAGTTATGTTCCTGATTCTCTGAGAATAAGAGAAGGAAAATGCAAAAGGAAAAATGTTATTGAAAATATATTTCAAAAGAAAACAGTAACTACCTAGCTCAGATATGTTTCTACCGATTACTGTTTGCAAAGTTCTGTTAAAGCACCATGGAGTAGATATTTCCCATGGAGAAAATGAGGAAAAACTAAGTTATGATCCTGGATACCAGCTCTATAAAACAAGGCCCGATTTCTCCTGAGCATGATACAAGCTAAGCACTATAAAGGTTGTATAGTTATGCTCTTGTGTTAGCATTGACACAGAAGCTCTACAGCCAGAGAACCTAAATTATAACTTTATTAATTTAGGAATTTGGAATATAAAGACCTAAGAAATCTCCCAGACATAGACTCAAAAACGAGCCCCCTACTAGAGCGTGTTACATCTCTGAGCTAAGTTTAGAGCATGACCCATATATCCAAGTTACCTATTAAAAAAATAAAGTAAAAGGATCTCTTGACTTTTGACTTTGACTTGTGTTTTATATCATCATTTTCCCCCAGCATTTTTTCTGTGCATCATGGAAAGCAGCCAAAGCCTGAAACCAGAAGAGTCAATTGTTCACCGTTTAATACAGATGCTCTATTCCTCCAGGGTTGACAATCAAACAGTACAAAAGAACATAGATCATTCAACCAAATGTTAATATAAAACAAGTTACTCTTGTTTAGAATAATATTTTCACACATTTAGTTTTGTCCTTTAGATTCTATAAGTTACTAATAAATAAAAAATTAATTTCACTGCTATGTTTTTTTATTATTAAAAGTAAAGCAGCATCAGCCTAGGCAAAGAATTTATGAATAGGACCCCCAAAACAATCGCAGCGGCAACAAAAATAAATAAATGGGACCTGATAAATTAAAAAGCTTCTGCACAGCCAAGGAAACTATCACAAGAGCAAACAAACTACAGAATGGGAGGAAATATTTGCTTTCTACACATATGATAAAGGGCTGATAACAAGAATCTATATAGAACTCAAAAAAATCAACAATAAAAAATCAAACAACCCCAAACAATCCCATCAATAAATGAGCAAAGGACATGAACAGAAACTTTTCAAAAGAAGGCAGAATAATGGCCAGCAAACATATAAAAAATGCTCAACATCTCTAATCATTAGGGAAATACAAATCAAAACCACAAGGAAATATTACCTAACTCCAGTGAGAATGGCTTTTATCAAAAAGTCCCCAAACAAAAAATGCTGGCAAGGATGTGGAGAGATAGGAACACTCTTACACTGCTGGTGGGACTGCAAATTAGTACAACCCCTGTGGAAAATAATTTGGAGATACCTCAAAGAGCTAAAAATAGAAATACCATTTGATCCAGCAATCCCACTACTAGGCATCTACCCAAAGGAACAAAGGCATTCTATAATAAAGACATCTGCACTTAAATGTTTATGGCAGCATAATTCACTATTGCAACCCAAGTGCCCTTCAATCCATGAGCAGATTAATAAAATATGGTATATGTACACTATGGAATACTACTCAATTACAAAAAACAATGGTGATCTAGCACCTCTTATATTATCCTGGATAGAGCTTGAGTCTGTCTTCCGAAGTGAGGTATCACAATAATGAAAGAATATGCACCACACGTACTTGCCATCAAATTGGTACTAACTGATCAACACTAAGGTGCTCACGTGGTAGTAATATTCACTGGTGTTGGGGAGGTGGGGATGGGTAAACTGACAACAAATGGATGCAGTGAGCATTGTATGGGGGAAGGGCACACCTCTAACCCTGGCTTGGATGAGGCAAAGTTATAACTTGTAACCAAAATGTTTGTACCCCCATAATATCCTGAAATAAAAAAGAAGTAAAAAAATTTAAACAATTGGGATTGGATTGATTTAATAAATAATAGGGATGAAATAATCATGCATTGCAGTTTTTTGTATTTCAACTACTTCAAAATTATTTTTATAAATAAATGTTTTCAATACCAAAAGATTCACTCTCATTCAACTCAGTTGTATTCTCTTCCATATTTGACTATATTTTTTCCTGTCCTTAATTAATTTTTGTTATTCTCCTCCTTTTTCTTTTCCTCTCATTCTCCCTACTCTTCTCTTGCTCCTCCTCCTCCTTTGACTTTATTTTAGATTATGATGGCTTACATATATAAATTGTCCCATTGCAAATATGTGTAAATGGCTCATTATTATCCTATCTGATAATAGATCCTGAGGCTTTTAGTAGAATTAAGACAAGGTAACAAAAATAATATTATTATGGAATGATATTGTTAACTGATAAATTTCCTGGTTTTTATTGATTGATGTAGACTACGATTCAAATTGCAAGTTTTGGAAACATTTTTGAATGAGGACATAAAATATTACTTGTGTGAACAATCCATCTACCCTATCAAGGGTTAATATTGCAAATGTGGACATCTCAGTCACTTATAATTACATTTCAATGTTTTAAAAATGAAACACCATGGCTTTCAAAATTTTGAAAGTCTAGATAAAAATAACTTAAAATTCTGTTTTCATTGTCTCAGGTTGAGGAAATGAACAAAATGGTTTTGTGATTAAAAGAGTTAAGAATTTTGTATAAGACTTGCATAGACTTCAAGTTTTTATTTTTTCCTGTAAATTATCACACTCTCTTTTTCAAACGGAACATGGTGTTTGCTCTTTTAAATTTATGATGGATGCTATATAATTAACATTATCATGACAACTGAAATGTGAAAGCAATGGACCTAAAAGAAGTAATTGCAATAAAATAATCCTGGCATTTCTCAAGCACAGAAGTGGAAAGTATTCTATCTCAGTATCTAATCTTTTTTTTTTTTTGATACTTAACACATGAATTTATTTTTACTATTAAACAGATTTCTTTTTTCTTATTCAAGGTTTACATAATTATTTTATTCTGGATAAATTTTTATTTTCCTTTATGAGAAAAAGAATAATCTCACAAAAAATAAATTCAATTGAATTAACTTTTATTAATTTACTTATTAATTTAATAATTTAAATATTAATTAATTAATTTATTTCATTTCATGTCATTCACTTTAATTCATGATTGTTATTACCTTTAAAAGCCAGCGTTACCAAATGGGATCAATAGTTATATTTCAGCATTAGAGTTATTCACATTAACTCTATATGTTTTGGGGGACTCTCATAAATAAATTTTATTAAATACAGTTCAGTATTTGTAAGTATTGTCTTTTTTTGTTTATTAACTTTATCTTTTAGAGCATACTGGGATTTTGCATTTTGGCTTTATTTTTCCTAAATAATTCTTGGTATTTTATTCTTTTTCCCTAAAAGTCTAAGTTATTTGTATTGTCAATTAGAATTTGAAATAAGGAACAGAATAATCCTAGATTCTTTTCTTTCTTCTACTTTATAAATAATAGCAATAAAAAACTATGTTCAAATTATTAGCAATTTCTGTATAGTTAGGTTTCTGGACAAAAATTCTTAGAAAGACTCTCTCTAATTGTATCAGTGTTTTGATAATTTAGATTCTCTAATCAGATTTAATGATATAATATTTAATCCATATTCAGTAAAGCCATATGAGATACTGTAAGTGAGTGAAAAAGGAATATGAAGCATGCTTTGGAAATCAGCAACAGTGAAAATTGGCATGGAATAATTTCTAAGCCTGGAGTTATGCATTCAGGGTTCCTACTCCAGCTCTGTTATTACTTATTATCTAAATTTTATACATTTTTGAGGCTAATTTGAATATACATTCCTATCCTAGATATTTTATATAATTGTGATATTTATGATTTAAATTATGTCTACAAAAAAGCTTTGCTCATTCAAACTATGCCAATATGTAGTTATATTATTTTATAATCTGTTAGTAAACAGTGTTAAGAAAGCAAGATAAGATAGAAATAAGAAGAACAAAATATTTCCTATAAAGTAAACTTCCATAGGGAACACTCAGAAAAAAAAAAATTAGTCTGTTTAGGAAGGCTAAGAGGTATCCTTGACACTATTGATACAAATTAAAACAATGGTGAAGGATTTGGCCTATTTTTAATTTCAGTTGCCAGTTAAGAATAACTTTTTCTACTGATAAATAAGTAACAGTTCTGGTAAGCTGATCTTTAAAAAAAACATTATTTTATTGGGATTTTGCTTCATAGACAGGAAAGTCTTCCCATGACACTAGTAAAGGCAGCTTTCCAAAAATTCAAGTGATTTTAGGAAGTTAACAACATGGTCTTCACCTTTCCACATCTGTCAATTACAACTATGATGTGTTGTTATTTACCTCACGGTATAGTTAAGCCATTTTTTTCAAATTTTTGTGAAAATTCCCAGATACTAGTTACAATCTCTGTAATTAATTTCAAGTAGGTTTAAAAATAGAATTCACAAACTTTTCTTTTTTATGCAGACAAACATACTTTAAACAAAGGTAAAAGAAAAAAGTGCTTATTACTCTGTAACAGTTCTCAGATTCATAAACATTTTCCAGACCGTAAGGTTTTTGATGTGCTGCTATATCAGAAGCCTCTAATAAAACCTCTTTTATATTCTTACACCTTAACTTGTGCTTTTAAATTTAACAAAGGGAGAACCCAAACTTCTAAGGGGGAAAAAACTCTAGGATTAATAGACAAAACATAACTTTTGAGAGTAGCCAATTGGCAGCAGCAGGCAGTAGCTCTGGCAGGTTGTGTTAAGGCAATGTTTCTGAACAGAGTAGCTACCATTTCATGGGTGAAAAATCTGTGATAAGCTTTGGGACTTATGGGTGGGTGGTAACACTGATTAATTCACCCATTCTCATTCTCTGCATGTTGCTAGAAACTGCTTTCTTGTTCTCCATCCCAGTAAACACTTAATATTAAGACTTACAGCATTTCATTGTCACAATAAGGGAAAACTGGCCTTGGGCCACATTTGTGAATCTACATTCAAGTATGCCATCAATCAAATCTTACCCAAATGACAGTGTGCAGCTGGGTATTACAGATGTTCAGTAGAGTCATTCCTTTCCTTTCCACAAAAACAGTTCTAGGGAATAAATTTAAAAACAAAACAAAAGGAAAAGAAAAAGAAACAGAAGAAACTAATATTGTATTAGGACTCCTTTTTCTATAAACCAAAACTTCTTGTTGTTGACTTATATATGATTTGTGTTATTTACAAATTTACTGTTATTTCTACACATTTAAGCATATTCAGAGTTCTATTTCTCTACCTGTTTCCATTTCATTTCTTTTTCATTTATTCCAAATATTCACATGACTAACCATAGGATAGTTGTTACTTTGAGACTATTCTATAGCACAACTATGTTGCCTTTTACTTTGGTGAATGTTTTTTGCTTGAATGGATTAGAATATTTGGAGCACTGGTTTTAATATATAGGTTTGACATGAAGTGACATTAAAATGATATCCCCAAGGCCTTATGCTCATTCAACCAAGTTAAATAAGATTCTGAAGAAAACGTAGATATCTACAATATTCTCTGAAGCTTAATCGAAACCATTTAACTACTTTGGATTATGCCTACATTCTTTTAACTTTATTCCATATTTTCCTAATAGTTAGCATATGTAAGTATTTTTAATATCACCTTTTGGTTCATGAAAGAATAGAAAATATTTTCACTGTTCTTTTTAAAACATTTTTTAGCCCAGTATTACATATTATACATTAGGTGAGCTATATTATAGTTTACATTTGCTTATATGTCTTCCATAAATATTATAAAGGAAATAACAGAATTGGCTAAGAATACATATATTTACAACATTATATGTGTGACTTTTGGAAATGAACATGTGATAAAATATTTATGTATAGTTGAACTATAGTATTCAATCACATATAGCCATACTTATTTTAAAAGAAATTACCAATTTCTGGATTAAGAGAAAAAGACTGTGGTAGTCGGAAAAGATTCAATGGTAATTTCCTACCATTTTTGGTCAACCACCATCTCCCCACCAGCATAGTTCATAACATTGTCGAGGATATATCACTGCTTACAAATGACCTAATTGTGCATAGACATTTTAGAAGCTGACAACACAAATTGAGAAGAATAAAGAACAAGCATCATTCTTAGTAGCATTTTCAAAGTTAATGCTCTTCACTAAAATATTCTTTAAACTTAGAGACTAGAGAATTATATAGAGAATACAAATACAATAATGCATCCCTATTTGTTTAAAAGCAGTGATTATTTAAAAAATGTCTTCTACCCACTTGAGTCTACCCAAATTTTACAGACACTGTATTTTGTCCTATTTTGTTTCAAATGAGGCAACACTGCTGGCAAATACTGTGTTTAATCTCCTAATGAGTACAAAAGCATGCAATTTGAATGGCAGATTCACCAGCCAGAAGCTGGCTGTAAACATTTCAGATATAATAGCAAGAGCAGAGCTCAGGTGTCTTCAGACTTCCCTGCCAGAGGGTCAGAAGCCAACTCAGAGCTGTAGTCAGAGCGAGAATCACAAGAGAGTCGTCAAGCACTGTGAGAAATCATCACTACAGGAACAGGTTTCAGACAGGGAGTCATAGTCGATGGTCCCTCACAGGCATGCATGGTGGGTGTGGGTGCTATGGCGAGAAACGTAAAGCAAGTGGTCAGTCGCCTATCGCTGCTGATCGTTGTGATTTCTGTCTTTTTCACAAAAACTGATAATTAGAGAAGATGATGTGGAATCATAACAGTTTGTGAACTGCCTAAAATTGATCAAGTGATACAAGATAATAAAAATTGTTCCTAGATAAGGAAAAACTAAAGGCATTTTTATAATATCATGACTTATTTTTTATTTTTTGCTCTAGTTATATTCTAATTTTACACATTTTTGTTGTATAAATTTAAGGTGTATTGTATAAATATTATGTGTATCCTGAAAATAGGTTAACGAATTGCCATTCCAATCATGTGGTTTGGCTGTTTTTCCTATAGATTTGATTTTAGAATATTCTAACATATGTATTAATTTTAAAAGATACTTTATTTTAAATTGGGAGCATTTAAACTACATTAAAGTGTTAAAATGTAATTCCAGGCACGCAAGACAGATTATAATTTTACTTACGCATTAATACCTGAGGTGTTTTACATTTCATCATATGATGATTATTTTTTAATGTCTCCATTGTAATAATGACATACTAGAAATTCATCATAACAATAACATAGAGAAGTCAATTTTATGAGACAACTTCAGAAATTGAAACTGTCTTAAGTTGAATGCCTCTTTCCACATTAGTAACCAAATCCAGTTGAAAAGGATTTCAAATAAATTAATTACCTCTCTAGTTTTGTTCTTTAGGATATGATTTGTTAAAGTGCACTTTATTATTATAGAATTCTTTTAACAACAATTTAGTTTTTTAACCTGAAATTCCTGATGTGCATTTTTGTGTCATTCTTTGTAGTAGTTATTAAATGTCTCTGCACAGTAACAGAAAAGCATCATCGACATAGAGCACATTATGTCTTTAAAAAGTGAGAGCTAAGTCATTTCAAACCAAGGAAAGCTCAAAGTGAGAAACCTAAAAATAAAACTGATTAGTGAGACAGTTGGCTTCATCTTATAGAAAACAAATGTATCTAGAAAATTACTTATGTTCTTTCTTATACATCTTATCTTCATAATGAAATGTAAATATGTGTTCCTCAGCAAAAATGTGTAAAATTATATTTGCGTATGTTATACATCTAATAAAATCCAAGTAAAACTAACAATACTCAATAGTTATAAAAGATATCTGGGTTTATTTGAATGTTTTGCTTCAAAAGTGGTCAAAAGGGAAAATAAGTAGTATCTGATGAATGAAAACAAATATCCAAAATCCTCCTGTCTACAACAAGCTACAATTCAAGTTTCTTTTATATGCTGATCATTCCCTAGCAATTTGTGAGAACTACTGAAATTCTTTTCTGAATGGAAGTAAAATAGAGAGTGAGACACACAAGCTGAAATTGAAAAAAGAGATTCAAAATGAGGTCATAGCAAACAATTTGAGGCAAAATATTAAAACACATAGATACTTGTATGCATTTTTTTCCAGGTTCTCTGCTAAGCATTCTTTAGTTTTTTGCCTCATTTAATCTTCACAACAGTCTTACAAGATAGGCATCAATATCCCCATTTTATAAAGGTGAATAGAGACTTTAAGAATAATCTAATGTCAGAGTGCTAGAAACAGAAAAACCACAATTTAATCCTACACTCCGTTGCCTTCAAAGACTTGGCTTTTTTCTTTTTATACCCCGAAATGTTCTGGAATACTAAATTTGAGCATATCAATTTTAATTAATCAACAGTATCTATTAATGCCTCTAGTTTCCTATCTGGTGACTTCAGTCATTCTCTATCAACAGTCCAAGCTGCTGTACTTGCAATTCCTGATCTGGCTGTGCACAGATACTAACGGACTGAAGTGGAAAAAAGATCTGTCTGGCAAAATGCTCACTCAACTAAGATTAATGGCATATTGTACCAGTTCTAACGTGCCAATCAGAAGCTGATGATTACTACTAAACTCTTTGGCCCTTTGACAGGTCTCTAAGACTCTCTGATCTAATTACCAGTGGAACAAGGAGAAAAGATGTGATAGTCTTCCTTTTTTGCTCACAAATTGTAGTTGCTCTCAAGCCTCAGATTTCCATTCACCGTAGAGGTCCAGTTGATGAACAAACAGCTCTACTACAAATATTGGGAAACCACTGGACCATGACACAATATACTATTTAACTTACTTCATTTGGCCAACTCCTTATCATACTTACTGACTACCCACAGAGTTCCTTAAGTTTTGCCTGTGGACCTACATCACAGTCAGCTGGTGGTACATATTAAAATGCAGATTCTTAGGGCCCCTACAGAAATAATGTATTAGAATCTCTAGGTGTGCTGCCTAGGAATCTGCTTTTTTTAAACATGCTTTCTGAGTGAATTTTTATATACACTAGCATTTAAAAATTGCAAACAAAGCAACCACACTGGTCAATGGGCGACAGGAACTAAAATTAAGATGTGAAACAACAATGTAGATCAAACATGACAGGTATCAGTAGTTATCATGTGCCTTTAATTAGCTAAGAAACCCTGGGCGAAGGGTTTTCCAGGAATACAATAAGCGAAAATGACTCAATGTCACCATTATTTTCAGGAAGACTGCATATGTGGCAAGAATTTAGTGGATATTTGATATTTTTATCTCCTTTTTGTTTTAAGTTTTCAGATTTTTATAAATATATATAAATATTATTTTATATATATGTTTACACAAATATTACATAAATATTATAAACATGAGACAGTGAAACAAGTGTCTAACTGGCTTGTTTTGCAACACTCACTTTATACAGGGTAAAAATTGTAAATGACTATGCGTATGTGTTTACAAAAGTATTGTAATTTGGTCAAAATTCTTTTATTGACTATATATATTGAGTCTAATCTGACTCAAATTAGAACACAACTAGTTTATATTTCTTCATCAGCATTATTCACTTGAAAATTGAGGCAAGTTGAACCACTTTAGGCAAACTAGGATTCTGAGGTAATGCCCTGCTAAGCTTATTTAAATCTTAGTTAGTACTCCAAACCAAAATTATAAAATTGCTCATTTAATTGCCGGCATTTGTCTTTAACAGAGACATTCGAGGAGATTTACTAAATAAGAATGATATTAATTTTAACTAGTATTGTGTACCAGGAAAATCTTTTCCATAGAAAGATTCCGTTGTACTTTCTTTATTCTCCAATCTGGTATCTATAGAAATCCTATTTCAATAGAATTTTTTTGTGTTTATATTACTCTATTTAATGAATCCACTACATCCTCTGTCTAATGTTATGTAAAACTGCGGATAGAGAGAATAAAATTGTAGTACTTAAACTAAAGAATTTCTTGTACCTCAGGTATATTGTAATACAGTCTTTACTATCAGCAGAATATCTAAAATCAGTTCTCTATGTCAGAAGAACTGATTCTATTTAAATTTTATTTCATTAACAAACTCTTAAGACTATCCTATTTATTTTCTATCTTCCTATTTTTATTTCATAAGTAAAAAGTAACGGTGGCTTTCTTTAAATGGCTTATTTAATATACATTATAAATCTCACAGAGTATGCTACTTTTCACAGAATCTAATTAAATGCATTTCCTGGAGAAGCTGCTCTCCCACTAGTCTTTTAAATGTCAGTATTCTATGTACACATCTGATTGGGCTTCATTTACTGATGCCTAAATCTTTAACTTGAGAGGTTATTATAACAATGAACACTAATTCAGAATCTGTCAGAATGCAAAAATCATTTAAATCCTTCTATTTAGCATGTAGTGTTTAATCAATCACTAATAGGTTGCCCATTGAATTTATCAGGAAAAAAAGTGAATGCTTTTGAAATCTTTGCTATATACATAAGTGGACTCACAAACACAAAATCTGTGCTGCAGGTATATTTTGCACCTTTCCACTAGTTAGACAATCTCCATTCCTGTAACAGTTTCAATTTTCTTCAACTTTTGAAACAAAATATTGGATTTGCTTATATATGTTCATATAGTCCACTTATATTAGCTGAACAATAATCAAGTAATTAAAATTGATATCTGCATGTAGGCATAATCTAAGTGAGTTTATATACTACTGGCATATTAATCTGCATTGTTCATATGACCCCAGTTTTGAGAAAAAGTTGAGAGCTCCCAGGAGGTTGAAGAAAACTAGTTGAGATTGATGTAGAGATGAAGAATAGGTGAAAAAACAAACAAACAAACAAAAAAAACCCAGAGTTCAAATTGCCAAATACTTTATGGGCAAACATTTGTTTGATCCAGAGTAGGAAGTGATTTGATGAAGTGGAACCTGGTGATGGAGCATTTGGGAGCAGAAAGTCTCGTCCACCAGATGTCAGTATGACAAACCAAATTGATGGAAGCAGAAAGAGGCTGAGAAGAATTGGAAATGGGACCAAGGCCCTCAGCAAACTGGACTGAAGTCTTCAGTTTAGTTTCAAAATGATAAGGAATAAGGTTCAAGTGAAAGACAATATGGGCAGAGTGGCTAAAAATAGTGGGTGGTGAAATAAGGTCTGAAGGCTAATTTCTTCATTGTGTGCTCTAAAGGCTAAAGTTACATAGAAACACTAGGAACATAGAAACATTAGGGCTGAAAATAGCAAAATTTTAACAGATATGATGGACAAGGGAAGAACAAATTTTCAGTGGAGCCTCAGGTTGCTGACCATCAGCTCTTTCTAACACATGAGGGAAGCAGGGATTGACAACTGCTTGTGATTCCCCAAGATTTGACAGCATTTAAAGGGTGATGTTTTCCTGGAGGAGTTTACTTCCTTAAAACTTGAGGCTAATATACAGTTCCTTTGCTCTGCCATCTCTTGCAAATCTTAGGGAATAACCCAATTCCATTTACATTATAATGTGTTGACTAGAAAATTGCTATTTTGCATTAATTTTGTTCAGGTGTTCAGTCATTAATCTGGCACTTAGTAAACCTTTGTTAAAAAACCTTGTTCTTGCCACCAAACTGGTATATCTTTTTCTGTCTGTGTCTGTATTTGCCTGTATCATTGCAGGTAGCTCTATAACAGCCACATTATGTGTATAAGGCATATAATTAGGTAGTGGTAAATCCCACTACCCAAAGACCATCAGGTACATACATATCTATAGTCAAACACATTTGGGTATATTTATTTTCTGCAGTAAGGAAAGTCATGCACCACGGAAATTATGGGGAAGGAATTAAGTTAAGAGGGGGTTAGAGTATGATTACTATAAATTTAGCCTTACACTGTGTAATTTGGGGGAAAGTTTAAGGACTCTAGGTTTGTTTGGTATTAGGTTTTGTCAGATAGTAGGACCAATTTGTGTTTGAGTATCTTACTAATTTTAGCTAGGAGGTGGGAGAAGCCAAGTTGAGATGGAATAGTCATTAGAAAAGAAGCAGTAGCCATTCATATTTGCCAGGAGGGAGGGCCATTTGGTCATTGTGATGTTTCCATTTGTGGCATTTTGTCTTGTTGCATTATGATCACAGAGTGATCTCATCTGATGTTGACATTTTCTGAAGTTGTTAATGTTCAGCAGGGTACACCAATACATATAGCTGTGAGCTGCCAGGTTGGCTATAAGATATCAGCAGCTATATATATATATTTTTTTTTTCTCAGCAGCTATATATATTTTTACCATAAGCACTAGCTAATTAAACTTTAAAGTCATGGTAGCTTAATTAATACCTGCTTAATGTAGAATAGATATATCTGAGATGAGTCTTCTATGCACGTAAGACACACATTTTATAATCATCCAACTGATTAGTACCTCTAGGCTTAGTCAAATGGACAGCATGTTGAACCTGTAGTAAGGGACTCTGCAGTAATGCTTTGCCAGGCATTTTGCAAAGCATTGAAGTATATATATATATATATATATTTTTTTTTTTTAAAGATACAATTTAAAAAGAAAAGAAAAAGAAATCAAAAACACAATATTAGGATTTGGCGAATTTAGAATCTAATAAAATTTATAAACTGTATAATTAGCCACTGATTCAAAGATATAATGTGTTGAAGACTGCTTTAAACATTTGATATGTGAATATAAGGCATTTTTGTTCTTTATTAATATTAAATACATCACTGTTCTTTTGACTGGGGATGGGGAAGACTAATGTTACCTGAAGTTGAAATTTTTTTAAATTTAAAATTCAATCCTGTTTCAGTGATTTGGATGAAACTTTTAAAATGATGTGATTTAAAAGCAAGTCAGTCTGATAAATTAAAAGTATTAGCAAGACGAAAATGTAGATTCCTTTCCCCTCAAAAAAAAAAACTGCTACATTTATCTTCTGGGTGAATTTTATCCATTTCTCCTTACATAGTTTCATGAAAAGTTGATGTTATAACCATGAAATTGACTTATTAAACCCTTGGATTAGAGTGTATCACATGTCATGTGGACAGCTCCCAAGAGTGCCCATAGAAAAAAATAATTTGCAAGGTACCTTCTGGTAATATAACTTTTACAGAAAGTACTTGAAAGTTCTGCCTAAAAAGGACAACCATAAAAGTTATTTTTATTTTTATAATTTCTTGGGTAGTGTCTTATGGCCTCTATTGCCATCTGAGTTTTTTATGTATGGTAGTTATTTAAGGTACATTTAAACTATGAGATATATACATTGCTGAAACTATTTCTGAGCAACAATATCAAGCAGAAAATAGCAAACTTTGAATCATTTTTGTCATGGTTACTTCCTTATCATCCTCATTTTGATGACTTTTTATAAAATTAATTGCCTGTATATACTCACATATATTTACATGTCCTCATTATGTCATGATACCATGATGTCATCTCCTGTCATGTTCTGGCTTGGCCAGTAAAGTGTGTATGATGGTCTTCGTAGTTCAATGCCCTTATGAACACATAACCTTCTAATTTGATTTAACCCTCCTCTGAAGGTTTAGTTTCATTTCAAACTCTTGGATTCATGATATTTTTAAATAGAGGGAGTTTAAGGAAACTCAGGTAAAAAGTCAGCAACTTAGTTTCTAACAAAATTTATAGTGAACTTATCCTGGCATTCCTTTAATCAGAATTTCAACCATTAATTTATTTCAACCATGTAATTTTGGTTAGCTGGAAAGATCTGCTTCATCTTTCTCTACCATCAAAATTCTCGGGAAAGACATCAAGATTGGAAAGGAAGAAATAAATCTACTCCATTTGTGGATGACATGATCTTATATATAGAAAATCCTAAGGGATCCACTAAAAAACTATTAGAACTAATAAGAGTTTAGTAACATTGCCAGGTATAAGATCAATATACAAAATCAATTATATTTTTCTATACTAGTCCAAAATCCAAAAGCGAAATTAAGAAAATTCCATTTACAATGGCATCAAAAAGTAGAAAGAATAAATATAATATAATAGCTATATGCCATAGATTTTGGTATGTTGTGTTTCCACTTTCATTTGTTTCAAGAGATTTGTTAATTTTCTTCTTAATTTCTTCATTGACACACTGGTCATTCAGAAGCATATTGTTTAATTTCCATGTGTTCGTATACTTTCCAAAGTTCCTCTTGTTATTGATTCCTAGTTTTATTCCACTGTCTCAAGGAAGATATTTGATATAATTTCACTTTTTGAATTTTTTAAGACTTGTTCTGTGGTCCAACATATGGTCTATTCTTGAGAATGATTCATGTACTGAGGAGAAGAATATGTATCCTGCCACTGTTGGATGAAATGTTCTCTAAATATCTATTAAGTTCCTTTGGTCTATAGTACAGATTAAGTGCAAAGTTTCTTTGCTAATTTTCTGTGTAGATGATCTGTCCAATGCTGAAAGTGGAAAGTTGAGGTCTCCAGCTGTTACTGTATTAGGGTCTATCTTTCTCTTTAGCTCCAATAATATTTGCTTTATATATCTGGGTGCTCCAGTGTTGGATGCACATTTAATTGTTATATCCTCTTGTCAAATTGATCCCTTTATCATTATAAAATGACCTTCTTTGTCTCTTTTTACTGTTTTTCTCTTGAAATCTATTTTATCTCATATAAGTATAGCTACACTTGCTCTTTTTCGGTTTCCATTTGCATGGTATATTTTTTCCCATCCCTTTACTTTTAGGCTATATGTGTCCTGTAAGTGAAGTGAATTTCTTTTAGTCTTGTTTTGTTATCCAGCAAGCCACTCTATGTCTTTTGACTGGAGAGTTTAGTCCATTTATATTCAATATTATTGTTGTTAGATAAGGACTTACTACTTCCATTTTGTTATCTCTACTTGTTTTATAGTCCTCTCTTTATCTTTTCTCTCCTTCCTGATTTCCTTTGTGTAAAGTGATTTTCTCTGGTGGTATGTTTTAAATTTTTGCTTTTTATTTTTTGTGTATCTGTTGTAGGTTTTTGATTTGAAGTTGCCATGAGGCTTGCAAATAATATTTTATAACCAACTATTTTAAACTGAAGACAACTGAACTCTGATTACAAGAGAACCTAAACAAGCAAGCAAAGAGAAAACTCAAAAAAGAAACTTGACATGTTAACTCAATCCCTCAATTTTTGACTTTTTGTTATTTCTATTTATATCTGTTTATACTATCTATGTCTTAAAAAGTTTTTGTAATTATTATTTTTAATAGGTTCTTCTTTTACTCTGTCAAGATGAGTCATTTACACACTGCAATTACACTATTAATTTGTATTGGCTATGTACTTACTGTTACCAGTGAGTTTTATATATTCAGATGATTTCTTATTGTTTGTTAACATCTTCTTCTTTCAGGTTGAATAACTCCCTTTAACATTTCTTGTAGGACAGGCCTGGTGTTCATGGAGTTCTCTTCAGCTTTTGTTTATTTGGGAAAGTCTTTATTTCTCCTTCATGTTTGAAGGATATTTTTGATAGAAAAAATATTCTAAAATTAAAGTATTTTTTTACTTCAATACTTTGAATTGTCATGCCACTCTCTCATGACCTGTAAGGTTTCTTCTAAGAAGTCTTCTATTAGACATATTGGAGTCATTTGGTATGTTATTTGTTGCCCTTCTCCCATCCAAGTACTATAACCAGGCCCAATCCTGCTTAGCTTCACAAAATCAGGTGAGATTAGGCACATTCAGAGAAATATGGCTATTGTTTCCTTTCTCTTGCTACTTTTAGTATCCTTTCTTTATCCTTGACCTTTGATAGTTTTATTATTAAATGCCTTGAGGTAGTCTTATTAGAGTTGACTCTGCTTGGTATTCTATGACCCTCTTATACTTGGGTATTGATATAATTCTCTAGGTTTGGAAAGTTCTCTGTTAATTTTTCTTTGAATAAACTTTCTACCATGATCTCTCTTTCTCTACTTCTTCTTCAAAGCTAATAGCTCTTGGATTTGCCCTTTGGGGATATTTTCTAGATATTGTGGGCTTGCTTCATTGTTTTTTGTTCTTTTTTCCTCCTCTGACTATATTTTCATATAGCCTGTGTCAAGCTCACTAATTCTTTCTTCTGCTTGATCAATTCTGCTGTTGAGGAACTCTAATGCATTTTTCACTTGTTAATTGAATTTTCAATTCCATAATTTCTGCTTGATTTTTTTCAATTATTTCAATCTCTTTGTTAAATTTCTCTGATAGAATTCTGAATTCCTCCTCTGTGTTATCTTGAAGCTCAATGAGCTTCCTCAACGTAGCTATTTTGAATTCTCTGCCTGAAAGGTCACATTTTTCTGTTCCTACAGGATTGGTCACTGGTGCTTTATTTAGCTTGTTTGGCGAGGTTTTCCTGGATGTTCTTGATGCTTGTGAATGTTAGTCAATGTCTGGGCACTGAGGAGTTAGGTATTTCTTCCAATTTTCACAGTCTGGGTTTGTTTGTACCCATCCTTCTGGAAAGGGCATTGCATATATTCAAAGGGAATTGAGTGTTGTGATCCAAGCCTGTGGTCACTGTAGACATATCAGTGCTAGGGGGTGCTCCAGCCCAGTAATGCTGTGAGCCTTACAGATCCTAGAGATACTTTTTGGTGGGCTTAGGTAAAATCCAGGGAAAAATCCCTGGATTACCAAGCAAAGTTTGTCACTCTCTTCCTTCCCTTTACCCAAACAGAAGGAATATCTCTCTGCAGCACTAGGCTGCCTGGACTTTGTGGAATGGTGACACAAACACTCCCATGGCCACCACAGTTGAAACTGTGCTACATCACATTTCATGCCAGTACTTTACTGGGTCTCACCCAAGGTACATAGTAACTACTACCTGGCTACCACTGATGTTTATTCAAGGCCCAAGGGCTCTTTAGTCAACAAGTGGTAAATCCTGTCAGGACTTGGGACTTCTCTTTATGGCAACAGGTTCCCTCTTGGCCCAGAATGGGCCTAGAAATGCCATCCAGGAACTAGGGCCTAGCATCAGGGGCTTCAGAAATCTGCTTGTTGTTTTATTTCACTGTGGCTAAACTGGCACCCAAGTTGTAAGAGAAAGGCCTCTGTACCATTCCCTCTCCTATCCTCAAGCAGAAGGAGTTTTTCTTAGAGCTGCACTGCCTGGAGTTGGGGGAGAGGTGATGCAACCACTTATTTGGCTGCAAAGAAGCTGGTGTCTCACTGAGTCATATGCGCCCAAATCCACTAGATCTGAGTCCAGTGCAGCACCAGGACTTGCACAAGGATTGCTGTTCTTGTGGCCTGACTGCCTCTCAAATTTATTCCAAGCTACAGGCCTCTTCAGTCAGCCAGTGGTCAAGCTCACCAGAACTCAAGCTCCTGTTGTTGGGGCTAAGCATTTTCCTCTGAATGAGGCTGTTCTAAATGCTCCCTCTGTGGGTACCAGCACAATTCTGCCCTGTGTTGTGTGTGTTCTGCTGTGACAGGGAAGCACTGAGTTCCAATGCAAAGTCCCACAATCACTTCACTCTCCCCACCCCAAGCACACAGATTCTCCCACTCAGTGCTGCCAGGGGACTGGAGAGGGTGGTGGTATAGGCAATGCAAGACTCTTTTAAATGATTTTCAGTGTCTCTTTCCTTGATATGATGTTATAATAAAACTATTTACTGTGATTGCACATCTGATTTTTTGGTTCTTATTAAAGAGCTTTCTTGCAAGGATAATTGTTCAATTTGGTGTTTCCATGGAGGGACAATCACTGGAGCATTTCATTTAGCCATCTTGCTCTGCCTCCCCCTTCTTGACTTTTAATATTACATTGTTTCTATTTTTATGTAATAGATTTTAGGAAGATTCTCTCATCCAGGAATTTACATGATAATAAACGTGAACTTTTAAAAATCTGTTTACACTCTTTAACCTACGTAACCATGTCAGGAATGTCACCATTCACCATTTAAAAATCATGTTCTTCTTGTCCTGCATCTGTCTCTTCTGACCTTTCAGGGATGGCCTCTCACTCTCCTTCTGGTTCTCTTCAAATTCACGTTTTCCTTTCCCCAAGGCCATTTTCCTGTATCATTTCAGTGAATCATTAAGCTCAAATCTTATTTCTCTAGATAAGTATCTTTATTTTTGTCCTTTCTTCATTAAAATTTTGATTTTTTTTCATGGTTAGACAATTATTCACGAGGAAATGTCATCTTAGCTACCATATTCAGGAACTTTTAATTTGAAGCCAAAGGTTTATACTGGATAATAAATTATACCTTTTAAATTAAGGTGGTTGACCACAGTGATATATCTGAGTATATTAATTCAACATGTATCAAGCATCCCTGGTAATTAATAATGATATTTTTTTCTAATTTGTTATTATTAATAATATAAAAATATTCTGAGAATAAGATTATGAATAGGGTATAGTTTCTGCTTTCCACTCTCACAAGCAAGTAGAGTCACAATGAGAAGTATAAATCCTTGGGGAATCTGACACAGGACTCATTAAATTTATAAATCTCTCTAGTAAGTCTTCTATATTTTGATATATAATTTTCTTCAAGTCAAAACAATTTCACACTATCCAACTTGAATTGAAGCTTCTGTTTTATTGAAAATAATTTGACCATTTTTATTTTTTTATATTTATGATATAAACTTGTTCACCTCTCATTATAGCAAAGTAAACCAAACAAACCAATATAAATATTAATAAACCAATATAATTTTTTAGCAACATTAGTATCACAGCCATGAAGCTTTTGAATCCCTTAGAGTTGGGATGAAATATTTTAAAGACCTAATTTACTAGAGGTCTACATTAATTTATGATAACAACTGCCTAAAAATCAAGCACTGAATCATGTTCAGATTCTACTTAAAAAAAAAGAAAGGCCGGGCATGGTGGCTCACACCTTTAATCCTAGCACTCTGGGAGTCTGAGGTGGGAGGACTGCTCGAGGTCAGGAGTTGGAGACCAGCCTGAGCAAGAGCAAGACCCCGTCTCTACTAAAAATAGAAAGAAATTAGTCGGTCAACTAAAAATATATAGAAAAACTTAGGCGGGCATGATGGCTCATGCCTGTAGTCCCAGCTACGTGGGGAGCTGAGGCAGGAGGATCGCTAGAGCCAAGGAGTTTGAGGTTGCTGTGAGCTAGGCTGACGCCATGGCACTCTAGCCCAGGTAACAGAGTGAGACTCTGTCTCAAAATTTAAAAAAATTAAAAAAATTAAAAAAAAGAAAGAATAAATTGATTTAAAAAATGTAAAAGGAGCTAACAAAATATAAAGGACATTTTAAAAACAAGTAACAGAACTAAACTATGTTCTGTTTTTCAAATTCTTAACATTCTTTTTTGTTTTGAAATATAGTATAGAATTTATTAGAATTTGTTTTGGTGTTTGATGCTGAGCATATATACTATAGTTTAATATTTTATTCCTTAATTCAATAATTTGAGTAGTGTTTAAGAGAAGATATATTAAAACAATAAGTTAGATAAATTGATCAAGTTAAGTAGACTGTCTATAATATTTATGAATTTTTATAATTCAGACAAATTTTAGCAAAATCTCACTTATTTAAGGTTAATTATCTGGAAATTCCAGTCAAGAAATCAGACGAAATCACCTCACTCCACAAAAAAAAGCACCTTCTAAGAAGCTAAAGCTTATAAAGACACAAAGTATTGAAAGTCTATGCTTATCAGAGAGTAAGATTCAGTTGTTTGAGAATTTCCTTATATGGATTTCTCTATGCCAAATAGTATAAAATGAATACAATATCACTATATTTATAAAGTGAATACATTGGAATTTTTAAGATACTTTAGATTGCATGTGAAGTAAATGCCTATAATAAAATAAACTTGATGATATGCAAAATATACTATTTTAATTAAGTAGTACATATGGTAAAAAGAATTAAACATGCATTTCAAATAATTTCAGACATATCATATACTTTTATTATGTTATTTTCCTGAATTTATGTAGGAAGTATAATATATAGAACAATATACTTTTATAAATTATATCAGAAGTGAATAAAGCAAATCAAGAAGTAATTGGCCTCACTAATATACCCACAGGGATACATTTTTCTGGAACAGTAAAGACAGAGTGGTAGATATCAGCAAGGATAATTCAATCAAGAGAGCTGTTCAATATGTGGAAATGCACATTCAACAAGCTATATAAGGATGAAATAAGTCATAAGATAAAAATAGAGGATCTAAAATTTTACTTTATGACATACACTTGAAATAAAAATGTGTTTGGGTCACATACTTGAAACCTTTTTTAGGTGCCAGTGTCCCTGTGCCTACAGTTCTACAGAGATGTTCCTCAAGGACTTGCAATTTGATTTCTTATGTTTTTGAGAGGTAGGAGAGAAAAGATTTCATGGCTGAGGCCTCAATTACAAAAGACAACTTAACAAGAGAAAGGATACAGATTTATTTAATACAAGTTTTAGGTGAAATGGGAACCTTTAGAAATGAAGACACAAAGAAACAGGGAAACCTGCATATTTTTGTGTACAGTAATGCAAAAGTATGATTGAGAACCAAAGAGCATGGTAATAAACTGGAGAGAACTTAACAAGGCATGTTGCTACAGATTCTTCTCTTGTGTCCCTCCCTATGTCTTCAGAGATAAGAACATTCCTTACATGTGGTAAGGGTGGGCAGATTTCTTTTATGATTAGCTTCATAGGAGAGGAATGAATGGAAGGTGAGAATGAACTTCTATTTCTGCTACTTTCTCGAATGCCAAAATATCATATTTTGGGGTAGCAAACCTACATTTTTAATAAAAATTCCATCAATATACTCTTTTTTTCCTCAAATTTACATAAAATTGTACGTATATATACATACAACATTATGTTTCAAAGTATACATGCATTGTAGAATGGTTAAAACTAGCTAATTACATATGCATTACCTCACATAGTTATCATAGTTATCATTTTGTAGTAAGAACACTTATCCACTCTGTTAGCAATTTTCAATAATGCAATATATCATCATTTACTATAGTCACCATGTGTAGTTACAACAGATCTTTTGAATTTATTCCTCATATCTAACTGTAATTTTGTATCCTTTGACCAATATCTCTCTAAACCCACACCCCTCAACTCCCCCAGCCTCTGGCAACCATTTTTTAATTCTTTAATTGTATGAGATTAATTTTTTACATTCAATGTATGAGTGAGATCATCTGTATTTGTCTTTCTGTGCCTGTCTTATTTTATTTAACATAATGTCTCTAGGTCATCCATGGTATTGCAAATGGTGGGATTTCCTTCTTTTTTATGGCTGATTAACATTCCATTGTGTAAATATACTACATTTTCTTTATCCATTCATCTGCTGATGGACACTTAGTTTGATTCTATACATTGGCTATTATGAATAGTGCTACAATAAACATGGGAGTGCAGATATTTCTTCATTGTACTGATTTACTTTTTTTCCCCCATAGATATATACCCAGTAATGGGATTGCTGGATAATGTTGTAGTTTTCATTAATTTTTTGAGGAACCTCCATAATGACTGTACTTATTTAAATTACCATCAAAATTGAAAGGATACCATTTTATATACATCCTTGTCAACACTTATCTTTGTCTTTTTGATGATAGCCATTTTCACTGTGATTTTGATTTGCACTTCTATGATGATTAGTGATGAACATTTTTTCATAGACATGTTGGTGATCTGTATGTCATCTTTTGAGAAATATCTATTAAGGTCTTTTGTCCATTTTTTTTTACCGAGTTATTTGCTTTATTGCTATTCAGTTCTTTATATATTCTGAATATTAACTACTTATCTGACATATAGTTTATGAATATTTTCTCTCTTCTGTAAGTTGTCTCTTCACACATGTTGATTGTTTACTTTTCTGTGCAGAATGTTTTCAGTTTGATGTACTTTTGTCTATTTTTGCTTTTGTTTCCTGCGCTTTTGGGCTCATATCAAAAAAATCGTTGCCCAGACCAATGTCATGGAGATTTTCCCCTATATTTTCTTCTAGTAGTTTCTTAGATTCAGGTCTCACATTTAAGGGTTTAATCTATATTAGTTGCTTTTTGTATATGATGCAAGATAAGAGTCTAATTTCATTCTTCTGAATGTGGATATCTACTTTCCCCAACACCATTTATTGAAGAGACTGTTTTCCTCCAGTTTGTTTTCTTGGTGTCTTTATCAAAATTAAGTTGTCTGTAATGGATGCATTTATTTCTGGGGTCTCTATTCTGTTCCATTGGTCTATGTGTCTGCTTTTATGCCGGTACAATGTTGTTTTAGTTACTATAGCTGGGTAGTGTATTTTGAAGTCAGGTAGTGTGATGCCTCCAGCTTTGTCTTTCTGCTCAAGAATTTTTGGTTATTTGGGCTCTTTTGTGGCTCTAAAAATTTTTGAAATTTTTTTCTATTTCTATGAAGAATATCATTAATATTTTAATAAAGATTATATTGAATCTGCAGCTCATTTTGGGTAGTATGGACATTTCAATAATATTAATTTTTTCAATTCATTAAAATGCAATATCTGTCCATTTATTTGTGTCTTCCTCAATTTTTTAAGTAATATTTTAAAGTTTTCAGGGTAGATGTCTTTCATCTCCTTGGTTAAATTTATTTCAAAATATTTTGTTTTTGTAGCTATAATAAATGGTATTCTTTTCTTGATTTATTTTACACTTTATTGTTAGTATATAGAAACACTACTGATTTTTGTGATTTTGCATCTTGCAAATTTACTGAATTGTTTATTAGTGTCAACAGTTTCTTGATGGAGACTTTGAGGTTCTCTATATGTATAACTTTTCATCTGTAAACAAAAAGAAAATTAACTTCTTTTCAATTTGTATCCTTTTATTTTTTTCTCTTAATTGCTGTAACCATTAATAAGTCTTCCAGTACGTTGTTAAATAGAATTGTTGAGAGTGAGCATTTTTCCAGATCTTAGAGGAAAAGCTTTCAATTGTTTTCCATTGAGTATGATGTTAGCTGTAGGTTTGTCATAAGTATCCTTTATTGTGGTGAGGAACATTCTTTCCATACCTAGTGTGTTGAGAGTTTTCATCATGAAAGGATGCTGAATTTTGTCAAATGCTTTTCCTGCATCTATAGTAATTATCTATGGTTTTTGTTATTCATTCTGTTAATGTAATGTATCATATTTATTACTTTTGTATATGTTAAAATATCTTTGCATCCCTTGGATGAATCCCAGTTGATTAAGGTCAATGAACTTTTTTAAGTGCTGTGGAATTCAGTTTGCCTGTATTTTTTCTGAGGATTTTTCATCAGCAATATTGGCCTCTAGTTTTCTTTTTTGGTTGTGTCCTCTGGTTTTGATATCAGGGTAATGTTAGCTTTGTAAAATGAGTTTGCAAATATTCCCTTTTTCTTCAATTTTTGGAATAGTTTGAAGAGAATTGGCATTAATTCTTCTTTAAATGCTTTATAGAATTCAGCAGTGAAGCCATCAGGTCCTAGAATTTTCCTTGATAGAAAATTTTTTTACTACAGCTTCTATCTCTTTATTCATTATTATTCCATTCAGATTTTCTATTTCTTGATAATTCAAGCTTGGTTGGTTGTACTTGTCAAGGAATTTAACTGTTTCTTTTAGGTTATCCAATTTTTTAGCATATAATTTTTTCATAATAATCTCTTCTGTTTTTTTATATTTCTGTGATAGCAGATATTTTATTTTTCCCTTTTAATCTTATTTATTTGAGTCTTCTCTTTTTTCTTAATTAGCTAAAGATTTATCTTTTCAAGAAATCAACTCTTAGTATAGTTGATCTTTTCTATTCTTTTTCTGGTCTCTATTTCATTTATTTCTGCTCTGATTTATATTACTTCCTTCCTTCTACTAACTTGAGGCTTTGTTCTTATTTTTCTAGTTCCTTAAGGTGTGATGTTAGATTGTTTATTTAAGATCTTTTTCCTTTCCTTTTTTAAATTTTTTTTTGATGTAAGTATTGATTGCTACAAACTGATCCCTCACAGCTGCTTTTGCTGTGTTAATAGGTTTTGGTTTGTTGTGTTTCTATTTTCATTTTTCTTAAGATAGTTTTAAATTTCCCTTTTAATTTCTTCTTTGATCCATTGGTGTTTTATGCACATGCTAATTTCCATGTGTTCATGAATTTTTGGGAATTCCTCTTCTATTGATTTCTAGTTTCAAACTCTTGTGTTTGGAAAAAATACTTGATACGATTTCAATATTTTTCTATTTGCTAAGACTTGTTTTGCAGTCTAGTGCCCTAACATAATCTAACCCCATACATTTAAACAACTTTCTAAAGTGTTGAGTTCTCAAGAATGTATTTCCAGCTCAATTGTTTCTTTGAACTTTAAACTTATGTATCTAATAAATGTGTCATATACCCTTTTGGATATATGTGAACATCTCAAAGTCAGTATGTCTAATGTGGAGTTCTTGAATTTTACTCCCACAGCTACTATTTTTGTTCTTTCAGTGTTCCTTAACTCAGTATGTGCCACTGCCATCCAGCCTGGAGTCATTACTGGAATCTATTTCTCAATATTCCTTCATCCATCAATGTCTTATCAATCTTACTGCTAGAATATATCCAGAATCTGTTGACTTCTTACCATCTACATTTTAACACCAGTCCAAACTACCACCACCTTCCATCTAGACTACTGGAATTGCCTCCCATCTAGTTCCTTGTGCTCCTTTCCATAGTCCATTCCTCACTGGTTGTACACAGATGCCAGAATAATCTTTTGAAAGCATACAACTGAATATATCCGCTTTCCTGATACCCACCCACCCCCACCAGCACACACGCACATACTTAAAAGCCTCCAATGACTTACTACTTCAATTAGAATAAAATTCTTAAAAAATTCTTCCATAGACGACACAGCGTATAAAGTTTCACATGATCTGGAAAATGCCCTCCTATCTCACATTATTGTCTTCTTTCCTCGTTTTCTATTCTCAGTTAGGTTTTCCTTTTGTTCCTAAAACAAATATTTCAGGATCTTTTCATTTGCTGTCCCTCTTCCCTAAGATTGTTCTTCCTCTGGCTCTTTGCATGTTTGCCTCATTCTTAAAAAAAAAAAAAAAAAAAAAAAAAAAAAGAAAAAAGAAAAAAAGAAACAATATTTTCTAAGCACCAAGTTCCAGGTTATTATTTGGTTTATTTAAATGATACAATAATATTATGAACTAAAATTCTTTTCACAGATGAAGAAATCTAGGCTAAGGGGAAATAAGCAATATTCCTAATATTAAACTACTAGCAAATAAATAGAATTAAAATAGTCTGTTTGGAAACAAAGATCTCATTTGAAAGCTCATATAACACCTTAGACATTCACCCAGTACTTTTTAAAGCCCTTAGTATATTGTAAGCATAATACTGGACTTTTTTTATAATTTAAACTTTGATTTTTGTGAAGGCCTTGTTCCTATCACACCTAATTTCTTAAAAAAGGCTCAGATTATCATTAGGAGTCTGCTTAATTTTAAAAACCCACTACATTCAGATGGAAAAAATAATTTGTTACAGTAAAACATGAACTTTTAAAATTTTACCTTTGTGAAAAATAGAACAGATTTATGATGATGTTGGAATTAAGAGCATACTATTAGTTGTCCTACAGTGGAATTGGGCTATGTGAAATACTCTCTATTCAGAGCGATAATTTGTGAAGTATGCTTTGAGGGATATTATATCTGGAGAGAATAATGCCTACCTGAGATATTACAGAATTCTACTTTAAAATAATCACTTAGGTTGCCTCTGGATGGGAAACATGTAATACATTACAAATACAGACATACACAATTTATATACATAAAAAGCTATAGAAGTAATTGGTTTTGTTGAAATGTTGGAGCTAAAATATTTGCTCTGATCAGTCACTGGGAACAATTTAGATATTTATGGATGTCAAGGCAAGCCAAGTTACTACATTGACAGTTCTGGGAGAAAAAAGTCATTTAAAAAATTTCCATAGATCTTCATATTATCTCAAAGTTTCTGTACTTGTTATCAGATCCTTGTTTCACTGAAATTATGTTCCCCTACAAAACATTTTTAAAAATTTAAATTATAAGCTGCTGAAAGATAACACAGTTTTGCAAAAGGGCACTGTAAGAATCCCAGTGAGTTCTTACTGTATAAGGTATTGTGATTTCTCTTTTGTCTTCCCGCTGGGGGAAAAAAAACTGTTATCAATGTGCTTTTGGTTTGCCAGCTAATATGAAAAGAAAATCCTCGGAGGAGTCATTTATTATTAAGTAACTGAAATAAATTAATCATAATTCAGTGCATGGAAATCGTAGTTACTTAGGAAACATTTATCTTTATTTAAAATTTAGTTTGTGAAAAAAATAAAGAAAGCCTTAAATGTATTCATTTTCAGATTACAGTTTCAGCGAATGCAGGGGAGGTCATCTTTCTCTTAAGATTGACATTTATTTTCCTCCTAAAGAATAACATATAACTTTATATATGCAAAAAGCCAATATTTGTGGCAGGACACAATGACTTGTAGCCTATATTGCATTCGGATTCACTATATGGCCTTTCCTTGCCTTTCAGAGTCAACCATACCATTGAAATGGAGAAAGACATTACTGCATCTGAATTAATTTTCTTCTTTTTCACAGTATTAAAATATATCTATTAATTATCAGATTTGTAAATTGAAAACTTTCCAAATATTTACTTCAAGTAGTATGAATTGCTATAAGCACTAAATATCATAATATCCAACAAAAATGTAATTTCACATTTTCCTTTTTTAATGTGATATTTTCCATATTTGAAAAGCAATATATGTAATTTCTATTTTGGTAATGAATGAATACCATCCAACAGATAACAATTATAAGTTCTTTTCAAAATATGTATAAACAACTATTTGACTATTTGAAGCACTGGTGAGAGACTAGAAACTGCAGATCAAAATAGGTAAAAACTCTAGTTAGTAAGATTTGCACTTATGTGGATTTTTTTTTCCTGAGGATACTTACCAGTCCACAGGATGAAGATAGCTGAAATTTAAACAAAAATCCAGAATTCTACTGACTTGAGACACGAGAGGAGAAAGCTATAGGCTGCAGGGCAGCTGAAAAGAGAATGAAGTAGTCCTGGAAAGGAGGGAGATGCAGACACAGGAGTCTCTAGGTCAGTGTTTAAACTTCACCAAAAGTCTGGCATGAGATAAGTATGCTTGTTCTTACCTCTCATATGCAAATACATAACACAGATCCTAACCAGTGCAATAAGGTAATAAAAAGAAATCCAAATGTTCCCCAGACAACAGTTAACCGATAAGGGTGGTTGACTGTGCACAGCCTACTTGTGCAAACAATAGTGTTTATGCTCAACACCGGCTTCCCTTTTCAGAGTCTAGAATTTGGGTACATGCTAGGCATAGTGTACTTATGTGACCAACTCCCAATAAAATACCTTATCTTCTTTCTCTCTAATAGGCTTCCCTGAGTAGAAACATTGCACATATTTTGTCGCTGACAGGGTTCAAGACATGCTACCCCAAAACATGACAGCTTGGCCTTTGAGAAAACAGCAGAAGCAGGAAGGCCACTCTCATCTTCCCCTTGCCCTTCTTCTTTGAATCAGGCCATACAACCTAGGAAAGTCTCTCTTGGACCCTCTTCTTCCCTTTTCTTTTGAAGATTTTTGGTGACAAGTGTCCTCCCTTCCCCAGAGGGAAGGAATGTCACACAAGGATGCTGGAAGAATCTGAACAAACAAGTCTTCTTTACTAAGTTCCTCCCAGTTCACTACCATTAGATCATTCCCTTTCATCCTCCAATCATACTTCTGCACAACTGTCCATAAAAACACACAGATGTCCCTGCTTGTTTAGGTCTTCATTTCTGAAGACTCTCATATCATGAAAAACTTATATTAAGTAACTTTGTATGCTTTTGTCTTGTTAATCTGTCTTTTGTTATAGGAACGTCAGCCATGAACTTGTGATGGAGTGAGGAAAAGATATATTTTCTCTTTTATGCTGCATTTTTGTTGCTGGGAAAAACTGCATTCTGGATGACCCCTTATGAGAGGGGGACAGCATAAGGAAGAAAGGATTCATGTGAATTCCTCCGGATTTTGACTGTCTTTTTCCCTTATGATCCAACAATGTGTCTTTACTGCACTGCTATAATACGTTTTAGCTGTAAGTACAATTATATGCTGAGTGTCTTGAACCTTTCTAGGGAATCTCTCAGGTTATCTTGGGGACTTCTCTCACGGGGGCAAACTGACCTGATGTGCATCCTAATAAGATGCATTGAGAAGAATACAACACTATTTTTGTAATATTTCTGCTGAAAATGTACAACCTGAATATAATCATGAGGAGACATCTGACATATCAAAATTGAGGGACATTTTACAAAATAACTTGTCAAAAATGTCCATGGGAAGAAAGACAAACACTAAGGGACTTTTACAGAATAAAAGAGACTTAAAGAGATATAAAAACTCTGTACAATGACCCTGGAGTGAATCATGAAACTTGAAAAATAAAAATAGCTTTAAGAGACTTTTTTAGATAGTTTAAAATTTCTGATTTGGGAAAATGAATTAGTCCAGTATAATATTGTTAAATTGTCTTACTTTAAGAATTTTACCATGGTTATGTAAGAGAATATTACTTTTTTTAGAAAAAATATTAAGGTAGTTATGGACATAGAGGCATAATGACCCTAACTTACTCCCAAATGATTCAGAAAAAGAATAATAGAAGTATGTGTGCGTATATCTGAAGAGCGGGGAAAAGAACAAGAAGAGAATGAGAACAAGAGCTACAAAGATAAATGCCGTTAAAGAACTGACAAATCTGGGTAAATAATACATGAGCATTCTTTGTACCATTCCTGCAAATTTTCTGTTAGTTGGAATTTATATCAAAATAACAAGATACAAAAATAAAGTAATACATGAATTAAACATACAGTGTTGTATAAAGAGAAAGGTAAACATTGTTCCTCCAATCTCACTTTTAAAGGACAACCATGTTAAAAACTCATGTGTGTCAATGTACAACTTTCTCTTCACTCACACACACACAAGACCAAACAATTGTGTGTTATGTAATATATATTACATTACATATTACATTATATATATTGCATTTCAACACACATATAAAGTTGTAAGCTTTGATATGCTTGTGTGTGTTTACTGAAATGGAATATAAATACTACCCAGAAGCTTATTTTTTTCACTGAACAATATGTCAAGGAAAAGTCTACAAGTCAGTACATAGAATTCTAATTAATTTTTTTTAAAAAATGCACACACATAAATACAGAATTTTATCTGAAAGGTTTTATTGTTGCTTTTGTTTGGGTTTTAGTACAGTCTTTTTCTACTGGATTTTTTTTTTTTTTTTGCTTCTCTCTTATCGTCTCTTCCCACCACTCACTTATTTTTCCATGCATCCTCTGTATCCAAGTAACCCATGTTAAAAATCTTGAGTGTTTTGTTCTACTCTCTTCTCCCTTTCTGTTTGAATTATTTTAAATTATTTTTACATCTTTGTAAATCACTGGCTGTAACTGAACCATTTTCACATTTCTATTTCTGTGGTTATTCTTAGATTTATAAGGTGTTATAGTGACACTATTTTTGTTTACGATTCAGCTAAATCTCCTAAACAACTGCTTTCACGGTACAAAGTGAGCTGTGAGACTACCATTATCTATATACCAATGGAGGTGAAAACTCATTTTTCAATATTCCCAATAACCAATTACAGCTGCCCAACTGTCCAATCAAGTGGTTCGATGGTGACATTTGAACCACAGGGAGGTCCCTATCTGGACACCATAAAATAAGATGCAGACCCTAACCTTTCCCTCTTTTTGCCCTTCCTTTTGCTTACCCTGCTGTGACAATAAGTCCAGTCGTCACCTATGGCGTATATACCATGCTCTGTAAATTTATATTTTGCTCTTGCCCTATAATCCTATCTTATCAATAAGCCTCATTTTTGTGTTTGTCTAAAAAAAAGGAATCTGAAGTTTATCTCACTATTTTGTTGTTGTTGTAATGGTCCAAGGGACACCCCTTGCAGTTCTATGCATCCTGGAGCCAAGAACTGTTCTTAACTTTTTGAAGTTTGTTGGAAAATTCTCAAACGGAAATGTTTTCTCTTTAAAATTAGGATACATAGAGTGATATACTGGAGCTAGCAGCTTGAAAGAGTTGCTCATTAAATTTTCAAGATTTTTATAAGCTGGTTCATCATCTATGGTGGGAATATTCTAACAAAGAAATAAGCAAATGCTGCTGCAAATGAGGGTGTTTCTTCTTCTTCTTCTTCTTTTTTTTTCCCCTGGAGAATCAGTCTTTAAATACTGACCAGCATACTGTACATGATAAATTAATGGAACATGGGTAAGATTCTTAATTGAAGACCCAGGAAATTATAGGTCAAAACTTCAAAAGAGTTAGGAATTAATTTTTGTGTGCATGTGTGTGTATAAATATCTATCAACACCAACTATGAAACCAGGAAAATATCCAAAAAGTGGATACACATGGAGTGAAAAAGGCAAAGTCCTTGATCTTGTAAAGCTTTCATTCTTGGTGAGAATCAGGCAAAGAGATGAATAAATTCATGTATGAATGAATGTGCATCAAGAGTGGGATGGATGACAGGGTGCAATAAAAAAGCAAGCAATAGTCTATATAGGACATTTTCTATTCTAATAATTTATTCACAAAATGGTTATAAATTTTATCCACAGTAGTTCAAAGTGTTATTTGCACTTTATAACATGAGGTTAAGCGTTAGATTGGGACTATTTTATTTTAGATTATGTATCAAGTCTAAGTCTTTAAAAATCTACATGCAAATATTATGAACAAACTTTCTGGCTAATACAGTTCACTGAGAAATTGAAGGTGGATATCTAACTCCACCTTTAATCATGCATATAGATGACCTTGTCTTTAGCAATAATGTTCTCAAAATTATTATCGATCAATAATTTTTATTTTCAAAGAATCCTGTTCTAGTTTTGTATAGATATAAGAATTTAATCAACACAGTCAGCACTTCTAGAATTATTTTCCCATAATTGAAACCAGATATAAACAGCTCATGAATTTGTTCACTGAACTACTTTTTCCCCTTTAAAGTGAAAATCATGCTCTTTATGAGAAAGTTAATATGGAAAAGTACATTTATGTGATACTAAATTGAATTTGAAATAATGTATGAAATTATACTATAACCTTCTTCCTGTATCAATGAAGATTTAATTTGGTTCCCCTGAATAAAAACCGAGGTTTTGAATTTACATAATTGCCAATTTTGATGTTATCCAATGATTATAAACACCTCTTGGGGGAATCGTGTAGTTCTCCTTTTAATCTCTCCTCAATGAATGGTCTGTCTAGAAAATAGTCAATAAATTGCTGTCAATAACATTGCATTTTGAATACAGAATATTTTCAAACATCATATAATTGAAATTCAAAGTGTTTCCATTTGATTATATTTTTTATTCATATTAATATTAATGCTAACACAGTAAATAAGGGATGATAAGAATATTAGAGAAATGATGAGGTAATACTAATTATCTAAAAGGAAAGGTACAACTTCTTTGCTCCTTCATCTCAAAATGGCATGATAGTATGGGGTGTTAGATCTCCTTTAAAACAGGTTTAACTGGAGAACAAAAGATTAAGAAGATACATATGAAAAAACAGTTTTTCAGTAAATATAGAAAGATGTAATCAGGTGATGCTTTTACCATTGCCATTTAAAGCATAAGGATACACTTATAATATATATGTTTATATATTTTTAAGATATAAATTTCTCTACCAATAACATACTCATACACATGTTTCTACTAGATAATTTTTCTTTTAGCATCCTTGGCAACATTTAAAAACAGAAGTTCATTTTATTTAAAACTATCCATGTTTTATTATTGCTGTGATACTCTGCTGAAGCCATCGCGATTGCGCTAATGTCTACATTTATCTCTTTCTCTATGTTCCTTAATAAATTTAAACAACTATATTATTTTCCTGAAGTATTTGCTATCAAACATTTACTAAAAGTAATAATAGTAGTTATAATACTTCATTTTAGTTGTCTTCTTTTTGTCCAAACTCTGAAAATTAAATCTTTACAAGAACATTTCTATGAATATATCAACTTTTAATATTTGGGTCTTATTTTAATAGCTAGAACCCTCAAAGTGTGTCAAGGATAGTTTCCAACGACTACATGAAGAGGAATTTATCATCATTTTTGTCCTCTTCACATTATTCCTATCAATTTTCTCCAAGAATTGATTATTCTTTTCTATAATTACACAATACTTGTCTTGCTTAAGTCCTTCCAAGAAAGTCATTAGACTCACTAAAAATTATCTGGATACAAAGGATATTCACCCCAACATAATGTAGAGGAAACAATTTATTAAAATGTTTGTATTTGCCTTGAGCTGTTGAAATGAGGGGTTGTGCCTCATCCCCTCTATGAAGTAACTTTAAAAACCAGAAACTAGATCCACTCCTCTTCATTTTTTCATATTTATTTTTCTTTTACCTAAATTGCCTTCTTTTTGTTGGTCTTCTCATTTTCTGGTAATACTGATAGTTTTACTCTCAAAGCCGGAGTCATGTTTTATGGTTTATTGTTTAATGGTTTTCTTTCAGATGTTTAAAACTTACGTAGAAAAGGCTTGTGTGAGCATTTATTCACTTTAAAGTGTCTCCTCTCCTGGTACCTTGCCAACAAAAAGCTCCCTCTCTCAACCAAATAAATAATTTCTAATTTTTATTCATCATTTAAAAATATTTATTGAAAATCATACTCAGATAAACATTAACAAGATAAGTAAGAAGTAGTTGTTGACCTCTAAGAGTTCTCCCTGAGACAGTGGGAGCCACCCATGGATTCCTTCCTCAAGAAGAGATAAGAAAGGGACATGAAACTAGTGTGAACAGTAGTTGATTTTATTTTCCTGATTGTACAATTTTATTTCAAAGAAATTCATAGCATTCTTAAAAGCAATATTTATATAAAGAATCCTTGCTTCATGCAATATTCAATATGATCTTATTAGGCTTTTGGGAAGGAAAAAAATTGTAGAAGTTTCCTGATAATAAAGGATAACTTGTCTCTCTCACTGAGGAAACTGCATAATATATTCCTGGACCAGAAACAGGTTTTGCTTTTCTCTTACTAGGGTCTCAATTTTGTCATATTGAATCTATTTTGGGATTTTAAAATAGTTTATGTTCCCAAAATTCACTAGTCACAAGCTTTATTCCTCTCAAACTGTCATTTTCATTTGTAAGACTGTTGTATCCCAGGAGTTTCTTAGAAGATTCAGGTTTGGTTCTTTCTTATTCTTATAAATAAGTAACAGGGAAAACTGACATACAGTAACCTGGTTTGAATCTAATTTTTTAACAATAGAACTAGGACACCCGAAAAGTGTCCAAGTTCTCAGAATTAAAATGAAAGAGATTGCTTTTCCAGATATTTTCTCTGTACTAGAAGAGACAGCTACTTAAGCATATTGTCAGTCTGAATGAGTTCACTAGCAGCTGTCACACAATTTTAGCCAATTTCTTACAGTCACATAGAGGAACAATGTCACCACAATAACAAGGAATGTCATTAACTGTTACTAGAATTTACATATGCTACTTGTAATATTTTCGTTAAAATTTGTGTTGTTCACTCAGGACTGTATTACTTAAAATAAAATAGCTTGACAGTTTGGGGCGTTGGTAAAAAGTCTCTGTTCAGACAAAGCCATCAAAAGCAATATGTGCAGCTTCCTCAGATAAGACATTGTGTCACGTTTAATAGTAAATTGTGTTTTGAAATGATGAATAGCAATATCAACACTCATGATATTTATTTTGGGTGGCCATTCTCAATGTTTTTATATTACATTAGTATTAGAATTTTTAAAAGAACAGACACTAACTTGGATTCACTTAGGCAAAACAAACAAATAATAGGCACACAAACAAAAAACTATTTTCATATGGGACATTGGACTATCTGTCTCACAGAATCCAATACAAGGAAAAAAATTGCCTTAGAAAGTTTTCTACCAAGAAGAGCTCCCAGGATCTCAATGGCAGAATTTAGCCACTGTACCATAAAATCTCTAACCTCCGAATGCTACCCCCCCCCATTTTCATATCTCAGATCAACATTTCAACACTAGGAAAAATAGCTAGGGTCACAGATTATAAGCATAGCCACAGGGGTTGCATCTGTGAGAGTGAAGGTAAGGTCCTAACAAAGAGATATTCGATAGTACACTGTGGTATATTAACTCTCTAGAAATCACTGAAAAATTCAAGCAAAGAAAAAAATAAAAACTAAGAAGTGAACAAATAATGAGGCCCACAGAAAAACCATTTTAGAAGAAACCTTCAGTTATTAAATGAACTGTAACACTCTGCAATATTAACACAGGTGGAAATTAACATAGGAGTTTAATCTTTAGGAAAATCATACTCAATGCAATTGTCTCCTTGACTAAGGCTCTTTAAGAAGGGACTTCTGGCATCAGAAAAAAGCAAAAATGGTCAATCCAATAGCTGGGAAAATGGGAAATATAAAATTTATTCAATATGCATTGAATAGATCTACTCCTTCAGTTAGAGGCTAACTTATATTAATATTATACCCAACCACATAAAACCCATTTGGCTTCTTTTTCCCGTAGAGGAAATCTACTTTGCAACCGTAGGTTATTTCTAAATGGATTCATTAAATGCATTGTCAATATACTCTGTTCTTTAATTCATCAGTTGGGCATTCATAAATTTGTCAATTTTGTCAGAATTAATTAGCCTGCTAATTTCAGATATTTTGCAACATCCCTGAAGATCATATTTTGTTTTGAACTTTGCATTTTATATATGTTGTTCGTGACTTTAGATTTTTAGATTGTAAGACACTAAATAATAAGCTTCCTTTTTGGCTGATATTTAGACATATCAAAACATTCAATCTTGAAGTCAGAAAAAGCTGTGAGAAAGAGTTTATTTGGGGCATAAATTCTCCCTGTGGTTTAATTAAAGATTGGTAATTAGGATTATTATGTGTTGTGGCTTATCTTGAATTCTGATCACTATGTTTTGTTCCCAGTTGGCCCTTTTGATCTTTTCTTTCATGTTCCAAATAGTTTTACCAATTTAAGTCTGAAAAAAAATCCTTTGTGACTCAATTTAAAAAATAAATGTGCTACAACAGTTCAGGGAGAATAGTAATGAAGATATAATTGAAATTTTATGATGAAGTTATTTCTTTTGAAGTATGCTTTACCCAAATTTATTTCCCTTATCTACTTTTCTTTTGTTTTAAAGCATAATTACTATAATCTCATTATAAAATAGTTCTCAATTATTACCTGCAGATTATATGTATGTGCATGTTTATATGTGTATGCATATATAGCTTATTTCTTTCCTTATGATTGTTTAAACATAAGTTATGGTTTTTTTAATTTCTAAATGGAAAGCATACACTTTTCATCTTTTTAAACAGGGAAAAAGATATAGCAGGATTTCCTCAAGACTTATAGAATGTCAGATATTAGTTTTTTCCAATTTGTGAAAGTTTACTATTTTGATTTATCCAAGAGAATCTAGAAACTTAGTCAACGTCATAAACTATGAATCTTGAATTTAAATGGTTGGGAAACTTGCCAGATTCAGAAATCATGCATTAGGTTTTGGGGGAGAATAAGAAGATTATATGCGGCAGAAATTGGCCATTCAAATATTCAGTGTGACACAATAGGGAAATCTTCCACACTCTCTCAATTTCAACTTCATGCAAAATTAATGACTGCCATGAAAAGTTCAAGCTTGTTTTCCTTAGAAAACAAAGTTCTACCTAATTCAAACTTCAGTTTTTTAAAAAACATTTCCTTTTGTGCTACAGTTAAAAAGAAACAAACACATTGTTAACTTTACCATTGTTAAATAGAGTACTAGGTCTAGTCATTTTCCTGTTTTATTGCACCACAAAGGGTAATGGTAAAACAAAACAAAACAAAAAAACATAGGTTTGTGAAAAGTAAGACTTTTTTTTTCTTTAAACTGAGGTAGAAAAAAATACCTGATAAGTTAAACTGTGCTACATCAAATTTTTATTTTTATGACATTTATTTAATATCATTTTCCTTACTATGACTATAATTCTTTGACAAGTTATCTTAATTATATAGTTATTTACCACTTAAAATATGTATATATGGGAGTATTAGTAATAATGCATATACCTTCTCAGTTATTAAAATTCTACTTGAGGTAGCAGTCACAAATACATTCATGAGGAATCCTATATCTGTCATGTTCATACCCTCTAGGCAGTTGAAAGAACAGTTTTCTGATTTTTAAATGTGAATCATTTAACTTTTATTACATGATAAAAAATCGTATTCTCTTTATCAGCCATAAAAGCCTGAGTAAATATTATGGTAATAAACAGCCCCCAAATCTCAGTGGCTTAATGCATTGATTTAATGCATGCTTAATGATTTATTTCTCTGTCATGCAATTTCTGCTGGATTTAGGCAGTTCTCCAGGGCAGTTTTGTTTTTATGTTATGTGTCCTTTCCTGGCTTTGGTATCAAGATGATATTGGCTTTGTAGAATGAGTTGGCAAGGATTTCCTCTTTCTAGGTGCTATGGAACAATTTCAGTGGAATGGGTGCCAATTCTTCTTTGTAGGTCTCATAAAATTCTTCTTCACCTTTCGGTCTGTAGGAATTCCTCCTTCATGTTGTCTTTGGTCAGTCTGTCAACTATGTTGTCTTAGTGACTGCCTCTTTGCAATGAATCTCCCAGGTGTTTGTTGAGCTTCTTGTACCTGGATGTTTAAATCTCTAGCCAAGACCAGGGAAGTTTTCTTCAATTATTTCCTCAAATAGGTTTTCCATCCCTTGTGCATTTTCTTCTCCCTCTAGGATGCCTATGATTATTATATTTGGGAATTTTACATAATCCCAAATTTCTTATAGGCTTTGTTAGTTCCCCTTAATTCTCTTGCTCATTATTTTTAACTGACTGATTTTATACAAAAGTGTTGTCTTCAAGCTCTGAGACTCTTTCTTCTGCCTAGTCTAGTCTATTCTTAAAACTTTTCACTATGCTTTGTATTTCCTTAGATGAATTTTTCATTTTCAGAAGTTCCATTTGGGTTTTCTTTAATATGTCAATCACTTTGGCGAATTCTTCATTTATATCCTGAATTGTTTTTCTGGTTTCTTTGAGTTGGTTTTCCATTTTTTTCTTGGATTTTGTTGAGCTTCCGTACAATCCATATTTGGAATACTTTATCTTTCATTTCAATATTTTCATTTTGGTTTGTATCCATTGCTTAAGAGCTGGTGTTCCCTTTTGGGAGTGTCTTTTTGCTCTGATTTTTCATAATTCCAGAGATCTTTCCCTGATTCCTTTTCATCTGACAATGTGATTGAGTCCTGGATTTACCAGGTCTGGCCTTTGTGCTTGTCACTGGGTTCCCGAAGATCAATCTCTGACTGTGCCAGGGAGAAGCATGCTGGTCCCAAGTTGCCTATGGGGTGTTCAAGCTGGTTTGATGACCCTTGCAGGTTGCCTCTATCCTGGTGTCTTCACCTGTTTCCAGCAGTGATAATTGTATTGGGTCCCCAGCCTAATTTCTGAGATGGTGAGTGGTACTTGTGACTACAGATTAGCCACACCCTATTTGATTGAGTTGATAGATGTAGTGAGCTGTAGAGTTATTCTCTCTGTCAGTGGTTGATGCTTGTGTAAAAAAGCCACTGTCAAAGTGCTTTTTTGTGCTCATGGTAGGCTCTGGTCCCCCAGGTGGGGCACTTGAGTGCCCCAAACTTTAGAAGGGGCCCCATAGTTTCCAGGAAGTTTCTTGATCTCCACCACAGCAAAGATAGGTAGAGGAGTGAGGCCAATGATGGTTAAGTTGTGCAAGCCTGTAAGGCTTTGCAAAGCCTTGGCTGGGTGCTGAGGTTGATTTTCTGGCCACTAGGGGGGAGCCACTGGGAGGAAAGTCAGGCCAGGCTCTTTGAACTAGAGGGCTATCAAGAGGTAGGGACCTAAACATTTGGTTGCTACGGTGCCAGGCTGAGATCTTCCCACCCTAATCCAGTAGGGCAGTTTGCCTGCAGGGAGGGTGTGGGAGTTCTTATAGATCTTGTGGTATCTCAGACCCCATCAGCACTGCCACCTGAATCCAACTCTCAAACCACCCCTCTGCGTGCCTGAGACACTAGCATGCATCTCCACACAACGCCAGTGGGAAGGGTGCTCCCAGTTTGGGCACCCCTTGTCCTCTTCCATTACTACAGGGAAGCGGTGTGGGTCTCACTCTCTGAGGAGACCTCAGCCTGGAGTATGCACCTGCCCAAGAGAAGCAGCCACTCACCAAATTCTCAATTCAAATTGCTCACCTAGGTGTAATGGTGGTGGGGAGGGGCTGCAACTCCCAGTCAGCCTGCCCACCTGAATGTGTAGCATTTGGTTGCTCTGGATACTGGAGCTATGCTCTTCCTCTCTGGATGATGCACACTAATGTGATAGGGTGGTTCTCCTGCAGAGGGTGGGCTGGCAGGGAATGGGCACTCTCCCAGAATGTCACCACTGAGAACCTCACTGTATTCTCCCTTCTGTTCTGTCCATGTGGGCTTCCTTGCTGCCCAAGTCCAGACCTCCCAGACCTCCCCTCTGTGTCCCCAGCAACCCACTCAAGTCCAGGGGGTACTGGATCTGGTCTGCTTATCTGACCCACTGGTGTGCAACCACATGAAATGCCAGTGAGCAGGGAGCTCCCAAATTGGGTCCCCTGTGACCACTGCAGGACCCCAAGAGGAAGGCATGGGTCCTACACTCTGTAGGAACCTCAGTCAGTAGCATGTGCTGACTGGGGGCAGATGGCTGCTCGCCAAAATCTGGGCTCAAACTGCTTTCTTCCTTGCAGTGGATAGGGGAGGGGCGGGGAAAGAAGCATCTGAATGGGAGAAAACTTGTTCTCTGGTTTCTTGTGTCACTCTCCTAGAAGGGGAGTCCCCCATGGACTGTCCAAGCTCCTGGATCACACAAGTTCTTCCCATTATTTCATGTTTGCCTCCCTGCCTAGGCTCATGGGGTGTGGAAAAGCCTTCAAGAAACTTGTTAGTATTCTGCTCACTGAAGGCACATGGAGGGAGAGAGAAACCCCTTCCCTTACCCTTTTGCAGGGCTCCAAGCCTCTCTGGGTTCGATCCTCATCCGTGTCTTCTCTTCTTTATCTTCTTCCTTCTCTGCTTCACATTTTTCCTCCATGAGGTCTCTGGGAGGCTCTGTCACCTCTTGCTGTAATCCACACCTGAGCTGCATCTCTCCTCCCCTCTCTTTTATCCAATATCCTGCTTTAATGCCAGGACAGTCCAGCAAGCAATGCCTCTAGTTGGATATCTTTTTTTCCTCTCCACAAACATTTTTAAATAAGATCCTATAAGATGTTTACAGGGCATGTGATCATTTTGCCTACAAAGCATTTCTCCTTCTCTTGCTAAAAATATTTTTTTTTTTTTCTTTTAGAACTGCCTCTTCCCCTACAAGCAATCTATAAGACTTCCAGTTAAGATGAAAAAATAATCTAGGCCAAGAAATGAAGACATCCCCCTGAGTTTGAATCTTGTGTAAAGCACCACGATTGGAGCTGATGGCTCCTCCCAATGACTGTGCCTTGGAAAGATCATCAGTTCACAAAACCTAGATCTGCTGAGCTATTTTGTTCTTATTTTTCTTGAAGTATCACTGTTCAGTTTTTCCTTCAATACTGTTTGTTACCCCAATCCTATCATAAACTCTAGATTGGTAGTTAGCGTTCATTTCTGTTGTTTATAAACAGTGAACCCCAATACATAGCCACACCTGGCCTGTCTGATAATAAGAATATGCTTCTCATATAACCAGGTCAGTTAATAAGTGAGATCATTGGCATTATTCAAATAATAACTGGTGTTGGATCCTTTCTTCCTCCACAGAACAGAGACTGAACAATACATAGACCCTTTGTGAGAAACTGGATTCTAACATTTATAATGGGTGAGAGGTTGGATGATTATTATTGTAAAAGCTGACTTTTACTTGCTATTTGTGACAAGTAAACATATAAACACAAATAATCGAGTTTGGGAAAGGCTAATAGAATAAAATTTTGGAAGCTTTGCTCTACCCGTGTGTGGCTCTTATAGCCTCATTTCCCAGAAAAGTATTAACAGAATCTGGGAACTGGCAGTATGACTCTTCTACTGGAAACCCATTAGTAAAGGATTTCAAGTTTCTCTCCAAACTAAGGAAGTCTAACTTCTTATGGATAATGACTATCCCCCTTTCTCCCATTTTCTAGTGTCACACATGCCTCACTGGGACATGGAAGGCAAACAGCAAAGCTTTATTGTTTCTTGCTTGTTCTTTACAGAGTTGAACTAAACCCTAAGCATCCCTAGGCCATAATTCATATTCAAGCCATAACAGGATCTTCCAAGTTTACAGGGGAATCCACAGAGGAGTGCAAAACTGATGGCATCACTTCCAGAGTCAGGGAAGTGGTTATTTGGTGCATAGTGACATCTGGAAGCTTTACTATTTCTGTGCATAGAATTCTTCAAAATTTCTCCAGTAAACTTCACCTAAATTGTTAATGTTACTATTCATTTTCAATATTTCATCTTTTTTTGGTTAAGAAATATATATATCCATATCAATTACAATATTGTAATTCTCCTGAGGATAGAGTCAGATCATATTTATTTCATGTATTCATTCACTTATTCAACATCTATTTATTGGGTACTGTGTTAGAGTTCTCCAGAGAGAACCAACAGGATATATCTATACCTGTATCTATATATTATGAGGATATTTATTATGAGAATTGGCTCACATGATTATGGAGGCTGAGAAATCCTATATTATGCTATCTGCATTCTAGAGAAACAAGGAAAGTCATTAGTATAAATCTGTCCAAGGCCAAAGGCCTGTGGTTGAGGGTGGGATCACTGGCATAAATCCAGGAGTGTGAAGGCCCAAGAACCAGGAGCCCCAATGCCCGAGGGCAGGGCAAGAGGGATGTCTTAGCTCAAGAAAAGAGAGAGAATTTGCCCTTCCTTTTCCTTTTTATTCTATTAGGGCCCTGAACAGATTAGAATTTAGGTGTCTCAACCTATGGTGAATTGCATAATTATTTTATTATATATTACAATGTGGTAATAACAGAAATAAAATGCACAATAAATGTAATGACCTTTAATCATCCCCAAACCATCCCCCATCTCCACGGTCTGTGGAAAAATTGTCTTTCATGAAAATGAACTCTGCTGCCAAAAAGGTGGGGGACTGCTGAAGATGATGCCCACCCACATTGGTGAAGGCAGATCTTCTTTTCTCAGTCTACTGATTCACATACTAATCTCTCCTGGAAACAACCTCACAGACACATTCAGAATTGTTTTACCAGCTGTAGGGACATCTCTTAGACCAGTCAAGTTGAAACATAAAATTAACTATTATAAGTATCTACTATGAGCCAGATACTTTGCTAAGCCTTGAATACTGAGTAGTAAAAAACACTGACAAAATATGCCCTAATGGAGCTTGAATTCTAGTTAAGACAGACTTAGCACCAAGCTTAGCATATATATTTTTGATAGCGTTGCTCATGTCCTCAATTTATTAAATTCTCTGCTCGAATGTCACCTACTCAGAAAAGGCATTCCCAAATCAGCCTGTCTGGATTCCTGAATAAAAACAATACTACAACCTGCTTTTATATTTAGTCATATAATAGCAATAATATATGTGAATTATATATGTATATAACTTATATACATATAACATACATGTATAAAATATTAAATATGTAACATATTTAAACTATAATATAATCTATAACAAAGATAATGAACATTTATTACTTTAACAAATACATTATATTAAAGAACAGAGCACTGAAAGCAGAATATAAAATAGGAAGATGAAGATCAGTGTAATAGAAAAGACTTTTTCATTCCTAATGACATAGAATAATATAAAAAGCACTTTAAAATGGTTAATTGTTTTATTTATCTTTTTTTGTTGTTGAGTGTGAAATGACTATGAAAATGCATGAAGAAAATAATGGTTTTCTTTAAAAAGTACATAGTTAAAAATATCCCCATCTCAAAATGAAAAATAGCTTTTCTTGTTAGTTATTATAAGTGTGCATTGGAATGTGAGTGTGATATTAATACATCATGCAAAAAAGTCAGGCAATAAGTCATCACTATTCTCAAAAAAAAAATTACTCATGGTCTTTAAACTCAAGAAACAATTTTTGTGTTCTAACTAAGTATTAGATGTATTTTCAGTTCTTCAGAATGTGTTCAAACTATTAAGTTTTGAGCTAATTTATCTCTACAAAAATGTAGTGGAAGAATATTTTGCATTTTTCTATTACTAGATATTGCTCTTTTTTCTTTCTCCCTCTCTACTTGCCTTCCATTAGTTAGGTTTATTGTTGTTGCTGCTCTGCTAATTAGAAACTAAAATTGTGGGGAGTTTTTTTTCCCTTTAATTTGAGTGATTATATTTAAATTATTAAGAACTATACCCCTATCTGTTCTTTTTTATATGCCTCTGAAACATCATTGTCTAGATTTTTGCTACAAACAAGACCATTACTTTAGACTTTTTAATTTCCTTTGTTCTTGACATCCTATTCTACACTCAACCGTACAGGTGTAATCTGTATGTTAAGAGAGTTTAAAAATATGTTGTATTTGACTGTTTAGACAATTTATTTTGGTAAATGCTTTTCTTACTCTGATTTTTCATATGTCTTACAGTATCCTGCAGACTTTATTCTAATTACTAGACTACTTCTGACAAGAGTGTTTTCAAAGAGTCTTTGGCTATAAACACTTTGAGGCTTTTTATACCTGAGATTATCTTTATCCCCTCCCTCATATTCAAAAATAGTTTTAGATTCACATAATATTTCTTAGTTCAGATTTTATTTCCACTATTTTGGATGTATTATTCCATTGTGTTCTTTCTACCAGAGCTGATACTTGGTATCCATATGATTTTTGTTCCTTTAAAAGTGATTTGATCTTTCTCATTAGAAGATTTTAGATCTTTCGAAATTTATTCTTAAATATTGGGTCCAGGTGTCTTAAAAGAATAATATACCATGAATAATTGTATTAAAAGAATATTATCATGACCAGGTACATTTTACTCCATAAATCTAAGATATTTTCAACATTAGTAATCTCTTAAAATTATTCACTTTGTTAACAGAATAAAGGAGAATATGCACCTGGTCACATTGATTATGTAATAATATTTGTGTCATGCAAATTGAGTAGCTAAAAACAAATTTTAGCAAGCTAGGAATAGAACAAAATTACTTAATATTATCAATGGTATCTACCAGAGAACTACAGAAAAACAAGAGAATCATCCCCATTAGTAGCAGTCCCTAAAAAAATATACTCACATATCATCTGTGATATTTTCAATTGCAAATAATGAAATGAAAACTAAACTTTCTTATACGTTAGGAACATTTTTTGGCTCACAAAACTAGAAGAGGAGATGTAAGTCAAATTTCAAGATTAGTTTGATCCAGTCACTCTGTCTCTGTCATTCTGTAATTCGGTCAAACATAATTTATTCAAATTCACTCTGTGTTTGTTTCACCGTCAGTCTCAATTTAAAAATGGCTGTAGTGTGTCAGACATCTGACCCTCACACCAGGATATCTAGAAGAAAATGAATCTCCTTTGATGGCTCTCTTTTGAGAGAGAAGACATTTCATTTCCAATATTATCTAGCAAGTCATTGTCCATATTTTTTAGCCCCAAATTATTTTATATGCTCAATTTCTAGCCTTCAGTTTGCCTTAGGGTAATGTCATATGATGATTGGCTTAGGCCTGAATCATTGAACCAATTGCTATAGCAAGTGTGATGGGATCACTCTTGACTAATAACATTTAAAACTCTTAAGCTGGGGTTTGGATCAGTTGTCCCTGTAGCAAATGGGATACTTTGGAGAATTTTGGATAGCTGATTTTAAAAATCAAGCCACTGATTGAAAGAGGGAACAGGTGAACAGCTATCACAATGAACATTACTTTCATTATCACCAAAATATTTAAAATTATACTACAAGTCCTAGACATTTCTAAAGAACAATAAAATTAAATAGTATAGGCCAGGCGTGGTGGCTCATGCCTGTAATCCTAGCACTCTGGGAGGCTGAGGGGGGAGGATCACTCAAGGTCAGGAGTTTGAAACCAGCATGAGCAAGAGCGAGACCCCATCTCTATTAAAAATAAAAAGAAATTAATTGGACAACTAAAATATATAGAAAAAATTAGCCGGGCATAGTGGCACATGCCTGCAGTCCCAGCTACTTAGGAGGCTGAGGCAGAAGGATTATTTGAGTCCAGGAGTTTGAGGTTACTGTGAGCTAGGCTGATGCCATGGCACTCTAGCCCGGGCAATAGAGTGAGACTCTGTCTCAAAATACATAAATAAATAAATAAATAAATAGGATATATAAGTATTGGAAATCAGTGATTAGAAGGAGTTGCAAAGTTGTCCTTTTATAATATTATTTTATACAAAATAAAATAAAGCTAGCTTAAAATCTAGACTATTGGATAAAATGACTTTCTTGGTACAAGATTGGCACTTGAAAATAACTTTCTTCCACTCAGTGCAACTGATTAGAACTTGTAATGATTTTTTAATCCCATTTACATATTCATAATGGTCACAAATCTTTGTTAAATGTTAAAGTAAGTGTAATATGTAATATGCAGTATCTATATGTTTAAAGTTATATAACTTTACTAAAGGACTTGATATGGGCAAAGGAGTAGATAGCATAACTTAAAATCTTTAGAAAATCAAATACAGAGAAATCACAGAAATGAGCCAAAGCATTGCTCAGCAATATTTCTTCAGAAATAGTTAGGAAAAAAAATCTCACCTTCTAATTACTTTTATTTATACTTAAATAGAAGGAAAAAGCCATAACTCTGTAAGAACACATTCATGGTGGGTTCAATTTGTAGGGTTTTAGTTATCTAACTTGATGCAAGGTAAAGTTTACAAAACCTAAAGAATGGAAGAAGAGTTTACATTTTTCTGTGGATCCTGGAAATGATCTGGTCCAGTGTTTTTCAACTCTCTCTGCATATTAGAATCACCTGGGATCTTTAAAAATTATTGAGGTCTAAGTCCATGTCAACCAATTACATCATTTCTGGCAGTGATACCAGGCCTCTGGAATTTTTTAAAGTTTCCCAGGGGATTCTAAAGTAAACCTAGTGTTGACAATCTCTGACTAAATTCTCTAACACACTCTCTGTGATGATCGTGAGGAACTGCAGAAAAGAATGAAAACAATAGCATTTGTCTGAAAATTTGGAAATAATTGTTATAAGTTTGGGGCCTACAAAGAAATTGATGAGCAAAATATTTTAACTATTCACAGACAATAAGCTTTAGAAGACTTTAAATGTTTAGAGTAAAGGATAGGATGTTTGGAATCAAAATAGTTATCATTCTTATAAAAGTATAAAACTGCTTAGAAAATAAATGTGTGTGTTTCCATGAGAGATTCTGTAGAAGATGTTTCTATTTCCTAAGCCTGAGGCAGAAATCCAGTCCATAGGTATCCTCAGAAGACCAGAGTGGATGACGAGGAGCTGCAGATCTGGGAGCCAGAAGATTCAGACAAAATGAAAAGTTCAATATCAGGTGAAAAATGAGTAGAACCAAACTCGAGATTTCGTGATAGATTCTGTTTCTCTTTATTCCAGACCTGACCCTCACAGTAGCCTGGAGACAAGAAATGCTCTGTCTGAGGACATTACTACTCAGCACTAGTTCCTTGAGAGATCTTCTGCTTTGCATATATCTAATATCAACTACAGAGCATCTGAAAACAAGTTAAGATGCTTTGTGAGCAAAAAATTACAGTGTCTTATTTAAACATATTATTGGTATTATTAGAAGGCTATTTCCATAATTCATATGGTTTCATTAAAATATATTGAGATAATGTTTAAAATAGAGTTCTTAAAATACTGGATCTTTTTAAGTTACATTTTAGTAGGAAAATATTCTCTATTAGATGATTCTGAACAAGTTATCCTCTGAAAAGGGTGATTTAAAAATAATTTTGGAAGTAATCTGATGTATTAAGTTTTGTTTCCAGTGATTGTTGTTTTACTAATAAATACTTTTTATTCAATTGCACCATTTGTGACAACATAGATGGACCTGGAAGAAGTTATGCTGAATGAAATAAGTCATTCACAGAAGGACAAATATAACATGATTGCTCTTACATGAGGCTTCTAAATAGTCAAACATATAGAAGTAGATAATAGCATGGTGGTCACCAGACAATGAGGTTGGGGTATAATAAATATGGGGAGTTGTTCTGTGGATATAATGATATAGTTTCACAAGATAAATTTCAGAGATCTGCTGTAAAACATGGTGCCTATGGTTAATAATAAGATATTAATTATTAATAATTTTAGAAAACTAATGCTGAAAGAAAATATTTTTAAGAGGGCAGATCTCATGTTAAGTGTTCTTACCACAAAACAAAACAAAACAAAACAAAACAAAACAAAAGGACAAAAGAAACTTTGGAAGGTGATGGACAAGTTTATTACCTTGACTGTGGTAATTGAAACACAAGTGTATGTGTGTATACACACACACACATACATATATGTTCAAATGCACCAAATTGTATGCATTGATTATGTGTAGCTTTTTGTATACCAATTATACTTCAATGAAGCTGGAAAAATATTTTTGATTCAGTGGCTTTAATTCTTAATAGTAAGAATATATGTTGGTGGGATGGGATAGGAGAAAGAAAGGATTTGCAAATAAAGAAGAGACAATCATTATTTTAATTTTAAAATGCTATGTAACCTTTGAAGTTTGGTAAAGAAATACCTTTTTACAAAATTCTAGTTTTTAATAACCCTAAAATAATTCACACACATTATATCTTAGAACACATTTTAACATGGCAGACTACTAAATTCTTTACTTCTTAACATTATAGACAAATACATTGTAGACTAGGAGTTGATCATCTACAAAAGATTAAATCAAATTTATATGAAGAGAAATTTCCTACTGATGTATTTGCACTTTTTCTACCCTGTGGCATTCATTTATTCTACTAGATGCTTTTATGCTTCTTAGTCATATTAAGATCTTAACAAACCTCTTACATTTTCCTGGATAGAGCTTGAGCCCATCCTCCGAAGTGAGGTATCACAAGAATGGAAGAATAAGCACCACATGTACTCGCCATAAAATTGATACTAACTGATCAACACTAAGGTGCTCACACAGTAGTAATATTCACTGGGGTTTGGGGGAGTGGAGGTGGGTAAATTCACAACTAATGGACCTGGTGAGCATTGTATGGGGGAAAAGGCACGCCTCCAATCCTAGCTTGGGTGAGGCAAAGTCATAACATGTAACCAAAATGTTTGTACCCCCATAATAGCCTGAAATAAAAAAAAAAAAGATCTTAACAAATATAATCAGTGCCTCCAGTGTTAAAATAATAGGATTATTTTATATATAATGTTAAAAATAGTTAAGTCCTCATAAATTTGAATTTATTTTTAGGTGATGTACCAATTGAAGTTTCACAGAACTGTGTTTACTGAATCAAAGTTCTACTGAATACTCCTGATACCCTTTGTATAGGTCTAGCAAGCCATAGCAAATTGGGAATATAATATTAATGCCAGGGATAGCAATCCAAGCCAAAGTTTTATAACCTCTCAGATCCCAAGACAACTTACATAGGCATCAGGAAAATGAGTTTAGGTCACTTTTCTGTCCCCAAGAAACAATATTGACAAAAGTAGAAAATTCTGACTAGCAACCACTCACCAACACCATAGAGAAAAATACTAGGTCAACAGTGGGCTGGAAGTTCTTAAATTCACTAGCTCTTTATACTTCTGGACAAAGTTCTTACCCCTCTTAGTTTCATTCTTGGTCTTTAAACCATTTTAAACTTCTCTCAGATCTTCCCACTATATGTTGTTTTGCCTTAAATATAGTTCATTTTTACTCATAGTATTATTAGCATGAGAGGGTACTTCTTTATGAAGGTTGTGGGTGTGCTGTCTACTGGAATCTAAACTATGCATACTCAAGCTCTCTCTCTATTTTTGGTTCATCTCAACTTTGTGCTAAGCAAAATGTAAAGATTTTTCAATTTCTTCTTACGATCTCTGTGACTTTCTGAGGTATTACAGATTGAACTGTGTCTCCAAAGAAGATATGTTGAATTCTTAACCCCCTAGTACCTCAGAATGTGACTTTACTTGGAAATACAGTATTTACGGAGATAATCACGTTAAAATAAGGTGATTAGGGTGGGCCCTAATCCAATATGACCAACGTCCTTACAAAAAGGGGAAATCTGGATACAGAGACATAAATGTACAGAGGGAAGATGATGTGAAGACACACCAAAAGAAGGCAGCCTTAGGACCGGCATGGTGCGTCTGGAAGTCAAAGCACACCAGAAGCTAGAAGCAGCATGGAAGGATCCCCTCAGAGCTGTCAGAGACAGCGTGGCCCTGCTGACACCTTGATTGTGGACTTCTAGCTTCCACAACTGTGAGGCAATATATTTCTCTCTCTCTCTCTCTCTTTTTTTTTATAAACCACCCAATTTGGGGTAGTTTGTTACAGTAATCTTAGAAAACTAATACTTGAGGTTTTGATTACTTCTATACAATCTCTTAAGTTTCCTGGCTTCACACATTCTAGTTCTACTAACTCATTATGCCCATTAGAATTATAAAACATGTTTCTCATCCAATACAGTAAAGACACCTCTGATCATTGCTCCTGTATACACATGTTGAAAAACATCATGGACCTATCTGTTCTGTCAAAATAATACTCTCCAGTCATATTTCACTATTCAGAATGAGGTTGTTAGCCATGTACAGCAGCAACTGGTCCTTGGCCTCAGTCATGCCCTTTGCTTCTTTCACAATGAAGGAAACCATCTACTCAAAGCTACACAAGGAGGAGGAAAACTCTGAAATAATGGAGGAAAATCGATAGAAAACCATCATAGAAGTAAATAATGTAAAAAATCTTCCACTGAAGGACCCCCCTAATAAGCCCCTGTGGATTGTCATTACTTTTTAATGTCTCTTATTTTTATATTACTGTTATTCTAATCATCTGTTGAGAAACAACTAGGGATGGAAATTGAAAGCAATATGCCTAAAATCTCAGGTATCCAGACACCAGCTTAGTAAGCAGAGACAAGTCCAGAAAGTTCTGACAACAAAAATTCTGGACTTAAAATACATTACCTTAAATGCATGCACCCAGATAGAATGGAAATCCCTTGGGCTCTCATTCAAAGCCTATGCACTCTTAATTTATAGATAATTCTATGGGCAAAATCTACTATTTTCAGATGAACTATATAGAAATTTAAGAAATTTCTCAAATTTAGTATATTTTGTTTTATTTTGAAAGCAGTGTGAACATATTAAAGAAAATTCTAAATATATTTTTAAAGCACCAATAGATTAAATTGCTGTTAAAAAGCTTCTATTAGCATTTTAAAATTCTCTCTGAGTTCTTATGTGTGTTTACATCTTTCATAGTAAATGCTGCATATTTGTAAAATATATTCTTTCTGCTTTATTTAGCATACTATATCAAAGATATTTTCCATGCCTTTACTTGCTGGCCATGATAACAATTTTAACGTCTACATAATATTCCATTCAAATTTATTATTTCATTCCATAAAAACTATAAATTAAAATAAAGGTGGGCATTGCATCAGATAACTAAATAGATGGCAGCAAGCAACAGCGGATGGAACTATAACTCACAAAGATGAGGTGAACAATTATTAAAAGTTGATATGTGAACTATAGCATAACCATGCAATGTTCCTCAGTGGTTGCTAGATGATGATTCATTGTAATATTGCATGCCTAGATCATTCAAAAAGTTTTAATTCTGTACCTCGAAATCTGCTGTTTAATAAGTCTTAAAAGCATGCAATATGTAAAACATTTTAATCACATTTGTAGAATATTTAAAACTAAGCTGAGCTTTAGGATAGACAGGGATATTTCAGATATAGAAAATAACTCATTAACCACACCCGTTGATGCTTGATTGGGGCAGGCTAATTATATAATACACAATACACTTTGCTGTCTCAATTTTCAGCTTCAGTCACATCTAAAACCATAATCGGCCAGTCCTAACAATGAGCAAGAAACCATGCACTGGTTTGGTGGAATGATTCCTGCTGGTAAGGAAGGATTAATTAATATGTGGGGACTTCAAAAAGTTCATGGAAAATGTGTATTATAAAAAAAAAAAACTATGCATGGATTTCAAAATTGTTTTTCACCAAAACAAACTCATAATAACTTGTTATAATGTCTGAACAGGATCTAGTTTGAGGTACTAAGAAGGATAAGACATCAGTTTGAAAAGAGCCCCTGTCAGAGCCACATGAATTCTGCTAAAATTGAAACAAGAACAAACATCAAATTTATGATGAAGCTTGAGTGGAAGGATGGTAAAATCATTGATGCTTTATGAAAAGTCTATGGGGACAATTCCACAAAGAAATCAGCAGTTTACAAATGCATAAGTCATTTTAAGAAAGGATGAGATGATGTAGAAGATGAAGTCTGCAGCAGCACACCATCTACAACATTTTGCAAGGAAAAAATAATCTCATTCATCCCCTAATTGAAGAGGAACAACAATTAACAGCAGAAACAATAGCCAACACCACAGACATCTCAATAGGTTCGGTTTACACAACTCTGAAAAATTAAAGTTGAGCAAACTTTTTACTCAATGGGTGCCAAAACTGTTGCACCCAGATGAGCTACAGACAATAGCAGAACTTTCATTGGAAATTTTAAACAAACAGGCTCAAGATCCTAAAGCATTTCTTTGAAGAATTGTAATAGGAGATGAAAAACGGCTTTATCAGTGCAACCCTGAAGACAAAGCACAATCAGAGCACTGACCACCAAGAGGTGGAAGTGTCCAGTGAAAGGAAAAGTGGACTGGTCAAGAGCAAATGTCAAGTCAACAGTTTTGGGGGATTATTGAGGCATTTTGTTTGTTGACTCTCTGGAGGGCCACAGAACCATAACATCTACTTATTATGAGAGTGCTTTGAGAAAGTTAGCCAAAACTTTAGCAGAAATATGTCCAGGAAAGCTTCACCAGAGAGTCTTTCACCAAAACAATACTCATTAGTCTCATCACTCTCGACAAATAATGGCAATTTTATGAGAGCTTTGTTGGGAAATCATTAGGCATCCACCTTACAGTCCTGTTTTGGCTCCTTCTGACTTCTTTATTTCCTAATATTAAAAAAATCTATTAAGGGTACCCATATTTTTCAGTTAACAATATAAAAAATCTGCATTGACATAGTTAAATTCTTCAGCTCTTTAGGCATGAAGTAAATGGCTGCTATCATCACTCACAAAGTGTCTTGAACTTAATGGAGCTTATGTTAATACATAAAGTTTATATTTTTTTACTTTTACCTTTTAGTTCCATCTTTCCACAAATTTTTGAAGTCCCTTCATATAAGCCAATCCCCAATATTGCATGGGGTTCATACAGTTGTGGAAATTGCTCCATTCTGTAATAAAACTAGATTTTGAAACACTGCTGGAGAGAATCTCTTCTTTATAAAACAAAACAAAAAAACCCCAAAATAATGGAAGGATGTGTTACTCTAATTATTAAATATTTATAGTTGACTTTTTAAGATGTATAGACATATACATTTTCTTCTCATAATAAGATGAATACACTTATTTAAAGTTAAACCTCCTAACCTTCTAACTACTGGATTTGTGTTAATGTAAAGGAAAAGGAAAACAGCATGTATTTTTTTCAGAAGTATGAACTGAACTAAACAATTCATACACATCATTCAATTTAAAAATTATAACATCACTATGCCACAATATTACTCCCATTTTACAAATGTGGAAACTGAATCTAAGATAAAGATACATGTCTAATAAATGTAACATCCAGGCTTAAAATTCTGATACTGCTTCCTTCCCATATTCTGTTAGCCAGAAAGGTCTTTCTCAAATTCAAAGAACCACAAAGGATCTTTTTTCGTTTTTCATTTAAACTTAGCATAAAGCAAAAACTCAGGCTGGAACTATTTCAGCCATCCATATTTGTCTCTCAAACAAATCAAAATACAGTTCTCAACATCTGTGTTCTAAGGTTCAGCAGCAAAGAAAAAGAACATAAGAAGAGGAATAAAGGAAAACAGTATAAAAAACAGTACAGTTGGAGAAACAAAAGGATATAGAAGAAGGGAAAGAAGACCAGAAAAGAGGAATACAGCCCTAATATGCTACTTTTCAGCTACTGTGGTGGAGAAACGCACTTATAATATGTGTTTTGAAAGACCACAGCTAAATTGGGGGGTTTAGCACCAGAGGAGCTAGCAACCCTGCCCGAACGGGAACTATTAATAAAAGGGAGCTGGATGTGAATGTTTACAATGTACTTTTCATGGGATACTTCTTTCACCTGGCAGACAGCTTAATACCTAGTTATCTGACTCATGACTAGGGGTCCCTCACAAGGGAAAGTTGTTTATCGCGGCAGACGCCCTTGTGGTTCTGGTTTGATCCATGCCCAGCTTATGCCTACCCATCGTTCTGGCCCTGGGAGCCCAACCTTGTGTTCTCCCCCACATTCTGGGCAAAACCCAGCCTTGTGTAGCTCTTGGTTCTTCAGATGGAAGACGCAAATTCAATACACTAAAACAATAGGAAATAAGTTAAAAGATTTTTACTTACAGATCCTGGGCAGGGAAGGCACAATCAATCAGGAGGGCAGTCCTCTGTCCCTGGGTCATGAAGAGCTAGGCAGAGTGAAAGAGAGAGAATGAGATAGAGACTGAGTGCCAAGCCTGGCAACTAGAAGTAACGGAAATAGGATGTGAGTCACTTTAAAAGCTTACGGGCAAATGCCCGAATGGTCCATTTAAAGGAAACGGAGGGTAAAGCTGAGAGCCCAGTTGACTAGGCAAGAGAGAGGCCTGTTGGGGTGGGGAACCTGCGGCCCTTGGGGGCCACACATGGCCTTCTGGATCCTTGAGTGTGGCCTTTTGAATGAATCCAAATTTTACAGAACAAATGTTTTTAATAAAGGAATTTGTTCTGTGAAGTTTGGATTCTGTTGATGGGGCTGCACTTGGGGATCTGGAGGGCTACATGTGGCCTGGAAGTTGCAGGTTCCCAGGTCTAAGCCTTTATCTCTGGCTACCAGCCTGAGCCATTTGAGTGTGGTGTTCTGCTTCTAATGCCTAGGCAGCAACCTTGGCTATGTTGTTCCAATTATAGTGTGTGTGTACTCTTATATTTCATCTGTGCTATTTCTAAGAGTCTTGGGCTAAGTTTTGAGTCCTTTGAGAGTTCTGAATGCTGACAAAATGAATGGAAAAAGTAATTCTAGAATTTAGAGGAAGACTGATGAATCACAGATTACATATTTCATCAACTGTCATCTCAGTTTCAATTTTTCTTTTGGATAAATCTTCCAGGAAGTCAGCCTGTCTTCATATCTCAACTTCATAATCTCTGTAGTATTTGATACCATAAAAATAATTTTTAAAAAGAAGCAGAAGGAAAGGCACCTGCATACTGTATCTTTGTGTGCTGTCCATGGGATTTACATTTACTGCCTCTGCTATCCCATTCCTTATCTGTACTTGCAAAGTCCACTGATGACTGAGAGTCCACTGAGCCAGAAAAAGTGACATATTTTATACTGCACACCATTAAAAATTGTCTAAAAGGCATTAACAATTATTTTAAAGCATGGCAATGTAACCTGAATCCAAATGGCAGTACTGTTATTCAGTATTATCCAGCCAAGATTCAGGATTCAAGGCCTATCTGTGCCATTTCCTAGCAAGGTGGCATGGAGCAATTCACTTAAACTGTGTTTTTTTCTTATATGTAAAATAGAGATACTAGTACTCACCCTCTACTGCTATGGTGATTAAAGGAGATAATTCTTGAAAAGTACATAATATAGTGCTACCCTACAGAGAGTACATTCAACAAAAGTAGTCAATATTGCTGTTATGTTTATTATTATTATTACTGGTATCACCAATGTAAAATATTTGAAGAAATGATCACACACTCCCATAGGTGTCTAGAAATATGCCATACCTACACTATTTAGTATAAAATTTTATTACCTGATTTTTCAATAACCAAGTTGCTTCCAAACTGTATATGAATACAAATCAGATGAGACAAAATAAAACCATATATTATTTGTGAAACACTTAAATAAAATGTATTTTGTATGTGATTTTTGGGCATTTAAAAAGAGATTCTAAATTATGCTGGCAAATAATGACCTGAATGAGCTTTCAGGGACAGGGTGTTTCAACAATCCTATACCAGAAAGGCTGAATATAGTCAGCACCCTAAGGATGACTGGATGAAAATCCTGTCTGCCCCCCTTACAGAACATCTGTGGTCTCTACATCTTCTGAAACATCCTGTAGATACATAGAACTATTATACCTATGTATTTATTGCAAATCAGTGTTGATGCAACAAAAAAGTGCATTTACAAAGTTATCTTAAAGAATGTGGACTTATATTCTAAAATAATCCATAATTTACTAATTCAAGATGTCTCTTGAATAGCTAAATATGAAGCCCAAACAATGAAGATGTCATTAAGGCAAGCCTTCTAATTCATTTCAGCAATTCTTTCACTCACACTGTGAAGAAACTTGATAGACCAGTAATTGCAAGAGAAATGATACCTGCATGATTATTTGACAACTAAAATTCACTTATTATACTATGTGTAATGTCAACCAATCAAAATTTAGTTCAATATATTAAATAAAAATGTATTATCCCAAGTTTCCTGCCTGTGGCTTGCTAAATGGCAGTCATGTTACAAATCTGTGATAACATAGTTTATCATAGCAATGCTGAGATTCACAAAAGCAGAAGATGCCAAAGGGTACTATTGTAAGAATTGCATTGTGGTGCATTCTTCTACAATTACCAGAAATATCTAAGGAACACATCATGAGGTCATTTGAGAAAGTTTTCAATAGTGAATTGAAATTTAGCTTGGGTACTTTCGTAGGCTAAGCATTCCTGAAAAATTAGTGGAGGTTTCTCCAAGTAAAGTAAAGCTCCACTGGGCATGGTAGTAAAACGAAGATAACGATAAAACTCTTCAATCTGTAATAGCCGTATATTACATATGTTAAAGGGGGAAAAAAACCATGGCATTTGTATCAATTAAGTTTGGGTACCATAAAGTAAGAAAAAGAACTCTAATGAAATATATTCCTAGGTATTTTATTTTCTTTGTTGCTATTGTGAAGAGTATTGAGTCTTCGATTTGGTTCTTTTTTTTTTCCTTTTATTTCATCATATAATGGGGGTACAAATATTGTTAGGGTTACATACATTGCCCCTACCACCCCTCCCCCCCCCACATGCCAGAGCTTCAAGCAAGTTCAATCCCCAAGTGGCGCACACAGCACACATTATACAACTCTACACTTCCTCCCGCCTCCCACCTGCCCTCCATCCGACAAAAGGTTGGTTTTTTTTTACATTTTGGATACATTGTATAACTTTGCCTCTCCCTAAGAAGGGTTAGAGGTATGCCCTTGATTTGGTTCTTAGTTTGACTATTGTTGGTGTATAGGAATGCTATTGATTTCTGTACATTAATTTTGTAACCTGAGACTTTGCTAAATTTGTTAATTAATTCCAGGAGTCGTATGGCAAAGTCTTTGGGGTTTTCTAAATAGAATATCATATCATCAGCAAAGAGTGATAGTTTGACCTCTTCTGCCCACATTTGGATGCCCTTGATTTCCTTCTCTTGTCTGATTGCTCTGGCTAGGACTCACAGCACTATGTTGAATAGAAGTGGTGATAGAGGGAAACTTTGGTTCCAATTCTAAGCAGGAATGCTTTCAATTTTTGCCTGTTCAGTATGATGTTAGCTATGAGTTTCTCATATATGGCTTTTATCAATTTTAGGTAAGTACCATCTATGCCTATTTTGTTAAGCGTTCTTACCATAAAAGGGTACGGAATTTTGTTGAATGCTTTTTCTGCATCTATTGAGAGGATCATAGGGTCTTTGATTTTACTTCTATTTATGTATTGAATTACATTTATAGATTTGCATATGTTGAACCATCCCTACATCTCTGGGATGAAGCCCACTTGGTTGTGATGGATTATGTTTTTCATAACCACCCAAATTTGGTTTGCTAGGATTTTGTTGAGAATTTTTGTATTTATATTCATAAGGGATATTGGTCTGTAGTTTTCTTTTTTTGTTGTGTTGTTTCTTGGTTTTGGTATCAGGGTGATATTGGCTACCTAGGAATGTATTTAACCAAGGAGACAAAAGACCTCTACAGGGAGAATTATGAAACACTGAGGAAGGAAATAGCAGAGGACGTAAATAGGTGAAAAACCATACCATGCTCATGGATCAGCAGAATCAACATTGTTAAAATGTCTATGCTACCCAAAGTGATCAACAGATTCAATGCAATCCCTATTAAAATATCAACATCATTCTTTGCAGATCTAGAAAAAATAATTCTTCACTTCACATGGAACCAGAAAGGACTCCACATAGCAAAAGTAATCTTAAGCAAAAACAACAAATTGGGAAGCATCAATTTACCAGACTTAAAGCTATACTACAAGGAAATAGTAACTAAAACAGCATGAAAATGCAAAAGACCAATGGAACAGAACCGAGAACCCAGATATAAAACCATCCTCATATAGCCATGTAATCTTTGATAAAGCAGACAAAAACATACACTGGGGAAAAGAATCCTTATTTAATAAATGGTACTGGGAAAATTGGATAGCCACATGTAGAAGACTGAAACAGGATCCACACCTCTCACCACTCACAAAAATCAACTCATGGAGCATAACAGACTTAAACCTAAGGCATGAAACTATAAGAATTCTACAAGAAAATGTTGGGAAAACTCTTATAGACATTGACCTAGGCAAAGAATTTATGAAGAAGACCCCAAAGACAATCACAGCAACACCAAAAATAAATAAATGGGACGTGATTAAAATAAAAAGCTTCTGCACAGCCAAGGAAACTATCACAAGAGCAAAGAAACAACCTACAGAATGGGAGGAAATATTTGTATGCTACACATTCGATAAAGGGCTGATAACCAGAATCTATATAGAACTGAGGAAAATCAGCAAGAAAAAAAATCAAACAACCTCATTAAAAAGTGGGCAAAGGACATATACAGAAACTTTTCAAAAGAAGACAGACTAACGACCAAGAAAAATGAAAAAATGCTCAACATCTTAATCATCAGGGAAATGCAAATGAAAACCACAAGGAGAAATCACTTAACTCCAGTGAGTATGGTTTTTATCAAAAAGTCCCAAAACAATAAACGTTGGCATGGATGCGGAGAGATAGGAACACTCATACACTGCTGGTGGGACGGCAAACTAGTACAATCTCTGTGGAAAGTAATATGGAGATACCTCAAAGAGCTACAAGTAGAACTACCATTTGATCCAGCAATCCCATTACTGACTAACTATCCAAAGGAAAAAAAGGCATTCTATAAGAAAAAGACATCTACACTAGAATGTTTGTGGCAGCACAATTCAAATTTGCAAAGACGTGGAAACAACCCAAGTGCCCATCAATACATGAGCAGGTGGTATATGTATATCATGGAGTTCTACTCAGCCACAAAAAACAATGGTGATCTAGCACCTCTTGTATTATCCTGGATAGAGCTGGAGCCCATTCTACTAAGTGAAGTATCACAAGAAAGTAAAAACAAGCACCACATGTACTTACCATCAAATTGGTATTAACTGACCAACACTTAAGTGCACATATAGTAGCAATATTCATCGAGTGTCTGGCAGGTCGGGGGGAGGAGATAAGTATAATCACACCTAATGGGTGTGGTGTGCACTTTCAGGGGGATGTACATGCCTGAAACTCTGAATAGGGTTGGGAAAGGCAATATATGTACCCTAAACATTTGTACCCCTGTAATATGCTGAAATAAATGAAAAGGGAATTATGTCTTTCATTCTAAACCCTCTAGGTAATGTTGTGTTTTGTCAGATTGAAACTTCTACTTTTTAACTGTCTTAGGTCTTTTGAGTTGCATACGTATTCTCTTAAGACGTAATTATCTTTCCAGAATTTTTAAAACTTCTGAACAATCTATTTATTCCATTAGAAAGAAGTAGAAATTGACGTCAAATACCACTTTTTCCCCTCCAGGAAGTCTTTCTTAATGGAATGTTTTAGTTGGCTTAATTTACTGTTGATTTAAAAAATCTACGATGTATTACTCTGTAATAATCTAGTGTACATAGTCAAAATTGTTGAATTGAACATTTCTTTCATACAAGGATTTCTATATTTAAACTTTAATTTATAGCTTGATATCCTATATTTAAATAACTCAGGGTTAATACTTGTTCTTGCACTTGAAAAAGTTTAAAAATTGCAATGAATAATATTAGCATCATCTATCAGAAAAATAAAAAGAAAACAACCAACTGCTATAATTGCTATTATTTATGAACACCCTCTAGGAGTAATGGGGATCATTGTATCATGATTTTGCCTGTGCATCTGTGACTAATTTGTTTCATTTGTTGTAGTTTTGTAATATTAATATCATATCGTGGTATCAATTCCCATTTGCGACCTCTAACTTTGCTCTTGCAATGGCCACAGGCTGCAGCAAAATCTTAATTCACCATACCACAACTATGCTCCATTGGTCACAAAGGGAATTGCTTAATGAGATCAGGGGTAAGTTAGTACAAAGTCACCATCTATATTTCTAAAACACTTTTGAAAGTCAGATGTATAACTATATTCGTGATGGACAACACATTATTAGCATCATTATATGTAATTTAGATTCATAGCTTTTGGAACATGTTAAAAAAGTACAAAATACTATTAGGCATCATCAGCTTTTATCTTTTAGCTTCTAAATATGCATTATAATAAGAGTAATAAAAAATCTATTACTGCTAAGAAGCTATATCCTGTGATGTATAAAATAAATTAATATTATGCCATACACAAGCTTTCCCACTGATCCTTTATAGTAGCCTTCGATTTTCCAGTAGCTGACTATTGGTGGCAATTTGTCTTAAACCAGTGCTCACACATGCTGAGGATGCTGCCCAACTGCTGTAGGGAAAGTTAGTTTGAGGAAATAGAAATGAAAAGTGTAATGGAAGATTCATCCCACAGGAAATGTTTTCCAGACCATAGAAAATCTTCCAGCAAGATTTTAAGATTCTGAAGGTGAAGCCCAGAGTACATAGGGAAGAACTTCATTGTGCACCCAAAGCAATTCAGTGGTTTCTGGAATGCCTTAGCTGAAAGGGTAACTCAAACCTAGAATCTTATAAGCTTGATTTGAATTAGGGACTTGAAATGAATATCCAGCTGGCTTGCATTACCTGGCAAAAACTTTGTTTGGATATCCCTAGTGTTTACTGAATTCCAGAAGAGTGTTCTATACACTGTATACCTTTTTAGGATTTGAGGGTTAGGTAAGTCTAGCTAAAATAAATCATTAGCATCAAACCAAACTTTCATGGAGTTTTGCTCTTTATTTTTATTTTTTTTATTTAGGCATATTATGGGGGTACAAATGTTTAGCTTACGTATATTGCCCTTGCCCCCAGACCCCGAATCAGGAGTGAGTTGCTACAAAAGCGAGTTTGGCCCTCTCTTGCTCTTGCACATGCACTCTCTTGCCCTTCTGTCTTTTGTCATGGGATGATGTAGCAAGAAGACCCTCACCAGATACCAGCTTCATGACCTTGAACTTCTCAACCTTCAAAGCTATAAGAATAAATTTATTTTCTTTATAAATTACCCAGTCTGTGGTAGTCTGTTATAGTAACACAAAATGGACTAAGATAAGCCTTTAATTACACATCAGAGAAAATTATTCTATGAAGATTTTAGAGGGCTTTAATCCAATTTGAAAGACAAGGACAAACCTTGGATAATTTCCAAGAACTAAAGATTCTTTCTGCCCTGCCCCTCTTTCTCTGTCTCTCTTGCTCTTTCTTTTTAATATATACTATATTTTGTATTATTATCTTTTCATATTATACATAGTTCATGGTCCATAGTCTCACACACACATGTAAACATAAAAGTAGTAGTAGGTTGTATAATGGCTCCTAAAGACATCTAGGTCCTAATGCCTGGGCCTGTGAATGTTGCCTTTTACAGCAAAAAAGGCTTTGCAAATGTGATTAAAATAAGGATCTTGAGACGGTGAAATCATCCTGGATTATTCTAATGGGCTCTAAATGTAATCAAGAGTATTCTTATGAGAGGGAGGAAGAGAGAGATTAGACTACAGAATGGAGAAAGGACCACATGATAAGAAAGACTTGAAGATGCTATACTTCTGGCTTTGAAGAAAGAGGAAGAGTCCATAAGCCAAGGAATGTAAGAAATATAGCTCTAGATGCTATAAATGGCAAGGGAATGTGTTCTCAATGAAGATGCCAATTTCAAATACCATTGGGTTTAGGGAATGGGATGATTTCTTGGAAGAAAGCTAAAGCCATGTTACTTAAAGTTGTCTCAATAACTGTTCTGCTTCTAATTGACTCTGTTCTACCATTACTGATGAAGAGGCAGCAGAAATATCATCTATCACAGATCTTACCTCTCTAACCTCCCCCTAAAACCTTCCACACATTATTGGACCAGAAATGGGCACACGATACAAATACAGCCAATCTCTAAGTGGTCAGTGAACCAAGGCCTGGAATATTAATAGAAAGGTACAAGGCTGTAACAATATATCGATCTCATGAACATGTGACTGAGAGTCTGCAAAAGAACAAGATTTTAGGTGCTACAGGAGAAGAAACATCATGTAGCAAGAAATGCCATAACACATTTGTAAGGTCTAGGAATTATGAAGAGAGAAGCTAACGACCAGAGATAACTTATGCAGATACACAGAAACCAGTATACAAATAAAGTGAAACCATGTTGTCCAGAAAAAAGACAAAGAGAATATATGACTCCCATGATGTCTATGGTTCAAAAATATTTTCCTGTCCTAAGAAAGTCCATGAGGATCTCTGTACATAACAAAAAATGCCCCTGGCTACAATAACATAAATACTTCTCAAAATACTGTTTGAATTTTTTAATGTTCTTATTTCAATTAGATAATCTACATTTTACTTTTCTCTTTATTTTTTTAAAGGACATTATTAGAGTTTGACTGCATTCCACATGACTTTTAAGTAATGGTTGAACCAAACATCATATAGGATCTGCATGTATTGTTGGAAGCCTGGGCTCTGAAAATAGACATACCCAGTTTGATCTCAACTTTTTCACCTAGGGTCTATGAGACCTTGACATGTAACTAAACTAACATATGCCCCAACTTCCTCAGCTCTAAGGTTACTCCTTAGAATAATTATGTCTATTCATGGAAAGCATTTTACATAGTGCCTGGCAAATACAGTAACTGTTCAATAACCACTAGTCATTCTCTGTCTCACCATTACGCTAGAAGAAAGATAGTTGGCCAGCAGGATTTGGAAAGATAGGGAGAGTGCTGGAGGAGGGATAAAATTAGAATGCTATTTTTATAGAATTTTATATTTTTTTCTATTGACTATCAGTAAAAATTATACTTCTTTGAAAACTAACTCACACAATCTTAACTATGGGGGCAAATCCTTAGCCTATTCACTCTCTCTGCTCTGCTTCACTTTGCATTTCAGGGAGGTTCACTCCTACAAAATGGTTTATCAGGCTACTGTGTCTGCTTGCTTGTGGTTGGGATCCACCAACAGAAAGCTCCTGCAGAAGATTAGAGCATGCAAAGAGGAGAGAAATCAGAGTATTTATCCCTCCTCTCTCCCTCCTTCCAGTGGCATTGCTGGGTACAGTCACATCTCCTCTATGGTTCCAGCTGAGACCAAACTATCCCACAATGGATCAAGCTTCCCCCAGGGACCATAACCTTGGGCTCCAATAACACTACTTCCTCCTATTGTCTCTCCTTTTGTCCTCTGGGTATTATTAAAATCCAGGTGGATTTATTTTTGTCATTTTGCTTCTCAGCTATTTCTTTACCTCATGTTTCTATTTAGCTTATTGGACCCTGACAGATAACAGTGTGGAGTAAATAAACACTATCTCTCATCTTGCCTGAGCATCTGTGTTAGTTCACACTGTGACTGCTTATTCACTATCTCTCTTCCTTATTCCACTGTTACTTTTTGAGAATGGGATCCATGTTATTTTGATCATTGATGTACTCTCAGTGCTTGGCACACACACACAAAACTGCTCAAGAAATTGTTGTTTAAACTTATTGTTGTTACCAATATTTTGTAATGTTTGCTACTATAATAGTGGACTAAATTGGTTAAGGAGGTCTTCCAGAGACTTGGAAAATATCCTAAAATCACAGCAACTTCCACCATATTAGTATACATTGCCAATAATATTATTACTTCTCTAAAATGGAGAGCAGGCTGGGCATGGTGGCTCAGACCTGTAATCCTAGTATTTTGGAAGGCCGAGGCAGGAGGATATCTTGAGGCCAGGAATTTGAGACCAGCCTGAGCTGTTCTCTTTTGTAGAGAACCCATCTCTACAAAAAATAGAAAAATTAGTTGGGCATGGTGGTGCGTGCCTATAGTCCCAGCTACTCGGGAGGCTGAGGTAGGAGGATAGCTTGAGACCAGGAGTTTGAGGTTGCAGTGAGCTATGATGATGCCACTGTATTCTGGGCCAGGCAACAGAGTGAGACCTTGTTTAAAAAATAAATACAATACAATACAATGGAGAGCAGAATGGTCAATGACATTAAAGGTAGAAATCATATTTCTCTTATGAATACTTTAAAAATAAATTATCAAGTTAAATTTATTTAACAATAAAAAGTCCAACTACAGACTAGGAAGAAAATATTTACAGACTAGATACTTTTTCATAAAGGATTTGCCTTCAAAATACACAAAGGACTCTTAAAACTCAACAATAAGAAAACAATGAGCCCATTAAGGAATAAGCAAAAGATCTGGACAGACACCTCACCAGAGAAGATGTACAATTGGCAAATAAGCATATGAAAATATGCTCAACATCATCTGTAATTAGGAAGATGTAAATTAAAACAATAATGTGTTACTACTACTACACACTTATTAGAATGACTTAAATCCATAAAAATATGGCAATATCAGTTGCTGGTGAGCATGTGAAGCAGCCCGAATACTCACTTTTTTGCTGACAGGAATGCAAAATGTTATAGCCACTTTGAAAGAGAGTATAGCAATTTCTTACAAAGCTAAACAGAGTTTTAATATACAATCCAGCAAGTGTACTTCTAAATATTTACCTAAATGATTTATGTTCACACAAAACCTAGATGTGAGCATTTATAGCAGATTAAGAATTCATAATCAATTGAAAAATTGTAGCAGCCAAGATATGCTTCAAATATACAGTACATGCATAAACAAACTGTGGTATATCCATATAGTGGAATAATATTCAGTGATAAAAAGGAACGATACCAGTGGTTACCAGAGGGCTGTGTGTGTGTGTGTGTGTGTGTGTGTTTGTGATTTTCTGGTTGAACTGGTGAAACAATTTTTTTTTTGAGACAGAGTCTCACTCTGTTGCCCGGGCTAGAGTGCTGTGGCGTCAGCCTAGCTCACAGCAACCTCAAACTCCTGGGCTCAAGCAATCCTACTGCCTTAGTCTCCCGAGTAGCTGGGACTACAGGCATGTGCCACCGCACCCGTCTAATTTTTTCTATTTTTAGTTGTTTGGCTAATTTCTTTCTATTTATAGTAGAGACAGGGTCTCGCTCTTGCTCAGGCTGATCTCGAACTCCTGAGCTCAAGCAATCCTCCTGCCTCGGCCTCTCAAAGTGTTAGGATTACAGGTGTGAGCCACTGAGCCCGGCGAAACACAGAATTTTTAAGGTAGTGAAAATTGTGTATGATACTGCAATGATAGCAGTATTATGGTATCTATGATTCTAGATGAAAATAATGGTAAATGACATTATGCATTTGTCAAAATCCAAAGAAAATATTAATTACAGCAGACAATAATATATCAATATTTGTTCATTTTTGGACAAATGTACCATATTAATGTAAACTGTTACTAATAGGAAAAACTGGTGTACAATACATATGGAACTCTCACTCAGTACTATCCTTGAAATTTTCTGTAAGTCTAAAACTTCTCTGAAATAAAAATTGTATTACACAATGGACAATTATTAAACCATAAAAAGAACAAAATCCTGTTATTTGCAGCAACATGGATAGAATTAGCGGTAATTATGTTAAATGAAATAAGCCAGGCACAGAAAGACAAATATCACACGTTCTCACCCATATGTGGGAGCTAAAAAAGTGGATCTTGTGGAGATAGAGAGTAGGATGATAGTTACCAGAGGCCAGGAAGGGAAGGAGAGATCAAGAGAAGTTGATTAAGAGGTACAAATATTCCATTGGATAGAAGAAATAAGTTCTAGCATTCATGAATACAGTAGGGAAATTATAGTTAACAATAATTTGTTGTATATTTCAAAATAGCTAGAAAAGAAGGATGGTAATATTCTCAATACAAGAAAAAGATAAATGGGTGAGGTGGTAGATATCCCAATTACCTGATCATTACACATTGTATGCAATTATCAAAATATCACTGTACCCCCAAAATATGCAGAACTATTATGTACCAATAAAAGCTATTATATAAAGAAATGAATTACATCAAAATAAATCCATAAATTCAAAGCAATTCAGATTGAAGTCCTCAAAGAAGTTTCTTTCCATAAACGTTCAAAATTCTTAAAATTATAGAAAATGAGCTAATGTGTAAAACTAGCAAAAAAAATTATGGAAGAACAAGGTCAGAAGACTGAAACTATTGATGCTTCAATTATTATAATTGTTTTAATAATATAGTTATATTTTAGGAATAATATACTAATAGGGGGGAAAGGTCTATTTAATAAATGATTTTATGATAAATTATCATTTAATAATAAAAATAAATTGGATTTCTATCTTATACTAAAAGTAAATATTACAGGCATTAAAACATTAAATGTGAACAATTAAAATACTAAATAGAAAAGAATGATTTCATGACTACAAGGTAATGAGGGATTGTTTAAATAATATCTTTTAAAAACAGACACAAATGTAATGATACTCAATTAATTCAAATATATTAAAAAATAAATCTCTGTGTATCATGAAATGAGTTAAAAGGCAATCCACAAACTGTAAGAAAATGTTTTCACACAAGGTGGACATCAAAGAAACAAAGATCTAAGATATATAAACATCTCTCACAATATGAAAAGAAGAGGATAAACTGCAAACTGTTAAGAAAAAATAAGAGGTGATAGCAAAGACTATGAATGGACAGTTCACTGAAAAGAAAAACAAAAAGACCAACAGGAAGATAAATAGATAATCTACTTCATCGCCAATGAACACAATGCAAATGAAACAATGAGACACAATCAAAGGTCTGATAAGCATTGTTGAGGATACAGAGCAACAAGATTTCATCCTCATCACTGGAGAGATTTAACTGGCACCACCATTCTAGACAGGAAATTGGAAATATTTATTACATTGAAGATGCCTGTCCCCTACTGTCAAGGGATTCAATTCCTAGTTACATATTTTAGAGCAGTAGTTTATATAAAAAAAATGACCACCATTCACAGTAAAAAATAATTAGTATAATGCAATCCTCAAAGCACATACTTTTTTGAGACAAAAAAGTTCCATGAAATAATACCCTTATTATGTGTGATACATTCAGATATTTTCTATTATTCTCTCTTGTATTCCATTCCATTCTTTTATATTTTAATCTTTGAAGATTCAGAAGACAAGTACAAGTATACATGCATTACCTAGTTTTTGTAACAATGAGAAAGTGTAAAATAGCTATCTATCAAGAAAAGGATGGAAGTGTAGTGAAAATTAATGAAGTAGAGAAAAATTACATCAACATAAATGAATCTTAAAATATATTAAGATAAAAATTAATGACAGTATTATACTATCATATAAAATTTAAAGCCATACAAATTACACATTTTTGAGGGCAAACACATTTAATAAAAATATATAATAAGTACAGGAATAATAAACATAAAATTTGGGATAGTGGTTACTTCTAGGGAGTAAAAGGAGAGAGGAGAATAGAATGAGGAAGTATAAAGAGGGTTTAGTTATATTTGTAACATTTTACTTCTTAAGGCAGAAGGTGAACACTTGGGGATCCGTTTACTATTTTATTTTTAATGTGCTTAAAATATTTCATTATAATAAAAAAGAACCCAATATACAGAAATAATTATAAGGAGCAATCTTTAAGACTATTGTGATGTTTATGTTTGCATAATAACTGTTCAAAACTAAAATAATTAATTCAAACTTTAGTCCCCTCCTAGAGTCAAGATCTGGTATATTTCCAATAAGCCAACTGAGTGAATTCATCATATTTCTATCTGGATTTGAACATATATTAAGCCACCATAAACTATTCAGCTTTTCTTGCCACTGAAAGCCCAGAAGTGAATTGATAATTTCTTTATACATAAGAAAAGAATTTTGCATAGCCATAGCATCTCACCAAAATTCTCCTTGTAAACTTGCAGCTTATTAAAGAGTAAATCTTTAGTTGCATGTAGATATTACTCAAACTGACTCTGTTTAAATATTAAGTTTACCTCAGGCAAAACTATGCTTCCATTTTAACGGTTTTGAACTAAAAGTGATGTATCTTTAAAAATGAATTCAGGGGGCTGAGGAGTGTGAGCTGAGTTGTTCAGTTAGAGGAATAGCACATCTAAACAGCATTGTAATGGCCCAGTAGTACAGATTTTAATGTGTAGAATTTTGGTTTATTTTTATAAGCTCACGGGCTGATCTGATTTATTTAAATAGATGCTTAGTTTTCAAGGCATACTCCATTTATTTGAAATTATAAATCAAATTGATGATAAACATTATCAATGACGTTACTGTATAGCTGTGTCTTGGTTAACTGATGTCCACTTGGAAAAGACAGATGACAGGACAGCGGAGGCTATTTGATATAATGAAGACTGATAGCTTCTGCCTTTGTAGAAAGAGTGAAGCATATTTTCCATCAATTTAAATGCCAGCAGCTCATTTCAGGCAGAACCACACAAAATAAGAAAGTACGAGAAAAAGATCTGTACTTTCAAACAGATCTGAATACAGGTACAGTGACTTAAAATGTCAGTGAGTAGAATTTTTATGTTAAATACACGTAAGTGAGGAGGGAAAAAAGCTTATGAGTTGTATTTTCCTCTCATTTGAATGATAAATATTGATACCGTATGAATTTTTTTCTAATTTCTGAAAATACTACATTTTTGTAAAGAAAATATATTTCTTATATAAAAAATATGGAAAAATAATAAAATGATCTCCCATGGTACACCATCCAATATCAGAAATAAAACATTACCTATATTATTGTAACTGTATATTCCTCCCCAATTTCATCCATTGCCCACCCCCAAATGTATAATTGATATAATTTTAGTCTGCTGCTTTTTTATTTATTGAAAATAGTATCATGATTTTTTGTCATTTTCTATGTTTATATACACTGTTTTTCTCTTTTTTTTTGCTTGTTCTCAATTGATTGTAATTTGCTTTGTTACTTTATTACAAGTTTTCCACCCACATGTTTCAAATTTATAAACTCTACTTTTTATCCTTTTAAGGCTTACCTTTCATAATTTCCCATGGAATTTTACAAAGTGTAAAGTTAATATTTTACATCTTCTTCAAAATAATAGTGTTATTATAACATTGTAATTCCAATACCACTGGCCTAAGACATACATACTGTTTTCCCATATTTTAGAGTTGTCCATTTGGTTGCAACTTCACAAAGCAGATTTTATAAACTATTTTAGGTAGACCATTCTTAACTATATTTAACTTAAACACTTACCTATTTCTTTGCTCACCATTTTTTTGCATTTCTTGATTCCTAAAGTATATTTTTCAAAATTTTGTTAAATAAAAATATATTGGTATTAAATTCCCTGAGATTTTAGTATCTGTGGAAGCCCTTAAAATATTATATACAATTATGAAAACACAATTTTAAGTTTACAGGATTTTTTCCTCAATACTTTGGAGATATTTTGAGGTGTCTGGCTTCCTTTTTGCTCATAAAATGTCTTCTGTCAGATTCATTGTCATTCTTTTGCAAGTGATTTGCTTTTTTCTCTATCCATTAGTAAATAGTCCCTGCCTTTGATAATCTACAGTTTCACACTTACATAACTAGGCATGGATTTCCTGGTATTTATCATGCTTAGGCTATGTTGTGCTTTCAAAGTCTGTAGATTAGAAAACCCATTCCCTCACCATCAATATTCTCTACTATCTCTACCTGATATATTTTACAAACTATGCTTTATATTTTGCTTATGTATCTGTCTCCCTTAATTAGAATGTAAGCACTATGGAGGCAGCAATTTGTGTTTGTTTTATTCACTGTTGTATTTCTAGTGTCTAAATGGTGCCTAGATTTTATGTAATGTTTAGAAGGTTTGCATGTGTGTGCGTGTGTGTCTGTATATAACATATGTATATAGGAATTAAAACTGTTTTGAGGGGAAAGAGTATGATCTGGTAGCAATATAAAGAAATGACTTCCATTTCCATTAATAGTAGAATAGGTAATATTGGACAGTCCTCTAAGAATGATTTAAAAAGTTAGACAAAATATTTTAAACCCCCTTGAAAACCTGGGAAAGCCAAAAATATGGTAAAGCATTACCAAAAACTAAGAGACATGGACTAACATATATTCTGCAAGCAGAAGGAAAATGATCCCAAATCAAATCTCATAGGGAAAAAAAGGGATTGAATATTAATATGTTGGAAAATCTAGAAGAATAGTATCTGTTTACAGCAAAAAGAAATTGATTTGGATGTTTAAAAGATAGAGAAAACTAATATACATGACAACAAAGTATAAGTTAGGAAAATAGAAGATAAAATTGAAATGATCTAAGGTCAGGACAGATGTCAAAATTATAAATTAATATTACATTTGATCAATTAAAGATACATAGAGTAATTATTAAGGTAACTAATGAGTAGAAAAAGTGTATAACTTCCAAATTAATTGACTACAATGCAATAATTTTTTAAAAATACTTAAATAACCATGAAGCAAGAAAATAGAAAGAAAAGGGTCATAGGCAAGTGAGTCAAATAAGCCTTGGTAATGTAGTAGTTAAATAAATATGTGTTATTTATTTATTAAATGTAAGTAGGCTAAATGCTATAATAAAAAGAGTAAAGGTTTTCAGGTTATGAACATAAATAAAACTAAAATGAGTGCTCTTATAAATGATAGAAAATGTATCAATACATGAGAAAGGTAAAAATATAGAAAAGAATATAATAAACAAACCTAACTTAAAATAAAAGCTGTCCTATGACAGGGTAACTAGATGAGGAAACAATTACAAGAGATAATGGTATAGGGTAGAAATCAATAGGAAATATAACTCTAAAAATTAACAAAAGTATAAGAAGAAACAAGCAACTCTATAAATATAGTGAGTGATTTTAACATTCCTCTTAATAAGTGATAGAGCAGACAAAAACCAGTAAAATAGACAATGATAGAAAAGAGTCTAGACCCAGTAACATCAGGAACTCTTGAGTTTCAACAAAGTGGTACTTCAGAGCGACAGAAAAAGAGTGGTTTTTGTTGTTATTGTTGTTGTTTTTAATAGCAGGTGCTAGGGATTAATTGAATATCCATATGGGAAAAAGAAATAAAACTTGAATACTATCGTATATCATATTCACACAAAATAACATGTAGGTGGACTTTCTATATAACTATGATAGATAACACAATAAAATTACTAGAAAATAATATATTAATAGGAGATTCTCTTTATGAGCTTAAGTTAGGATCAGTCTTCTTAAATATTAGGACACAAGATCAACTAATAAAGGGAAACATTATAAATTAGATTACAGTAAAATTAAGAATTTCTGTTTATCAAGATGCCGTTGAGACCAAATAGAAAACTCCTGAACTAGGTCAGTAAATTTGTAACACATATAAGTGACAAAAGGGATTATATTCAGAATTTATTTTTTTAATTCTATAAATGAATGAAAAAAATAAAAACAGTAGAAAAATAAGCAAGATGTCATAATAAGCAATTCAAAAAGAAGATAACCAAAAAGCCAATAAATATAAGGAAAAGTGTTCAGAATAATTATTAATAGTAATGAGGGAAATGCAAGTTAAAACTAAAATGAAAACCAAAATGGCTGAAGTTAAAAGGACTGAGCAGGAATTGCAGTACGTGAAAAACAGTGGGAAATTTCATAAACTGACATAGGCAAATGTGCACAGTTTGGAAAACTCTATATTAGAATCTACTATAGTTTATCATATATAAATACCATTGATCTAACAATCCTCCCAGATATATATCACAGCTGTATGTGTTGCACATGAAGACATTTACAAGCATATCTGTTACTACAGACTAAATAGAAAACAATTCAACTATACATTAACAATAAAATGGATACATACATTGTAGTGTCCATATACTGTGGTACATACATATGATGGAATACTATAGCTACATACATAAACATGGATAAATCTCACATTATAATGTTTAGTAAAGGATAAGAAATAATATATTTCACTCAAATTATATTAAGTTCAAAAATAATTTAAACTCTATTGTTTATGGATTTATGCTTAAGTAGACTATCAAGTAAAGCAAAGAAGTCTTTACTTTTGTGAGTATAGGGGAATGGCCAAAAGATAGGGATTGGGGTGTGGGGTGGCTAGGAATGTTCTATTTCTAGACCTGGGTGTTTGTTACATTGGTATTTGCTTTGTAATGTATGAAGATGCACATTTTTCTCTATACACTTACCTCTATTGGTATTATATTTTGCAGTTAAAAAGGTTAACACTAAAAAAAATCAATGAGGCATTAAAGAATAGTAAATCCAGTTAGTAGACTATTGCAATTTTCTATGCCAAAAGTGTCAGCACTAAGGCAAGAGAGATATACTAGACAAAAAATAGGACAGGTAAAAAGAGACATTGAAAACACGTTGAAATCACTCTGTGATTTTGGAAACTATTTTCAAATGTACCCTCCATTTTAGTTCAAGTTAATATGTTCATAGAAATCTCTAATAATGATATTGAAGGAAAGACTCAAATTCCATTATTAAAACAGACTGAAAATAAAACAAAGTTTTACATGATTATAACTCTGAAGAATTTTAAAAGTATTTTATTCTGTGATTTTTCTGTATGGATATTATTCAGCAACCTGTCTTCAGCCAGGCACCCACACTCCCTATTAATCTTTAACCTCCTCCAGAAGAAACTCTTACCATATCAAGAAATAAAAGTATAGATGCATCATGGACCAGGTAAAAATCTTTCTCATCCCTATTTTCTGGGACTGCATAGTAGAAATTTTTTAAAGAGGAACTTAAGAATTTATAAGACTTTTCTCCCTCTCATTCTCTTTCAGATCAGAGTCTTCTGCTGGATTACTTGGGATTCCAAAAATCAGCGGAAATAATTTGGGGATGCAAAGAAAAATGATCTAAGGAATTGTGAACTATTTTCTGAACCATATCAAAAAGTGATGAAAGGATCATTTAAACAAATTGATTTTTCAGTTTAAATGGATATTTTAAGAAAGCAGAGAGAAATTCTGGACAGAAGCCCTAGCCAGGAATATGCTTGCCCTGAATCTCTCTGCCATCTTTCTGTAAAACTCAAAGAGATAGGAGTTAGCTGAATGCCTGGCTACAAGCACAGCAGGTGTAAGAAAACATCCATCTATTTTGTATTTTCATATCGACACACATACACATAAGACAATTTGAACTCTAAAAAAATTTAGTTGTGTATTATTACACACATACTGAAGAACTGTAAGCTTGTGGTAATTTAAGTAGGAATTGTACATTTCTTAGGCATTTTCTCTGACATGTTTTTAAAAGCATCATCTCTCTGGGATATTAAGAGGCACAATTTATAGGTTGTGTTACCAGACTAAATAATGAATAAATGTGTTATTCTGACTGCAGTCCAATATGGTAGTCATTAACCATGTGTAAATGTTTAAATTGAAATTATCTAAATTTTACTAAAATTAAAAATCCAATTCCTCAGAAAAGTTACTCACATTTCAAATGCTCAGTATCTACATAAGGCTACTAGCTACTGAGTTGGATAGTGGGGAGTATTTCTATCATCTCAGAAAGTTCTGTTGGATGGTGTTGATCCATTAATATGTTAAAGTCAAACAACTCCTTTGGTTAATGCAGATGCTAAAAAATCTTCATTTCTTTCACATTAAGATTTGGGCATTTTCTTTAAAACATTTAGATACTATATTGTATTATTTAGAGTATGGTGTGACTGCTATAAAAAAGGAAAAAAACAGCAGTGGCTTAAGCCTCTTGAGCAAGAGGTAAATATATAACTCTTTTGGAAATAGTCCAAGTGGAAGCAATCTGCTCCATGACATCAGACAATCCAAACCCCTGCTAGCTTGCTGCTGTGCCAACTTCCTCATGCAGGTTCTATCTCATGTTCTGAGGTGGCTGTTCCAACTCACACAATTATGTCCATATTCCAACTAAATGGCAACAGACAAAGAAAAAGAAGAGCCTGCTCCTTTTCTCTTAAAGCACTTAACTCTGAAACAGCATACATTGTTTCCTTTCACATCTCATTGGCCAGATACGAATCCCATGGCTGCACCAAACTAGGAAAGTGCTCAGGAAAGTAATCTTCAACTTGGTGTCTCTGTGCCTAACTAAAATTTCTATTCCTGTAGAAGGTAGGAAGAATTGATATTGTTAATTCATTTAGCAATCTCTCCTATACATATCTACATTTTAAATTCTCTTACACATATAATTGAGTTTTTCTGTTTCACTTCCCTTTGTTCAGATAAAAATGATGCAAAATTTTGACTGTAAACATTCGGAACATTAAACAAGATATTAATACTATCATATTATTTCTGTAGTAGAATTCTTCTTATCCATTTCAAGTTCCATACTCTCATAAACAGTGAGTTCCCCTCAAGACAGAAAATAGAAATTCACTTCCATTTTGCAAAACATTTTCAGAAAAAAAATATTAATACAAAAGGATCTTATGTCTGACCAGCTTATCGATTTTTGATGAGCTGTGAAGTCTACTATATGCCATCTATTCACTTGTGTGTGAAAGCTGAGTATTTGAAATGGAAATCTATTTCTACTTAAATCATAAAATAAAATGCTATAAATACAGTTAATTTTTGCACAGAGCAGCACATAGTAAGCATTAATTAAGGATTTTTTTTTACCTAGTGTCTAATAAAAGACTCATTTAATACAACAGAGTATTGTGTATGTAAACCACTTTCTTCACTGAATTACAATATAAATAAAAGTTAAATAGAATTTCTATGAGTATAATTTACTAAGTTAATAATTTCATGTAAATTCTTAATAATTGAGAAATCTCTATTAATTCAATTCTTTCTATTTTTTTGATAGGCTACATGAAAAGAAAAATCAGATTTGTAGATTATTTAATTTTCTTAAAATAATAAATGGATCTTCATGATAAATAGTATGACTACACAACACTCCAGCCTGAGCACATAAGCCTTCATTTGATGACCCTGTGCTTATGATTTATAAAGTGGCTGGCACCATAACAAACTTGTGAATACAAGGTCAGGTTTGACATTGCTATCTGTTCAAATAATGGGCACTTTATTAATAGAGACAAATGGAATACTGAGTCATATCCTAAAAATTTTCATTCCACTTGGTCTGTTCATCATTTAAATGATGGAGTACTAAGACTCTCTGATATAAGACTTTTGTTAAAGGAAGTAGAAGTTATTTGAAAAAAAAACAAAACAAAAAAAACTCTCAAGAGATACCTCTAAGCCAGACAAGGTAGATATGTCATAGTCTCCTTTACAATTCTTGTGTGAAATATTTCTTCATTGAAGAGTTCCTCATATCTAATATTTCTTTCTTCACATCTTAATTCTTATTCCCTCAAATTATCTCCTGCATTGTCAACCTCTCTCTCCTCATGTGAAGCTTCTATGTGATAAACACAGGACCATAAAGCCACCTTACTGGCTCCCAGAGCCTCACAAATAAAATCCTAAAGACAGATCCCTAACTTGACTATAGGATTATGTATTTAAGAAATATTGAAAAGCCAAGAGAACAGGAGACCAGAAGATTGGGAACATAAAGCAATTGAATTCCCTCCGAATTTAAGTTGCAGATAACTATAATATGTTACTATCATAGAAAAGTGAAAACTGCTTGTTACTTATTGTGTCAAATCTTATTTAAACCTCTTTAAGTTTTTTACTTAATTGAACCATTATGAAGCTCCAATCTTTAAAAATTATAAGAAAGCATTCCCATTTTCTACTTCCATTTTATATAGCTATCACAGCATTTAGTTAAAAAATACCATATCAGAATGCAACATAAACATTTCTTTCTATGCTCTCTCATAGTGCTCTGACCATTAATCAGTAAAATAACATTTGTGTAGAAATAATATTCCTTAGATGTATTTCTTTCCTAATTTTCAATTTTGTGAAGAATGGAGATATTATATATCTTCTACTCAGTCATAAACAACTTTGTTCCATTAAATTTACTAGATTTTCACATCAAGACAGAATTTGACAGAGGAATTTTTGATTTATTTATTGTATTTTGGACCTCTGGTCTATCCTGCATGGATCAGTCATCTCTAAAATCTTGACCAATTGTTTGCAGAGGCTATCAGATTTCTCTATCACCATAGGGCAAATCATGTATTACTATATTTTTAAAATTAAAATGTTTATTTTTTTAAAATCATTTGGATGATTTTGTTTGTATACTCTCTATGTTTAGAGTTCCAGATAAATTACCATACACTTTATTGTTTTAACCTTTTCTTTATAAGCCCACCGTGATATAGGATATAATTACATTATGTCTAGATTATTACAATACACTCCTACATTGTTCCCCCACCTCCAATCTAACATTGGACCAATGATACTACAGCCTTGAAACACTCTCTTAATCAAATTACTAGAAATAAACAAGGTAAAACTAAAATCTAACCTTGATTATCACACTCTGCATGTCCACACTGTCGATCACAGTCAGAATATGAACCTAAGACACCTCAGCCTAAGCATCATCTCCAAAATAAAGGAAAATAAATGAGAAGGTGAGTCAAATTTATTTTAAAAAATTGTGTATATGACAGTGAAAACATGTTCAAGGAACTCTCCTTGGCCCAAAGCCATGAAAGAACAAGGTATATTTGGGAAACAGTAAATACTTTTGTGTGAATTCAATAGATGACATGGCTGGGAAAAATGCAAAATGTTAAGAAACTTCTATGTCACAGTAAAGAACCTGGATTTTATCCAATATACAATGCAAAATCATTGAACAAGGCAGAAAGTAACTAGAGTAGATTTGTACTTAAGAAAACTGTCCTTGACAGCATGTGGATGATTGATTGAATGGGGAGGGAGACTAGGGAATTTAGTTTGGAAGTCCAAATGAAAGATGGTGATGGCCTGAAATAAGAAAATGACACTGGAAAGGAATTATTTGAGAACCAGGACAATTTCTTATTCCTTTCTTGTGCCCTCGACACTTAGCAAAGTGGCTCTCACATATCTGTCCTCAATTTCAAAATGACTCTGTAGGAAAGAAAAAGTAACTAGTGTGAAAATATGACAAAAACATAAATTACTGACACATATTCTAGTTTATTTATTTATTTAACACAATGCTATTAAATGTCTCTAAGGGCATTGTGATAACCAATTTGTTAGCAGAAGCACCATGGACCACCTCCCCACTATGGGACACTTTTCATTCTGGTTCCACCATATTTATGGCACAAATATCCAGAAGAGAAAATTTAATCCTTTCTAACTTTTCTAATTTTCTCTCTTCTTATTTCAGCAAAAAAGAACGAGCCAAAACATTCCTATCAAACCTTTTCCCTATCTAATACATACCAAGATACTCAATTTCCTTGGCTAACATTACATATTTTGTCATGAAAAATTCTTTATTTAATCCTTTTTGTTTTTTCAACCATAGTGTTAATCTCTTGAGGGTAAGGACTTAATTTCAGAGATTTTTAACTCACTGGGATCTTCTACCACCTCATTATGGGAAGAGAGAAGGTTATAACAAAGTGCATTCGATAAATGCTTATTTAGTGCCAGTTATATGTCAGGCAACTAAAGCCTGAAGATATAAAACTGAGCTGTCCCTGAATCCTGAAAATCTGCAAGGATCAATGTTGGCCTTTCTCAAATTCAAAGACCAGACTGGACTATTTGAGCTCAAGTCCTACATATCCAACTTCCCACTAGATAACTCTAGTTATCCAACTAAATAATTTAATTGGCTCTTGAAATTTATAGTCCAATTCTGAGTTAACCAATTTTGTCCTTCAAACTTTGCATAACATTTACCTCTCTGGGCAAGCTTGAACCAAAACAAATATCCTTCCTTCATCCTTCATCTAGGTAATTCCCTTCTTAAATAGAAAAAAAAGTCTAATTAATTTTATCTGCTAAGCATTTTGAATCCATCTGCATTTCTTCACTGACATCCGCAGGTCATGTTGTTATCTGCTCTTGCCTAGACCATGTAAGTGTTAATAACTCCTGGATGTTTTCCTTAATACCCATTCCTGCCCCTTCAAGCCATTCTCTCAACAGCAACAAGGGCAATCCTTTTGAAATCCAAGATCATGAGTACCATGTGTAAATTTTTCAAGTATCTGTTCTAACACTTAGAATAAAAAACACAACATTGCCATGGCCTGTAAAACTCCATGTGATCTTAGCTCTATTTTGTGTTACTTGACCTGAAACCTCTACTTTTATGCAAGATAGGCTATTTTAGTTTCTCTACTTCACCTTGATACTTTACTCCAGAGATTTTGAACTCACTGGGATCTTCTCTTTGCAAAATTTCCCTTCTCTAATTTGCATGGTTAGGCCTTTAAAGCTGTGCTTGCTGATATGGACACCACTAGCCATAAGGATATTGAGTACTTGAAATATGGCCAGTCCGAATCGAGCTGTGTTACTTAGAAATACTAAAATACACAGTGGATTTATAACACTTATTATTAAAAAGTGTAAAATAGTAGATCTCCTGTTAAGTGCTTTTACAACAAAAGGAAAAACCAAATCAGAATAATAACCAAACAGCAACAAAAGCCAAAGGGGTTGGGAGGAAACTTTTGGAGGTGACGGATGGATATGTTTATGGCATTGACTGTGATGATGGTTTCATGGATATATAGATATCTTCAAACAAATCAAGTTGTATGTATTAAATATGTACAGCTTTTTGTATGTCAATCATACTTCAATAAACTGGTTATAGTACACATACACAAAAAATGTAAAATATTTCATCACTAATTTTATATTGATTGTATATTGAAATTTTGATATTTTGGATATATTGGATTCAATAAAATATATTGTTAAAATCAATTTCATCTGTTTCTTTTTTCTTTCCTTAATTTAGCTACTAAAAATTTAAAATTTTATATGTGACTTGAATTATATTTCTACTGGAGAGCAATAATTTAAAGCTGCTCTGTCAGTCCTGCTACAGAGTGTTTTGTAAATTCCCAGACTATTTCATTTCCTTTTGTTAGACACATTCATTGAACTCTCTCCTTCTTAGTGGCAGAATTTATCTCAATTGTAGTTTAGTATTTATTCACGTAAGTTTTTATTTTTTAAATGTCTTTACTCCCTGCTAAAATGCAAGCTTTAAGAGAGCTGGGATCCAGTGTGACTCACTCAATTACAATATTCACTGTGCATAGGAAAAGTTCTAACATAATAAACATCCAATAAATAGTTGGTGAATTAATTAATCAAGGAACCAATACATGGAGAAAAACTGTTACAAAAGCAATCATTTATAACATTATGATAAGTGAAAGAATAGTGGCATGAAAAAAAAGCAGGAACTAGTTTTAGAAGGGGGCTCTCTTATTTCTGGAGGTTTATCAATCTGAACAAATGCTTATGTATTTCCTCTCATATGTCATAACAGGATAAACAAAGACCATAGGTAAGGAACATGGGCAAATACCACACCTTAGGTCCTTTTAGAGAGGACAGCAGCCCTGTATGACTTTGGACCTGTGCCCACTGGACTCCTTGGGAAGTTCAATATGATGTACAGAGGAACCATTTTCATTCAAGTGTTTTGTTTACTTGTTTTGTTTTTCTCTGATGAGTATGCACTGAGGGGAATTGAAATTTTAACCCAGTTCTAATCATTCCCTCCCCAGGCCATGGTCTCATTTATTTGTAATGTTCTTTACTGATCCTTGATGTTGGGTTTGCATGTTACTTACTTTGATTAATGACAAGTAGGTAAAAGTAACATTGTGCCAATTCTGATCTTTGGCTTCAAAAAGTTTCACGTGACTTCAATCTCCCTTCCTTGCAAATTTTCTGTCACTATGAAAACAATATGCCCTGCATAGCCCACTAGTCCCCGGAGGAAGAAGACTGAACTGGAGAACGAAGATAGGCAGTAAGGAACAGAGCCACTCAGTGCCAGACTAAATCAGCCAAATCCTAGCCCATATTCAGTGTTTGAGCAATAATAAGTGATAGCTCTTTTAAGCTACTGAGTTTAGGAATGATTTGTTATGTAGCAATAGTAACCTATACAAGGTAAACCTTCAGTTGAAAAATAAGCAACAGAAATGTCTGAACCCTATTGGAACCCTGATAATGATTATATTCCTAATAAAAATAACCATTGCATATGTCCAACACTACGATAAGTCCTTTATTTTTATATATATATTGGATTATTTTTCTTACATGACAAACAAAAATTGTAAATATATTTACAATGTACAACATGATGTTTTGATATAGGTACACATTGAGGAATGGCTAAATCAAGCTCATTAACATATACATTACTTCTCATACTTATCATTTTTTTGTGATAAGAACACTGAAAATCCACTTTCTTCCCAATTTTCCAGTATACAATATATTGTTATTCCCTATAGTCGCTATGATGTACAACAGATCTCTTGAACCTTCTCTTCCTGTGTAACTAAAATTTTGTGCCCTTTCACCAAACTCTCCCCAATCCTCCCATCCCTCAGCCTCTGGTAATTACCATTATACTCTGTTTCTATGAATTCCACTTTTTTAGATGCCACATAAGTAAGATTATGTGGTATTTGTTTTTCTGTGCCTGGCTTATTTCAGTTAACATAATGTTCTCCAGGTTTATGCATGATGTCACAAATACCAGGATTTCCTTCTTTCCTCAATTCATTTAATTGTTTCTCCATATTTTCTTGAAGTTTCCTGAGTTAGATTTATTTTAGATTTCTTTTAAGGGAGTTTGTATATCTCCACATCTTTAGGGTCAGTTACTGAAAAATTATTATTATTTTTTTGGTGTTAATATATATTCTTATATTTTCATGTTTCTTGTTGCCTTATGTTGATGTCTGTGCATGTGGTGAATCAGTCACCTCATCCAGACTTTACTGGCTAGTTCCAGCATGGAAAGTCCTTCCCCCATGAGGAAGTGTGAGGGCACTTGATGGGTGGGATGCAGAGGTTCTGGAACAAGGGAGGGTGAGCTGCTCAGTGCCCGTGAAGCTCTGTCAACTGAAGTGTTGATGAAGATTGAAGGGATCCTCAGTGGCTAATTCCATGCATGTCCACAGTGCTGGTGAGCATTGCTGAGGTCTCCAGTAGCAATGGCAGCTAAGATCTTCCCAATCTCTTTTTATCCCAATGGGAAATTTGTGGCTGAGGGAATCCCTCTTGGCACTAGGTCCAGCTTGGGAGCTCATTCATGATGACAGTGGCGCTGGTGTCTGGTGTGTGGCTCCTGTGGAATAGCCACTGAGCTGAAGCTTGGGCACATGTGGAAAGGATCTTGTTCTGGAATCTGGGGCCTAATAGCACCAGTGCCTGGAGTACTGGCACATCTTCTGCTGCACTGGTAACAGTACACAAAAGACAGCTGCTTGTGAAGTATCCAGGGAACCAAGTATGGGATCACAGTTGTACACAAGTTACAGTGGCTCTGGGGCTAGACCAGGGCCGAGTTCCCTATGACAGCTGAGCTGGTGCAAACTAGCTCATTATGACAGTGCTCCAGTGTCTGACATGTGGGTGGGTGCATTGCAGCCACAGAGCCCAGGTCATGGTACTCATGGTATGGCCATGGCTCAGGGGTTGGTGGAGAGAGATGGCAGCTTCACTCCGAAAGAAGCTCAACAATAGCTGCTTCTTGGGCAGAGGAGGGGTGTGCAGCCTAATCTTCCTCTCTGGGGTTCTCTGGTTGAAATGGCTGTTGGTTACCTCAGTGAGAAAAGATATCAGTGTTCTCTGCAGAGAAAGCCATTAGGGACTACAGTAGTCCCCAGCATGTGGCTGACACCAATAGCCTCTGCCTTTCTTCTTTGTTCCTGGACATCTACTGGCATTTCAGGTATGCTGATATCACCAGTAATCCTTATGTGTGTATATTCTCCTTTTTTTCCTCCATTGTAATGCTTCAGATTTTTTAATGGGCCCTTGATCCCTATCAGTGCTATTTTGGTTTGTAGATAGCTGTCTATATTTCGGTTTTTTTGGTCAAGGGATGAAGATTGATATATTCTATTCTGGCACCTTGTTGAAGTTACTCCTAAGTCTTTTAAATACTTATTTATCACAATAATGAAGATGGATAGGAACTGAGGGCTGGGTACTATAATCTTCATTTGGGTCACTGAGAAAATCGAGGGCCTGAAACTTTACGAGGCAAGCCAGAGTTTGAACTCTGAGTCTCTCATACTTACAATCACAAAAACATATCTATTCTGATATTGAATTTCAATGACACATTTGCGTTGATTTGCATGCAAATATTGACATGGGAAACAAACAAGGTCTTGCCGACTTTCTATTCTAATATATTCCTTTGTTAATAATTGTAATCATAGTTTCTAACACTGAGCAAAAGGAGAGCTGGCATCTATGTCTTATCATACAATGCATCAATGTAATGAGTCCATTAGTACAAAACACCTAGCTATCATTACCTCAATTTGTATATGCAATGCATTGTAAAGTTGTCATAGAACATTCTTTATTCCATGCTTTAATGTCATGATATTTAGGAATAGCCATTATCTGGGAGCAATGTTACTATATAGTGCCCATTAAATTATGAGCCACACTTAAGAGAATTTCAATTTAAAATATTTTTAGACACTGAGGTTTTTTAAAATCTTGTATGTTCTTTTGTAAAAGATTTTTTTTTGACTAAAGATTGTAAAATCGTTTTTATTTGATAGGATATTCTACCCTCAAACCTCAAACTAAAACTCTTTATTAACATAATTGAAAACTGAAAAGTCTTCCTCGAAATTAATATAAATTAACTGTTGAGCAATTTTGTCCATTACTTTTGATAGACATGTCACTAAATTGTGAAAATGGAATGACACTAAAGGGCAGAGATTATGACAGTGGGGATGAAATGTAGACTCCAGGGCCCAAAGAAGCTATAAGAAAAGCAAGTCATGCAAGTTTTTCAAACACATAACTTGGGGGAAAAAATTTTAGCAAAAACTCATTTTGCAAGTTGACAACTTGCTCTATATTTTACCATTGCTATCTTTTATAATATTGTAAAGAGAAATCTCACACACCCTCAGCATGAATGGCAGCATACTGTCTTCATGCATAATCCTCTCACCTTGCCCTCAGAAGCTCTAGGGCCCTATAGCTCCTCTGTTTGTTTAACTGGCAGATACCAGATATATTACAGAAGCAACACATTTCACCCCCACATACAGGAATTGAGCTAAGTAAGCTTCCTGTGTAGGGAATTCAACTCAAGCATTGCTAAGCAGTTCTTACAAAATGATTGTTGAACTTTCAGCCTCTCTGTAACAGCCAAGAAAGAAAGAAATCAGGCAGTGACCACAAATAACAGTTTATGGAACAATTAACATTATGAGGAAATAGGAGTCTCCCAGCTCTAGTAACTTAAGATTTTTTAAGCACAAGGAAGTTCTCTTTTGTGAAAGAAAACAAACCAAGTGTAAAGTCTATAAATGCGAATGTGAATAACAGTGATGGATAAAAAGTATTTGTTCTCTCCATGCTAACTCACTGACTTATTTAGAAGATAATTTTTATCCTGAGGTGAAAGGAGAGCATTATGCCAGGCACCCTGGCTCACACCTGTGATCCCAGCACTCTAGGAGGCTTAGGTGGGGGTGGGTGGTGGAGGATGGGGGTGGGAATCACTTGAGGTCAGGAGTTCCAGACCAGCCTTAGCAAAAAGTGAGTCTCTATCTCTACCAGAAATAGAAAAAATTAGCTGGGCATGGTAGTGTAAGCCTATAGTTCCAGCTACTCAGGAAGCTGAGGCAGGAGGATCACATGAGCCCAGGAGTTTGAGATTACAGTGAGCTATGATGACGCTACTGCACCCTACCTAGAGGGACACAGCAAGACTCTGTCTCAAAAAAAAGGGGGAGGTAGAGAACATTAAGGAATCAGCCTAGCTGTTCTCTTCACCTTACACTAAGCACGCATCACAATATTTGCTATATCATTTTACCTCCATGTCTTTGCTTATACTATTCCCCTATGCCCTGAAGTTTCCCTCATATGTCAAGCTTCTGCAAACCTCCAGTGTCTCCGTTTTTGGCAATTACTGTTGACATCATAGGATTAATGATTTACTCTAAACTATCTTATTTTCTGATAGTCTTTACTACGTAATTCAATCATTTAGAGAGCTGAAGGATCCTTGGACATCTGGAACATCCTGAAGAAGTCTATAGGAATGTCAGAGAATAAAAGAGAATAAAATGACCTCATACACAAACACAAAGCTTTCCCATATGAAATTTAGTCTCAAATTACAAGATTTCCAGCCATCTAGGGTTATCTTGTCCCAGGACACTTAAAAATGGCTCAAATTGCCATCCTCTCAGTGGTAGGAAACATATCACTCCCCTTCATACCCATGTCAATATTAACAAGGAATATATAAGGAATGTTAAAATTTTTAGAAAACTGATTTACTCATTTCCTACTTAAACTGAATTACTGATCTTTCTCACATCCCACCTCATCTAAACATGTGGACTTCTCTGACTATGGTGTTGGAAATGGAAAACAAAGCCCCTTTTATGTGACCAATATCCAGCTATATATAAATAAACTATATAAATATTTCTTTAAATATTGGAATTTAAAATACAGAACATATATTTTAACTTTAAAACTTTAGAATATACATTTTAAGTTTAAAACAGGCACTTCTACAAAGTAAAATGTGAAAATTTTTTATTCCTTACCTCCAAATTAATTCCCCAGCAGACTGTGTGTGTGTGTGTATAGGGGAGTGAATGTGTGTGTAATATTGAATGGACTTGACATTGTACAAACAATCAGGAACTAATCATCTTCATCTCCTGCTTTTTCTCTTCCAAGCTGCTCTCTTTTTATTTCAGAAGTCTTGCTTGATTTTTTGGAACGTAAGATGGCTTTTCTTGCCTTAAAATATAAATATTTTCTGTTGTGTTCTGACAATATTATTTCCTTTTATGTGTTAAGTAAATATGAACATTATTGTTTTGGAAGATGTGACAGAGATCTAGGTTTAGTATTTGAAAGATTCAAACCTGACTTTTAAATTTTTTAAATTTATAAGATATTTTGGTATTTGATAGAATAAGCCTTCATCTTTTTTCATTTCCTAAGTTGATCTTGCAAAGCTAACATATTAATTATAGAATCAGCTTGCCAAGTTCCATGAAAATCTCCAGAATAATTTTGACTGAAATTGCAATAAATCTATAGCTTGATTTGAAAACTGATATTTTTATGATATTTGTTTTCTATGAATATGCGCTATTTCTATTTTTTCCTTATTATATCATTTATAATTTTCTCAACATATATTTGTCCATTTCTGGTTCAGTTAATGCATAGATACCTTATATGTTTTGTTGCTATTTTAAAGGGATTTTGGGTTTTTGCATTTTATAATTAGTCTTGATGTTTTATAGGAGAATTTTTGGTTTTCATATATTGAATCTTATATACTGCCATTTTTCAGTACTTTCTTAAATGGCCCTGAATCTATTGAGAATATTTCTAATGTTTCACAATATAATTTATTTTGCTTGCTGAAGGTTTTAGATAGAATCATTAAATCAGGTATTATTTCTTTCTATTCTTTGTATGTCAAATATTTTCATCAGGAACAAGAGGTGAAATTTAAAAAATACTTCTCTGGTATCTGTTAAAATGACAGGATGCCTTTCTCTTGAACATATTCTTGTGTCTAATATGGAATGGACACTCTAATTATCCAAGCCTAGGGTAATGTGTCCAATACTGGCTGACATGGAGGGAAGAGTCATTCTAACCCAAGTCACATAGAATGGATTTTCCACAGAAAATAGAGTCCCATTAGTCAAAGCAGAGGAAGAGTGTTGGATGGATACAATCAACAAATGTGCACAACAGTCAAAGTGTTAGAGATACACAACAAGGCATGTTATGGAGGATATTCCAAAGCATAAAAATTAATTTGGAGAATTAAATTAAATCACATTTTTATTATCACATAAAACAATTCATGTTTAATATTGCAGATATAGGATATCATAAATTTATTAAACAGATAATTAATAGATACTTTTTGAGTACCTAACTGCACCAGGAACTGTTCTGGCTGTTATAATTAGAGGACTGAATAAGACACAAAAGAATTCTACCTACACAAAGCTTACAGCGTTTTAGGGTATGTTAATACTATTTTTGTTGCAAAAACTAGAAACCCAATTTCTACTCAAGAAAAAATGAAAAATGTGTTGGTAAAGTGGGATTCTCCATAGACTCTAGGACAAGGATGTAGCAACCTTAAAATGGAATCACTGCCTGGATTAGTACTAGGAAAATCAAAATTCTTCTCTATTTCCCACATTCCTTCTCCTCTTAGTATCAGTTGTGTTCTCAATTTCCTATTGCAAACTGACTTCTGTTTCCCAGATCTTAAAGGGGGAAATGGCCATCACAAACATCTCCTTAGTTTCCTTGTGACAGTCCAGGCACCCACATGCTTTCCAGGTTCTAAAATTGCCAGAGAAGAGACCTTATGACTCAGTTTACAACCTCCTATGGCCAGAGAAAAGGGCAAGCATCAGGATCACTGCAACTACTGCTATAAACATGCAGATGGAAATAAGGAGAAATTACCAGAAATGTCTGCTGGGACCAACATCTAAAAGATATTCATTACACAAGAAAGACAGAAGCTATTTTTTGTGGTGTATTTTGTGATAAGGAAAACATGGGGTCTTTAGAAGTATTCAGTGCAGAGAGAGGGAGAAGAGGCCTTATTTTTATTTAGGGAAAAGTGAACACCTCCCAGTTGAAGTAATGTTTCTGCTATGTCTTCAAGAAATAAGTAGCATATCTAGGTTCTAGCTTGTGATCAGCCTGGAGTCTCACAGAAGAATCTGGAAATTAGAAAACTTTGTTCAGATAAAACTCCAGAATTAATTCTTTTCTAGTGCAATACTTCTCAAACTTAAATGTGTATAAAGACGTTCGAGAAAATCTTGCTAAAATGAAGATTGTATTAATATTTTCGAAGGTCTGCAGGGGGATTCTGCATTTATGTAAGCTCCTCGGTAGTGCTGCTAATGCCAATGCAAAGACTACACTTTGCAGGTTCTAGTATATTTTAAAGGAAGATTTACATCTTAGAGATTAATATGATGCTTTATGCCTTAAATCACAAAGAATATTCATCATGTAATGAGTATTGGATGAATGCATCAAATGATAACAGAAGGAAACATAATCAGAATTTGTTTTTTTTTTTAAGTAAAATGTCAAGTGTCTGAAAGATGGGAAATTGAATGATTGCAGTTAATACTATGTCACATAAAATAGCTTTTCTTTAACATCTGGGAGATCCACAGTAAATATTATAAAGTAATTTTATACTATGTTTTTTTTTATATCTGATTTATGGCCATATGGTGCTTTGCAATTATCTTCAGTGTCCTCTAGTCATCTTCTGAGGAAAAATATATAATCCTCTAGAGTTCACACAAACACCTACTGTAATTTTCCTTCAATTTTTCTGAGCTGGATTACTGAACATATAAAGCTAATTTGGTAAGACAGACATAAATATATGTACAAACTTGCATTCAAAGGTCAATGTTTAACAAATTGGAAAATAAGATTATAATATCTTCTCCTTATATACTATGAAGTTCTCTACATAAAATAAGACTAGGAATAGAGTAATAATATTATTTAATTTATTTAGAGCTAATAAGTCTAAACTAATTTATAGTTTAAACCTAATGCATTAGGTCTGATTTTCAGAAAATAGACTTCAAGCTAAAAATTTGCATACAAGTTTTTTTATTGGAGAATACTCCCAGGGTGGGGGTGTCAAAACACTCATAAAGCAGTGAAGGAAGGAGAAGTGAGCAGAGAGAGAAGTTGAACACTGTAACAGTTACAAAAGAGACCTCAGCAGAGCCTCAGTGGTAGTTCTGAAGCTGGTGCCTCAGAGATGTTCTGAAATGAACAAGAGGATGGACTTTTGTTGTTTTGCTCATTGTCTGAGGGCAACCATCTGGGCAGAATTTAGCTGTGATCCATCAAATGCCAACACTCCCAGAGGTTGAGGTTGTGGGAATGAGTGTCGGAATCAGACAACACAGCATCCACCACAGAACACCTCTTGCGCCACATGTACTCATCTTCTCTCCTCTTCTGCTCATTCAACATTCACTTCTCAACAACCATATCACTGGCCTAGTTACTTGCCTGGTGAGTAATCCATACAATTATCCCTGAGGGTCTGGGTGCTGGTACCATGTCCTTTTCAGGATGTGACAATTGCACTTCTTGTTTATTGTCTAAATAGGCCAGGATAATACCAAATGAGGTCCCAGTAGATCACCTGCATGCTATGAACATTCCCTCCTACCCTTACTTTATAACAGCAGCCTCACCTCCTCCTGATAGTCAGGGTTATTTGCCCTGGCCAGACTCATGACTCTATTCCCTGTGCTGGTTTCTTGGTGACCAAGTAGCAACTATAGCTTAAAGTTTAAGGAGATTCTTGCTGTGTCCTCTGGTAGAAATATTCTCTCTCTGAGATTCTGTACAAATGTAACATATTAGAGCCTAGAACTACGGTAATGGAAAGCACATTTGTGCTCCACATGGGTCACTGCAAGTAAAGCTAAGAGGGATTATTCCAACTTCTACGCCTTGTTCCTTAAACCCATATATTCAGTATCTATAGGATATTATATAAACTTATGGTGTATAATTATTACCTTCATGTGTGTACTGTGTCCTGAAAGATGTCGCCACATCCTTTCAGAGTATCATTTGCAAGCAAGAACCTTAGCTGTATCTTCTAAGCATGTTCCATCACTCTTTGTCCCTAGCAACTCCCTGATGATGTGATATGTGTGGAAAGATGACTGTTGCCGATGGTCATATGCCCACAGTTCTTGTCCTTTGCTGTAAAGTTGGTCCCCTGTTTGATGTAATCCTATATAGGATTGATTTACTGATAAATCAAAAACACTATAAGCCCTGGAATAGTGGTTTGTCTTAGGCCTTATAGACAGGAAAGACAAGTCCACAATGGTATTATAATATGTAATGATTTATGTCTAGCCAAACTGCTGCCCCTTCCAAAATGGAGTGGTACAATGTTGTTAATTTGCTAATTTGCCACAAAGTGGCTCCTGAGTCTCCTTGGAGATGGAGCTGAGTTATGATCTCAGCTTTGGTCTCTGTTGGCATGTTGGAAATTGAATAGCAAAAGTAGTTAAATCAAGATTAGTTAGTGGAAACCCATTGTGTTCAACCATTTCCTGCTACTATGACTATTTTGGTCATAAACCCATTGTACCAGCATTTGAGAGGCAGGCTGAGGGCTACTAGCAAAACCATTCTTTCTATTTGACTGGTGAGTCTCTCTTTCATAGAGAATGCAACATAGTAGGTTCTAAGATGTGATACATAGACCTTCACATTCTGTGCCCAATCTCATCGGTCCATCAATAGCTAGAATTTCTTATCTCTAATCTTTTAATATTTCTCCTCTAGGCCCATAACAACCAAGCAAGCCATTTTTCACTTCCCACGCAATGCTTTAAATTCTAACCTCACGCCACTTTTCTTTTTGTACAAAGTGGATGACTGGGTACAACTCATAATCTCTATTTATTAGAGAATTTTCCTGCACTGTCTTTCAGCACTAACCCTGCAGCAGCAGTAGCAGTCCACTTATGGCTTGAGTTCACATATCAGCTTGACCCATCCATGAACTAAAGACAGCATTTTTTCTTTTCTGCCAGCTGTCCCAGAGGGAGATATAATATCATACACATGAGCTAAAGGGAGATGCACCAGTGTAACACTGGTATATGACATGGAAGTCAGCTTTCTTGTATCCAATTCTCCAAGTATGCCTAAGTTCTGTACTAATGAATATTTCAATCTACAAATTACACAGCATCAATATCCAAAGATAATTTATAATTGATGACTTAAATGCATCACTCTTTTGTAATGAATAGGAATCTATTATTGCATGTTATTTTCAATTTACAGGGAAATACATTCAGTGAAGAGGAGCCCTCTTAATTCCTTTCCAAACGATAAAGAGACTTTAGAAATAACTATAAAATAAATGTAACAACAGCAAGTTTTTAAACTTAACTTTTACTCATGTGAATTTCCCTGAAGTTCTTTTCATTAGAGTTTGATTTTAGGACAAATTGAAGCTTTCAAATGGCACCATCTGGTCATCTATTAGACGGTGATGCACAATACAGCAGTTGCAAAATGAAAAAGAAATGAAGCAATGTTAAAAAGTAAAAGCAAAATGGTTTCAATTTCCTAAGATTTCTGAATTGACAGGAGACTGATTTAGTGATTGTACAAGTGGGAGAATCATATTCTACACCAGAACCATAATAAACCTAAAATTCATGTTTCAGTAGCAGAAGTGAAATGTGGACTATGTAGTCATTCTAAATGCCTAAAAATAATACACCAGAGTCTAACAGTCTACAAGGAGTCATTTTACACTATTAAAACCATTTTTTCAAAAATGTGTAGGTGTGTCATAATTAAACCAATAAACTAATTGTTAAATTATTTACAAGTGTATGTGTCTGGGTGGAGAATGTACAGAGGTGATAGCAATCAGGGATTTTAGTAACATTCATCTAAAATCTTTGTATGTACATATCTGTGAAAAAAGAATGAAAGCACAACAGGCAATATAACTTAGCTGAAAAAAAAATACCATCTAAGATGTAATAAAACCCCATGGAACAGGTCTGCTCACTGAAGCATAAGTGCCTCTGGCTATAGAATAAAAATTCTTTCAATAAATTAACTAAATCCTTTCCAAGTAAGATCTTTTAAAAATGTTCTTAGAGAAAATACCAAACAGACAAATGTAGCAATAGTAGTATAGTGAAACTCCATTTTCCCACTATCCAGTGTGAATAATATCAACTCTTGAGCCATCTGTTTTTTTTTCTATACCCAACTCACTTTCCCAAATCCCTAATTATTTTGAAGCAAATGGCAAATATCACACCGTTTCATAGATATTTTAATATAAATCTCTAAAACATAATATCTCTTTTTCTAAACATAACATTATAATATCTGAAATTTAACAGTAAGTCCATATTGTCATCAAAATAAATATCTAGGGTTTGCATTTCCCAATTTTCATAGCTTGTTGTTTGCCAATTACAGGCCAGATAAGACTGACGGTTTATACTTGGTTGCTATGTCTCTTAAGTTTGACTTAATGAAGGTTCACTTTCCATTATACTTATTTTGTCTTCTGGCAATCTTTTGTCGAAGAAATCTTGTAGTTAACCATAGATTTTGGTTATTTCATCACTATGGTTCTACTTCATATACTCTTCTGCCTCCAATATTTTCTGTGATTGCTACTGAGGCTCGATAAGATTTATGTTTTTCTGGGGTTTTTTTGTTTTGTTTTGCAAGACTATCATATTTGGTCATGCTCCCTCCCATTAGAAAGTATATTGCCTGGTTTACTCTCTTTTTGTTCATTTATCAGTCCTTGATGATCATTTCCTAGGTCCACTAATAAATTAGAGATTGAACAATGGTGATACCCTAATTCTATTATTTCTTCTTCATTTGTAAATGTTTACTTCTATAAAGGGAAAATTCCTTTTATCAACCATTTGGTTAAATGCAGTACAAATGGCATAGGAAATACAATAAAATGGTGCTTTCTCTCTGTTTACCAGTTTTAAAAATAATGAGCCAACTGCCTCCCATCTTCCAAATATGAGAATTTTTTATAATAATATTTGTATTATGTATGCATGAATTTAAACATATTTGATGTCTTTTAATCCAGTGCAGTATTCTTTTTTTTTTTTTTTTTTTTTTTTTTTTTTTTTTTTTTTTTTTTTTTTTTGAGACAGAGTCTCACTCTGTTGCCCGGGCTAGAGTGTCTGGCTCATAGCAACCTCAAACTCCTGGGCTCAAGCAATCCCCCTGCCTTGGCCTCCCAAGTAGCTAGGATGACAGGCATGTGCCACCATGCCCGGCTGATTTTTTTTATTTTTAGTAGAGATGGGATCTTGCTCTTGCTGGTCTTGAACGCCTGACCTCAAGTGATCTTCCCACTTCTGCCTCCCAGAGTGGTAGGATTACAGGCATGAGTCACTGGGCCCAGCCTGCAGTAATCTTTATGTAGACACTCAATGACTCCATCTTCTATCAGTGGGAACCACTTTGGCTTCTGTATCCTTTTGGCATGACACCAGTAGTCTTTGATAGATGCATTTCTTGGTGGTATAGCTGGTATGATGTTATGTCATATGGTGGTACTCCAGGTTCATCTACTATATTTCCTGCTCTGACTTGGATCAGCTATTTTTAATTTTTTTGTGTACAAATGTATTTAGAGACCATAGTGTGGGTCATAGGACTGCTATCATTACTATGAGATTCATCATTATTTCCTGGCCTCTTAAGTGGAGAGAGCTAGCATATGTACATTATTTCATTTGTAAAGTATATCATGAGGTTACACTGATACTTATAATTTAAATTCAAAGCAACAGAGCTTTATTTAACTTCATTGATCTTACATCTATATCTCTTTTTCTCCCTGCCAAATATTTTGTATTTCAATGACACCAAAAATAATAATTTACTTTATATTTTAAACTACACATAAAATAGTTTCAGAATAATACACTGTCAAATCAATATGCTTATGAAGAGTTTAATTTTTAATTTTTTTCCTTTGTATATTTCCAGCCAGAGATGTACAGTTTATTACTATATTTTAACACCATTAGATTAGTTCCATTCTGTGTAGAATGAAACTAAGTCTATACATATTTAGGTTAATTTGTTTCATTTTACTTTTAATTTTGGGGAGAAATTTTTAATAATATTATTTTCTGACTTTATAATTTGTGTGGCTTCAAATTCAAATCTACCAAGCTTTATTCAAAGAAGTCTAGTTTCCAATCATGTCCCTTCCAGTTGATATCATTAGCCTATTAATAGTAGCCTGTTTAAAATTATGATTCATCTTTAAAATTCTGAAATATAGCCATATATTATTTTAAAAGTGCTATTTATATATTCTAATTTCTACCTACATACAATGCCTTTATGTACCACCCTTACTCCCTCATTCCCATTTTTTTATTTGCTGTTGTCTTTTATTTATTTATTTATTTAATTTATTTATTTATTATTTCTCAATTATGTTTATTACAAAATGAGCAGCCACAATTTATCACATTGCCGATTAGTAAGGGTTGTTCAAGAAAAAAGAACCTAGGATGTGCATATAATATAAATATGTATATACATGTTCAGAAATAAAGAACCAATAGGATGTGTATATTTGTACATATTGAAGGCCTCAGAACCAGAAGAGCCAATGGTATACTTTGTAGTTTGAGTCTATTTTTTTAAATTTCAGAATATTTGTGGGGTACAAAGATTTTGGTTACATTAATTGCTTTTGTACCATTTGAGTCTAAGTTTTAAGTGTGCCCATCCCCCAGATAGTGTGCACTGTACACGTTAGTTGTACAATGAATTTACCCATCCCCTTCTTCCCTCTCCTACCTGCTTGATTTCCAATGAATGTTACATCCATATGTGCACATAGGTGTTGATCGTTTAGTTCCAATTTAATGGCGAGTATATGTGATGTTTGTTTTTCCATTCTTCTGATACTTCACTTAGAAGAATGGTCTCCAGTTCCAACCAGATTAATACAAGAGGTATTAGTTCACCATTTTTTATGGCTGAGTAGTACTCCATGGTATACATATACAACAGACTTAAACCTAAGGCAGGAAACCACAAGAATTCTAGAAGAAAATGTTGGAAAAACTCTTCTAGACATTAGCTTAGGCAAAGAATTTATGAAGACGACCCCAAAGGCAATCACAGAGACAACAAACTTAAATAAATGGGATCTAATCAAATTAAAAAGCTTCTGCACAGCCAAGGAAACAATCAGACAAACAGACAACCTACAGAATGGGAGAAAATATTTGCATGCTATACATCTGATAAAGGGCTGATAACAAAAATCTATAAAGAACTCAGGAAAATCAGCAAGAAAAAATCTAACAACCCAATATAGTATATGTATACAATGGAATACTACTCAATTACAAAAAAAAAATGGTGATCTAGCACCTCTTATATGTTCCTAGATAGAGCTTGAACCCATCCTCCAAAGTGAAGTATCACAAGAATGGAAGAATAAGCACCACATGTACTCACCATAGAATTGGCACTAACTGATCAACACTAAGGTGCTCACACAGTAGTAATATTCATTGAAGGTTGGGGTAAACTCACAACTAATGGACCTGGTGAGCATTGTATGGGGGAAAGGACATGTCTCAAATCTTGGCTTGGGTGAGGCAAAGTCATAACTTGTAACCAAAATGTTTGTACCCCCATAATATCCTGAAATTAAAAATAAATAAATAAAAATAAAGTGGACAAAATACATAAACAAAAACTTTTCAAAAGAAGATAAACTAATGGCCAATAAGCATATGAAAAAATGTGCAATATCTCTAATCATCAGGGAAATGCAAATCAAAACCACAATGAGATATCACTTAACTCCAGTGATAATGGCTTTCATCAAAAAGTCCCAAAACAATAAATGTTGGTGTGGATGTGAAGAGATAGGAACACTCATACACTTCTAGTGGGACTGCAAACTAGTACAACCTCTATGGAAAGCAATATGGAGATACCTTAAATAACTAAAAGTAGAACTACCATGTTGTTCTCTTTTAATAGTTTGTGCCATGAATAATATTGATTTTAGCAAGTAACCTTTTTATCTCCTTTGACTAGCTCTTCCCATTATCTGATTTAAAGTAATATCCTACTACTCCAAAAAAAATCTAGAAGTCAATCAATCAATGAACATCTTATTTTTCACACAATTTTCTCATTATCCCCCAATATTTAGTAATTTTACAATGTACACTGTGAGAATGTATAGCTATTACATTTAATAATAATTTTCTTATAATACATCATTAAATCCTAGATATACAGGCAAATATATTCAGTATCAACACTGGTTCTTATGTTGATGGTTCTCTAATCATTTAGCTTGTCTGAACTCATAATTAGAGGTCTCAGGAATTGTTCATGGGAATGATGTTTAAATTATTGCATGTTCAGAGACAATTGCTTGTGGCCTTTACGTTTGAAGTGTTTGGGGTTGAAAGTTCACATTTTATTTTCTTGAGTATCTTGAATGATATATTTTTGTCTAGCAAAAATATGCCTCCCACTTAATATCTACCTTAAACTCTCTTTTAATCAGAAAAACTTTCTTGAATTATAATTTTAAATATTTATTCATTTCTACTCTTTTGTATTTTTTCTATAGGGAATCCTATTATTCATATGTTCAATCTTCTTTGTGTAAATTCTACATTTTTTTACTTTCTGTCATATTCCTTTTATATCACTGTTTCTTTTGATTTTTAAAATATTTATCTTTTGTTATAATTCTCATGATTTTATCTATATTGTTTATGTATTCCTATGTATCTTATAGTTATTTTATTTTTGAAATGCTTTTTATTTCCATTTTAATTATCTGACTTTTGACTTCTCTTTTTAAATTCTCTGTTTTTCTAATCTAACTTTTAAATTTCTAATTTATGTTGCTTTTTCATAGATCTTAATTTCTTCACTTCTTTCTAAAATAATGGCCTATATTTTTTCTGCAAGTTGTCATTCTACCTCTTTTTCCCTTTTCCCTTAAAATAATTTATATAAAATTTAACCAAGATACTTTTCTGTTTCTATTTTTAAGTAAAATTAGTTTTCCTATATTTCTCAGAGAGACAGACCAGAATGATATTCTGTTATCTTTACTGAAAAAATAAAAAATATATGTGTTCTTTCTGAGTTCTGTCTCCTCATCTTCCTTCCACCATCTTTATCTAGATAGTCTTTCTTTTCTTCTATTATTCCTGTTCTGCTGAATTTGTTTTCCTTTCGCAATATTTTGTCCTCACGTGGACTTTCTATTAGAAAAGAGCTTTAATGTGTTCATTTCAAGTGTTCACAAGGCTCAGACTACTTCCAGAAGCTTTAGATCTTCTGATAATCCCTGAAGCCACCTGATAATTGGAGTCTGCATCCCCCTACCATTTATGCTCCTGTTCTTAGCATGATCTGGTGCATATTTAACTCAATTCCTGATGACAACTTAGGGGTTTTTCTATTCTCAGGGCCTCCACTTCCTCCACACATATCTCACACGAGTCTAGTAGAAGTTGGTGCTTCATATCCACCTGCTTAGATTTTGGTACCACTTAGTTTTGCTGTACCCATTTTTCCTGAAGTTTGGTCTTTACTATCCTAGTTGCTCAGTGTGTTTTTTATGGAAATTCAGGGAGATTAAAATACTACTGTTGCCACTATCTCCCCCAAATTCAGCAGAAATATCATAATAGATATTATTAAAGTCTCAAAATGATATAGTAAATTCCTAAGATATATATGTAGATCAAGAGTTGGAACAAGAAGGAATTAAATTGATATTAGCAGCAATAGATTATTTACATATTTTGAAATGACAGCTTTTGTCCTATGAAATAACTATAGAACAGTGTATTATGTTGAATGCACATATAACTACACATATATTTAATATAATATTGCTAGATAAATTAGCAATAGCATAAAAACACAAAGTTTTAAAAACCAAAATTAATTAAATAAATAAATAAAATAATGGAAATAAACAAGCCAATAACAGGCTATGACATCTAACTAGGAAAATAAGTGGCTAATGGAAATGAAAGAATAAAAGATTAGATAATCTTGTAGCAAAACATAGACTGTCTCAGAAATGATATATCCAAGAGTTATTAGGAATCTCAGAGATCTAATCTTAAATTTACTTTATGCCTAAGTGATTTTCTTAAGTTCATCTGGTGAGTACATTATGTTCATTTCTCATGTAAAATTAAAATATTTCATTAATGAAACAGGATAACCCAAAGTGTCTTTACCTAACCACACCCCAAACAAAGAAATATTAACAAAATGTTATGTTACTTCATAATTTCATACGACACCACAGTACAGTACATTTTTATGACTTTTTAAATTAATACCTCACTCTCAGTTCCTAATTTCCTTTTCCTTTTCTACTACTTTCAACTGCCAAATATTGGGGACATAAATGTAAGCCAAAATGAGTTGATACAATTATCGGCAAATGGTAAGAGAGAAGCTGGGAAAAACAGACCATATGTATGAAGGGAACATTGTAAAATGGCACAACTTTTTATGACCCTCAAAATCCTTAATTGTTCACAACTACTTTGCAAAATAGTTAGATAAATTTTATGTTCCTAATATATTCATTTTCTGAAAGCCAAAAACACATTTTTAAGGTTAATATGCACTTTAGGGTCAATCCCTCCATTGGGATAATGGAAAATAGGACCTAGTATTGGAAATGACCTTAGAAATCAAATTGTTTTTCAAATATTACTAGCAGTATAAGCCATTTTTTTTAAACAAATTAAAATGTTTTGGGAGCATCAGCAAATCAGAAGAGAGCAGAACTGTGTTGGATAAATTTGACACGGATGATTGGAAATCCCAAAACTTGACTTCACTCAGCACCTGTGGAAGGTATCTGGATAATTATGGAGTGCATATTATGGCTTTCTTATAGTTGGAAATCACACATTTAATTCAACTATTTCATGGTGCAGATGAGGAAGTTGAAGTTAAACGTTTTCTCTAAGTAGACCGGTTAATTAGTAGCAGAGCTGATGTTATAATAAGTAACTTGAGTCCAATTACAGTGCCATTTGCATTATACATGATACTCTGAACTTTCCTGGAAAATATATTAAAGAATTTTACTTTTATTTTTCCATTTTTCTTATATAACTATGTCTCAGTTTGATTGATGATTCAGTGTTAAAGTGTTATAAGTTGAATTATTTAAATGAAGTAGTAGCACCCACAGTTTCCAAAAGACCTTAATCTTTGTGAATCAACTAGTTTTATTGACTACTTCAAAACCATATGATCATTTCTGTATTTACAAACTCTGACTTATTTTATATAAGCAAAACTTACAAATGTACCTATGGAAAAATGGAAAATGCATATGGGGGAAATGGAGAAAAAATAATGAAAAAGAAACTGTGTGGAACAGGTATTGTCAGTAATAACCAAAAGCTACTGAGAAAGTAAAATAGTTTAAAATGATGATAATAATCTCTTCCTAGTTTCTACTTTCTTTTTTACCTGAGCAGTTTATGACTTCTTGGCTAAATGCCATATATTTTTATGGCAAACACTGGGACTTTAGTAATCCCTGATTATAATCCATATTTAATGTAATATGAAAAATATATTAACATTGAATATACTTCATGAAAATATAAACTTCTCAGGGAACAAAATATATAGCACTAATACTCTCATTTTTTTCTGTATTTAGGCAAATTTTTGTTTTTAAATAAATTACAGTGAGTTGGCCCTCAAAATTAGGGGCACAAAAGTTAAATAGTAATAGCTTTGAAACTTAAGTAGCTGATTATTCCAAAATAAAATATAAAAAATAATCACAATAATAGTAATAAAAAGATAGCTTTTATTTAACAATTTTTATGGGAAGACACAGTGCTAAGTACTTAATAAGGATTTGTTTTATTTAATTGATATAAATATTCTAGGAAGCATATATTATTATCAACATTTTGCAGATGAAGAAACTAAGGCTCATAGCCAATAAATATACTTTAGTCTTTATGAGCACCATGTTCAGTGTAGATAGAGACCTGGGTCAAAAACCTAGCTCTGCTACATATGAACTGTGAGACAAAAGGCAAGTTATTACATCTCTCTGAGTTTAGAATTTCTCCTCCAATAATTTGGGTAATCATACTTATCTGGAAAGATTATTATTAAGAGATTATATATGAAGGAACCTGATAAATATAAGCATTAAACATGTTGGAAATAATATTTTATTGCTTTACTATTTGTATAACTATTATTTACTAGTGTAACCATTGTTATACTATTATTATATTATACTTTATACCATTACCATTTCTATCATCAAGAATACTTTCTTTCCATGTAACTGAAATGGCAAAAAGTAATCATAATTGTAAGCAGCACCATAAGCTACTTGTTCAGAGATGACATTTCAAAAGTGACCTTATTTCCAAACTGACTCTAATCTCTTGAGGAATTAGCAGAATATGTAAGAAGTTCTAACTGCAGAGATTAATAGCCCTTGGCCATTTCTAAAAATGTAGGAGACATCGAAATAAATTACTATCTATTTATTTTCCTAAAACTGACATTTCCTGGAACCAGCTGATAATCATTAGCTAATCCAAAAGATAATCACACTCCATAATTGCCCCATTTTTAATAGTTTTGGTGAAACCTTTAGGAAAAGGTCACTATCACGCCAAGGAAAGGATTCTAGGTGTCTAACAATTCTCTCCTCAGAGTGAGATTATTCTCCCCATTAACCTTTTAAATACAATTACATGAGTTTATTAACAAGAAGAAAATCTATTTGTTAAAACTCAAGAGGATTTTTATGACACATGATTTGTCATTTTAAAACATATTAATCTCATTCACCCTATATCACAACCAACCCAGAACCATCTTAGACAGTTCATCTTAGCAAGCACAAAACAAAGGTTTATTATTACCACGTAACAATTTTAATGATTTTTTAAAGTGTCAGTAAACTCCTATCTAATCAGTTTGTCTTCCCTAACTCCATTTATTATTATTAGCAAAGGTAATAAGATTTGGAATAGTGGCCTGTCAAACGCAAGGATCATTTCGCTCAAAATCAATCATTACTTAATATTTCCCTATAGTATTGAATAGTATAAGTCTGCTAAGTACTTCTTATAAATCACCTAGAAATTTATATGAATTAAATTTTTAATGGTAGAACTAAATCAGTAAATTGGTCTTGGTGATGTTATGTTCATATGGTAAGTTTTTTGAACATTGAATAACATAAAAATGTTACTTTTAAAAAAGTACTTCAGCATTCAAATACCTATCAAATGCCCAACTGTATTCAGTCTTTCTTACTCAGCTTCACTTTCTATTGAGTAGTCTTCTTCCAGTTTTCTAAGCCACGATTTATAGTTATCAAAATAATTTTCCCATTTCTAAATGCCTTGCTACTATTACATTAATGAACCAATTATTTCCACCCTAAAAATACTTTCCATATTTAAACTGAATGTCATCTTCCTCCTCCATAAGGGCAGCCCCACCTCACCATTAATGGAATCTTAGATGTTCCTCAAAGGCACTTTAAATATAGTCCAAAAGTGGTATCTCCCTATAGAAAATTGCTAGAATTAAGTTAAAGAATACTTTTACACCTAAAACAAATAAATGTCAGAAACTTCCTTAGAAAAATCATAAATTGTATACAAGAAGAAGGAATACCAGTGTATGCTTTCTGTGGGGAAATGACCAAACTATCTCCCACTTCAGGGGTGGTCACACATTTGAAGGACTCAGATACACATATTCAGTGGATACCAATTTAGTGCCTACAATATGTCGACACACTCTGGAGTTCGGATGGTAAGACAGGGGAACTTATACTATAGAGGAGAAAGATAATACAAAACCAAACGAATGAACATGATAATTTTAGACGACACTAAACCCTAAGGAAATTTTAAAAATTATAAAGTGCTGCAGTGTCACGGCTACTTTTAGATGGGGCATTCAGGGAAGTCAGCCCAAAAAGTGTGACATTTAAATAAATAAATGTAAAACTAAACAAGAAAAGAGTAACCAAATGGCAGGAACAAATGGATTAGAGTCTAAATTATTCTTAAAATCTCCACTTTCTCAGCTAACTGTTGTGACTCCTGTAGTCCCCACTGCTTGGGAGGCTGAGGCAGGAGGCTCTTTTGAGCCCAAGAGTTTAAGACCAGCCTGGACAACATAGTGAGTTCCTGTCTCAAAACAATAAAACAGACAAACCTTCCACCTTTTTAAATGGATGTGCTCTCCACCCACCAGGGCTCCAAACTGGATTGAAGGTCAGAACGGGGGCCTCAAGGACTTACACATGATCCAGGAAATTCAACCTTGAAATTGGTGCCAGTGAGACACATGATTTTTTTAATTAGTTAAATCATTAATTTAATTAGATATTTAATACTACCTATTATGTGCAAAACACTGTTCTATGTATTTTATTATCAGTGGATAAGTCATTTGCCAGAAACAGGACTGGGTTAAGATATCACAAACTAAATTGTTCAAAGACTAATACATTCAGCAGAGATTTATTGAACTTCATGTACTTGGCTAGCATTAATAGGATTTTAAAATTAACCTACTCTTCATAATGATACATAAAAAAATGTTTTTGACATCCTCACCTGACATATTAAAGCAAAAGGTTAAACGTCAGACTCATAACACTCTTGCCTTTCTTTTTCCAAAATGTCACCACTCATTCCCTTTAGCATTACTAACCACCTTGACAACATTCACAGTAAAGCTATGACTTGTTCTCAAACGCTTGCCTGAGTCCAATGAGCAGGATTCATCATTGGTTACTCAAACAAAAATCTTTTTGAAGGGCCATTATGATAATTTTTTAAGTGGAAAGTTTTCCAGCATACTAAATACTTTCAAAATGAAAACACAATATTTATGAAACAGATCAAAAGTGCTTGAGAAAAATTATTATAGGGTAGTGAGTCAATAAATAATGAAAGCCTATTTCAGAAATACAGCACCTTTCAGGCAAAGTGCTTTATGTATAGAGATAGCTTCAATCATTCTCTCCAAAGTAGAATGTATTTATATCACAGCCATTTATGATGAGAAAAATAAAATGACTGTACTTCACTTAAAACACAGAGAGTATGTCAGATGACAAATTGTGATCGGTAAAATGCACCTAGTTTAGGATGGCAATACTCAAGCCAAAAGTTTCCTGAAAATGAGTTTCATCCTCAAATCAATTAGGAGAAAGTAGTCCAAATTATACAATCAGTATAAGGACAGTCATAATAACAGACAAAAACTTACATTAAGTTAACTTCCAATATTCAGTACATTGACCTAGACATTTTCTTGTCACAAGCCTCTGTGAGTCCAAAGCAGCTGAAATTTTACTGGGAAAAGCAAAACATACAAACAAAAAGCCCAAGCTAAACAATATGGTGACTATTTATTACATGACCATAAAGCTCAAAGTAAACAGGTAAATACATACTGAACTATAGAAAACTAACTCTTAATATAAAAATCAAGCCAAACATGGGTTTCTTTCCATTTGAATTAAATTTCATCAAGTTAAAGTATAATTGTTGATAAATAGGAACACCTGGTTTAAAAGTACCTTTACTTATGATATAGTTGCTTTTTATATCTGCTCAGGAGATATGGTTGCTTTGTATGTCTGTTAGGAATTCATGAATAGCTGTGCCTTGCAATTCTTCTCTTCTTATATTTTGTCATTGTTATTGTACAGTCTCCTGGTATATAAAACTTTTATGTTTAGAGAATGATTTCAATATTAGTTGGAGTGTTTTAAAGCTAATTTAACTATTTTTCTAGAGAGACTAGAGACTAGTACAGTATAAGGTCAGGTTTTATGTCCATTCAAGAAGATTTGAAGTTTGCCATCCTATTTTATTTTATTGTTGGATAAAATTGTATTCTGGATTCAAGTGGTTGGCTCAGGTTTTTATCAATTATTTTTACATATTCTATTTAATCACATTAATTCTGTTATGATTATTCTATATAAATAGAGATATAAACTTCAAGACTAGACATGTTACAGAAATCAACCCCATTTTCTTGGTGCCCTAAGAACATGAGAAAAGCAATTCAGCATCATACTATTAAGTATCTCTATGAAGTCATTCTGTATGTCATAGATTATAATTTTCACAGTTATAGATTAATCCTTTATAATGACAACCCCAATAGTTTACTACTGGTTGGAGATGTTTACAGAATTATGACAAATATTCCTTCAATACTTCTAACTATTGATAAACTATTTCACATCTAGAAAAAGGATAAATTTAATCTTTCTTTAAAAATGATTTTGTTATATGGAACTTGAAATCTCCATAACTTTGGAAAGCTCAGATTACTATTTGAGATAATTTTATGAATTCTACAAGTTAATTTTGTTTATTTATTTGCTATGCTTCATTTTGTTTTAAGGGAAAGAATCTTGCTCTGTTGCCCAGGCTGGAATACAGTGCACAATCATAGCTCACTGAAGCCTCTAACACCTGGTCTTCAGCCATCTTTCTGCCTTAGCCTATCCAAAAAACGTGACACTACAGGTACAAGCCACCATGCCCGGCTCTATGCTTCATTTTTTTGTCTTCCTCCAAACTCTCTGATTTTCATTGTCTGCATCATAAATATTATTCCTCCCCACTGCTTGGTATTTTTATCCTAAATATTCTTTTTTCTTACACCAAATATTTCTATTTTCTACTATATGTTCAGAAATGTCCATGGACTAGTAAAATCTATTTGCTTTCTATATTGCCGTTACTAAATTTTTCTTCAGCTCCAATTGTATACTTTCTTATTTTATATTTTCAGCTATTTACTGATCATTAACTTCTGCTTATTCCAAAAGTTGCTCAAACTTAACATTTTAAATGAAATAAGCATCTCTTTCTAGTAATATGTAAAACTAAACAGAATTGCTAAAAATAGCCAAATATGCATATCCCTTCCTAAGATACAGCAACCTAGAATGGCCTATATCAAGAAATCCCAAAACAACAAATGCTGGCGAGGAT
>VBSM01003176.1:38746909-38810059 GCA_008086735.1 Cheirogaleus medius | reverse complement strand
TATGTAACCCAAACAATATTTGTACCCCCATTACAAGATGGAATTAAAAAAATTTAAAAAAATAAAATAAAAAATAAATTAAAAAAAAAATAAAAACTCACAGATGACTTCTTGCAAACTTGAAAAGTTGCTCATCACTAGCCAAGGCATATGCTAATGGACTTTTATCTTCTCCCTCGGTAATTCATACAAAATAACATGTGAGAAAGAAGCAACTCTGTATGAAAGAGATGATACATCATAATTCTTCTAGCCTTTCTTAGGGATGCAAAAATATCAATTAATGTAATAAACCACAAAACTGATTATAGGAGAAAATATGTAACCATCTCAATAGTTGCACATTAGACTTATGAAAGTGGAAATCTAGTCAATGTGTAAGAACATTTTGAATAAATATGACATAATTCTATATAGATAGGTATCTGTTTGTATAAAAGTTACTTTCTCCTACTTTATTGTTTTCTAAGTGTTAATCTTACTTACAGTTTATTGATTTCTATAATAGGAAAGTCAAAATAGGCAATATATACAAAGAACTTTCATCATCTTTGTTCCTATTTTTCAGTCAAGTCGGAAGTGGGATCAAGAGCAGAGTTTTACTTTTTTTTAAGATTAAATAAATAATGGCACATTACATGATGACTGGAATCAATGCAGTAGGATCAAAACATTAATAAAATAGGACAGATGAAAGCATTAAGTTCCCACTTAAAGATCATGGCCCTCAATTGAAGTGAGGCCAGTCAACACTGTTGTGTGTTTCTCTCACGCAGATGCGCATCACATTCTGATGGACAATATTGGGTTTAACTGGGATATGGCTTTCCTAAGACCTTAGTACAAACTGGCTAAATCCTGTAGATCCCTTGCCCTGTCCTTGCAAGTAAGAATACATTATTTATAACAATAGCAATAATAATCAATATAAATAACAATAAGATGCAATATTTAACACTATACCAATGATAATAAAATAATAATCCCTACCATCACCTTTATAAAGTGCTGCCTGTGTTCTAGATATTGTTTCAGCATCAAAGAACATTATCAATAATCCTCGTAAATATTCTATAGAATGGGTATTATCAATTTCAATTTTCAAAAGAAGAAACTAAAGCTCAGAGGTAGTAGACAGTAATTCCAAGTCTTTTAAGTTTTAACATCAGGTTATGTAAACTGGCTACCGTGATATCAAGAACACTGAATGTTCTCAGAGAGAGACAGCTTGCATTACTTATGTCCACTACACCATTTTCCTAGAGAATATCAGAAAGGGAACAAAGAATTCTGGCCAATAAATGTTTTAAAATACCTAGATACCTTTGGGGTGGGCACCACGGTTACAAAGTGTTTCCAAGTTGTTAGCAGATAACATTGTGCTGGGTGGCCAGGGCTCTCCGGTCCTCTTTGTTTCTAGCCCAGATGCAAAATGAAGAAGCCTCATGTCTATATATGACTGTTTCTCTAGTTTCTTTGACCTTCTGTATTTCTCTTTATCCTCTGTACCAAGATATTTAAGCAATTCCAATCCAGTTGTATGACACAAAGAATTTGCAAAGGTCCCTCTTCAAACTCCCTGCAGAAACAGGCTGCCATAAACAGATGGAGAAAATTCCACATCTACTACCTGAGGTGCTGCTGCTTTTCTTTCACAACCCCAGCAAAACAATCTCTTTGTTACCAGGGATTCAGCACATGAGCTATGAAACCCAACTACTTTTTCTAAAGAGAGAAGGAAAATAAGTCTCTCAGTAACTTACATTTTAAATTAGGACTGTTTCAAAAGACAAATAATCTCCTGGAACAGTATTTATCCTTGAAAGAATTTCTTCCAGAACCAAGAGTGACAGAAACTTATTAATCTTATGGGAATAAAATAAAACTTTTAGATGGGTTTCTGAAACCCTCAGGACATTTTCTACATAAAAAAGGACAGGATGTTAATAAATTTACAAAGAATTTTATAAGTATATGCTCTTCTTAACATATTTTAAAGGCAAAAATATTCAATAGGGGATATAGAATATGGAGAAAGAATGAAGTTTAGAATTATTTTGAACTCTTCTTTAATTAGCCTATAAATGACCAAAAATATTAAATACCAATATAACAATTTCCAAATGTTTAATATACAAGTATTTATTTCACTTATTTTTTTTCTCTACCTGATTCTTTGGTACCCATAATCAAGGAATAACAAAAACTGTGTTCCTGGATCTTTTTTAAAGAAACCATATTCTAAAAAACTATAACATTTTTTAAAAGATATAATTGATTTATTTCTTCATTGGTAGCAAATTTCTAAAAGTGTTTATTTTCTCACTTATCTTGAAAAGTTAAAGTATAATGCTATATATTTTATTAAATATATGACTCTTCTTATCTAAATGATTTAAAACTCCAGAAAACATATAAGAAATCTTATGAGAGAATGCCCAGGCTTCATGAAACACATTCACAATTTAAAAATAATAAAAACACTATCAAAATAAAAGGGTGGGGAAATAAAAGACTTTCTTATAACTTGGGTCTCTCCCATGGTCCAAATGTGTCTCCCCAAAATTCATATGTTGAAATCTTTGCCCTCAGGGTAATGGTATCAGGAGTTGGGGCATTTGGAAGGTCTGTAGGTAATGAGTGCAGAGTTTTTATGAATGAGATTAGTGCCCTCAATAAAAGAAGACCCAGACAGCTACTTTGCCTCTTTCACCACATGAAGACACAGTGAGAACATGTCTATGAGGAAGTGCACCCTCACCAGACACTAAATTGGTCAGCACTTTGATCTCAGACTTCCCATCCATGATAACTGTGAGAAATAAATTTCTGTTATTTATAAGCCACCCAATCTATGGTATTTGTTATAGCAGCCTGAATAAAGTAAGATAGTTCCAAAAATAAAAAATTCTCATTGATATCATAAGCTGAAGAGTGAATTTAAAATGGTCTCACCTCATAAAAATTGATAAGGAAGAGGAAAGCTTTATTTTTGGTAGATATGATGATATATCTGGAAATGTAAATGGAAAAACTATCACAATAAAGAAATTTAAGAGTTTATTACAGAATATATGAAAATCAGTAACCTTCTTATATTAGAACAAAAAATTGCCATATATGTATATAATATTTATACTTATTATATATATAATTTTTATACATACTACATATATGATTTTTAAATATATAAATTAAAATTGTTACCCATGTTAAAGACAAAGGTGGTACAGAGAGGCATACATGCTAGACTTTCTTGAATATATATAGTGTTAAATTTGGATCCATATAAATATTTTATATAATTATAAACAAAATTGATTTTATAAAAGCAATTCCTACTAATCTAAAATAAAATGAAATAAATAAACTTACACATACAAATTAACATCTGCAACAAATATGAATCATATTTATGATCTAATATGATTTAATATGGTAACATTAGCAATAACATTAAATAATCATATATTAAATAATTAGTAAGTGATTATAGGATGTGAGATTCTTATGAAAGATGGCCAGAAAGTAAGCCAAACGAAATAAAAAAGGTGATTCAGAAGAGGAGACAGATTCAAGTTCTTGCTGTAGTATCAGGAAAAGTTGTCAAATTTATGTGTTTATATACAATGGGGTACAAAAAGCAAGACAGCTATCAACATGTGATTTTGCTATATACACTTTAAAAAATTTTTGATTCCAGTCTTCAACTCCAAAGTTACTGCATTGAAATTTTACTATAAAAAAGTGGCATTTGGTCTTATAGAGTTGAGAACCACTGCTTTAAATATTAATGAAAAGAATCATTGAGTGTCTAACTCACAGATTTTAGAATATTTCAGGATAGGGACAATTCTATTTCAAGAACCAAAAATGAACTCATCAAAATTAGTAAGATAGGAACTGATACTGTTTTTGAATACCTCCAAAGAAGTGTGTTCAATTTAATATTAATCAAATAATCAAGTGTTTACTATGCTGCTCTAATCTTATTTGTATCACTGAAATAATTCTATGACAGTTGTGACTCATTTTCTCATATCTTATTCTGTGGTTCCTGGAGACAGAATGAGATTAGTTATCTCTTCAATAACTTTTCAGAAAAAAATCTCTGTACTTGAACTTGTTCTAATAGACCAAATTTTCTAACCCGTTGCTCTCCTATAAATCCTGAAAGTCCAAAATTCAAGTCAGTAGAAGCAGAATGTTTGAGATTCAGATTAGTACTTTATTTCATTTATTTATTTCTTTGTGAAGTATCCTTCCATCCCCACTAGTATCATAATTCAAATAATCTTTGATATATATTTCAGCATTCTTTATTTCTTCTTGTCTATGAAAATGTTTCAGGAATATGCTACATTCTGTAGCCAATGTCAAGCACAGTTATGCCAGTTGGCTTAATTTATTAAATATTACTCAAAAAAGGGAAAAACTAAATAAATTCCATTTCTACCTACATGTAATTGAAAGTTTTATGAAGTGTTAAGAGTGCTATTCACTTTCATTTCTTTTTTTTAAATTATTTTTATTTTTTCAGCCACTTTCATTTCTTGATGGTAGTCAAATGCTTTGTACAAAATAACAACGTGGGAAAAAAAATCTTTCACTGCTTCACTTCCCAAGTTCACATGCATATAGTTACTCAGTTTCCTCCAATAAAAACAGTTGTTGTTGCTATTTTCACTACTACTCAGTAAATAGATATAATACCTATCGCATTGAGACCACTGAACACCAGATTTATGTTAATTATATCATTTATCTTATCCTTACTTCAGCAGATCTCCTCAATACCTGAGGCTTCTGTGAGTACCCTGAAGTTGATGACTCCTAATATATACCATCTGTTTGCATCTCTTTCTTGAACTTCAGACTAGTGTGCTTACCTGTATATTAAAAACTTATAATACAAAAACTTGAATAAAAAGTCAGCCTACATTATTCCTTCAACTTCCCCTCCCATCTTCATTTAATCATAAAGCAGCAGTCATTTCCTCCTAATGTAAAAATTAAAAAGAAATAACTTTCATACTACTCTCTCTCTGTTTCCATCTCTGTTCTGTTAATCTTTATATCAAGTACCCTGAAGTCTCCTTAAACTACTTAACTGGCCTCCTTAATAGTCTCTGTTTTACTTGTCTCATTTATCTTTTTCTAACATCCATATCTGATTATATCACTCTGTTATGTCTTCAATGACCCCCACTATTAGATAAAGAATAAAATTTACAATTTAAGCAATTTAACTTTATGTTCATGGCATCTGTGTGACTCCCTCTGATTCTTGCCTACTGGTACAGTGTCATCTACCAAGCCAATTGTTTTCAAAACTCCAGCACTGCTAACATACTTGAAGTTATCTCAGCACTCTTGGATCTCTCCTTCTTCCATGCCTTATGTCTTTATTCCCTCCACTTTTTATATCATTCTACATTCTTCAACAAAAGTGGCAGAAATTGACTCTGGGTGATTCAAGCAGAAAGGAATTTTTTTTGAAAGCATATCTAATACCACATAAAATCACTGGAAAGGCCCTAACAAGCAAATTTTTTAAAATGGTAGGAGAAGAGGTCAGAGGTTGCAATTCAGCTTCCACCTTGACGGGACCAAGGATGGCCCCTGGCACTGCTATTCTTAGAGACTGGATGTTGGAGGCACTGCTACTGCTACTGTCAGGCCTGGGAGGGAAGGTCTAAATGGCCAAGCCCCAGAGTCCAGCTCATTCTCTCTTTCTCAGAAAGACTAGGAAAGTGTGTCTCTCTGGCATTATTAGCTCCTATCTCAAACAGTGGAGAATTATCAAAATATAGAACAGGTGGCTGGGTGTGGCGGCTCATGCCTGTAATTCTAGCTAGCACTCTGGGAGGCTGAGCCGGGAGGATCGCTCAAGGTCAGGAGTTTGAAACCAGCCTGAGCAAGAGGGAGACCCTGTCTCTACTAAAAAAATAGAAAGAAATTAATTGGCCAACTAAAAATATATAGAAAATATTAGCCGGGCATGGTGGCACATGCCTGTAGTCCCAGCTACTCGGGATACTGAGGCAGAAGGATTGCTTGAGCCCAGGAGTTTGAGGTTGCTATGAGCTGGGCTGATGCCACGGCACTCTAGCCTGGGCAACAGAGTGAGACTCTGTCTCAAAATATATATCTAGATATATATATAGAGAGAGAACAGGTATTCTGATTGCTAAATAGCAAAGCAAACAAATAAAATACTGTGTTAATTTTCTATTGCTACTGTAACAAATTATTACAGACTTAGTGGCTTAAAACAACACATATTTATTAACCTACAATTCCTAGACTTCATAAATTCAAAATGATTCTTACTGGGTAAACATCAAGGCATCAGCTGGGCTGTATTCCTCTGGAGGCTCAAGGAAAGAGCATATTTCCCTTCCTCCACTTCCCTGCACTCTTTGGCTCCTGGCCTCATATGACTCAGATCCCTACTTTTGTCATCATGTCTCCATCTCAGACTCTGACTCCTTCACTCCTTCAATTTGTAAGGACTGGATAATCCAAGATGATCTTCCCATCCCAAGACCCTTTAACTTTATCACATCTACAAAGTTGTTTTACAATGTGGAGTAACATATTCACAGGTGTCAGGGATTAGGATGTGCACTTTTGGGGGTGGCTGTTAATCTGCCTACCACAAACAGAAACTAAAAAATAAAACACGATTCCTCCTCCATAAAGCCTTTCCGGATTTCCTCAGACACACTGAGGCATCTTCCTTATAGGCCCATATAATATAATTTTGTAACACCTCTATTGTTGGTGCTGGTATTGACTGCCCAGTGTAGTCTACTAACTGTGTGTGTGCCACCTTCATCTGGTTAGGCAGGAACCAAATCTGCAGGTGGCAGATACAGGCCAGCAGGGCAGTTCCTAGGGGCAGAGAAGCTAGGGACCAATCAAAGGAAGGGACTGCAGGAAAACACAGAACACCAGACAATCACATATATCATTCATCTGGTAAAATCCCGCACCTCCCGTAAGCCCTCCCCAGACCAAGCCAATAAAGGGAAACCACCTGGGAGTCCTTAACGTCTTTCTCCACTCCTGGAGACTGAGCCATTCCTGTCTCTGGAACGTATTTTCGCTTTGTGTAGCTTCCTACTTTTCTGCAATAAAAGCTGTTTGTGTGGAATTGCTTACTATCTGCATTCACTCCTTCACAATAGCCCTGCTTATGATTTTTCCAAGCAAGGAGCCAAAGAACCAGGACAACAGCCCCCAAAAGGCCAGACATAACAACCTCTGTGTCTTCAATTATGATTAAAGGGCTTGACACTTAGTAGACATTAAAAAATATATTAGCTGATTGACAAAGCACTAACCACAATTGAGATTAAAATTATAGTATTCTTAAATGGAGACCTTTTCACTGTTTCTCAATTGAAATGTGTTTATTTATATTAATATTCGGTTTTCAGAGATTAGGATATCATGGCAAAAATATAAGTGAATTAATCTGCTCCAAAACTAGTCATTTTCAAGACTGATAACTGTTAGTATTAAGTCATGTATTCCCCCTCTTTGGGTGTTAGCTGAGGATTTATTCTCATCTCCTTTTACCTAAACCACCAATAATTTTACTGTATATATTGTAATAAAACATGTGAAATCATCTAAATTTTCATCTTTGAAAAACAGAGAATCATCTGAAAACTACTATGTATTATAAGAAATCCTATTTTTATTTATAAATACTGTATTTTTTAAAAAAAATTTGGTCATGACATTAAGCTATAGTGTAAACATATGAAAACTAGATTTCAAATGTACTTTTAAGGATTTTCCCCCAAGTGAAAGAAAATTTCTTATTTGTATATTATTGAAAGCAAGGAAAAATAAATACAATATCCTTACAGATTTCTGTAGGTAAAGCTAATTTTCTTTAGGTAGGTTAAGAATACTGATATCAGTATGATCTCAATATCTATTAGTGAATATCTGAATACCTGACATATAGTTTTCTGTGAGAAAAATGACAGATTTTCAATGAGGTTTTTATTAAGTCTGTAGCATGTTGCACAGATTGCAGAATAATTGAAGGGAATGGCACACATTTGATCAATACTACAAAAAACAGGGGGAGGGAGCCTGAATAATTTACCACTAACTGAAAAGAATTTTCTTTGTATATAACTCATCAGGAGCATCAGTGAGAAATAACAGGCATTAATGGCTACAGAACTGGGCACCTACTGTCAAATTTCAAGAATAGGATTAGATTTTATAGTTTATCTTCGCCTCACCATTTCACTCCTTTGCCAGCCATAAAATGAAAGCAGCACCAATCTCATTAGATGTATCTTGGAGCAAACAGCTGACTGAGTCACAACATGAGACAAATGAAGACTAAACTTGGCTTCTCTTTGCCCATTGGCGCAAACAATCTAGGGATAACAATTGCCTAGTAGGTCAGCAAATAAGCATTGTACCTCTACAAATGTGAATTTATAGCAAAGTCAATAGACAGATGTTAGTGACGGTAACTAAAGAGAAACTGCAATTCAAGTTTTTCACTTATAATGGAATAAATTTAATAACTACTAATTTTTGAGAGACAAAAACATTTGCAAAAATCACTTAATGTTTCATTAATTTATTATTTTATTCCCAAACTTCAGTGTGCTAATAAATTAAGAAGAAATTTAGCCTATGCAAATTAGAAATACGATCCTTCCATAACCAGAATGGTTTTCTTGAAATTTCTGAATTTGGAAGTTTAATTCTTTAGAAACTCTATTGCTTGCTTAGAAGGAGATTAAAATCTATTACCTCTATATCCTAGATAAAAATAACTGAGATGTTTTCACTGTCTATTATCTCTTTTCATTTCTTTTCATTTTAAATGTGTGTGCTTTTTAATCCCAACATTCTTGAGACGAGACTCCTAGGTTCTCACAGGAGTGAAATAAAAGACAATAATGAAGACACATTTTGCAGAATTGGTGATGCAGTCATCTTTTGACTGGCATTAGATAGCACAACAGAGTCATTGTTATGTTCTAAGTTGTGCTTTTTCAGTATATGACTCACCTAAGAGTTACTTTTCTGTCATTCCTGTTCCTTCCTCTAATGACAGCCCATAAATCATGAAGGGCACATTATTAACAGACTTCAGCAAAGACATCTGACAGAGGAAGCAGCAGTCTTGACAGAGCTCACCACTCTACTTACATTAAATTAACCTGAAAAGGATAAATTTTTTTCAAATGAATTTTCTTCAGTTAATGGTCCTAAGAGAAGAAAATTATCATTTTAGGGAAATCCAGCAAAGTGGGCTTTCTTCTGTGTTAAAATAAGATGGGAAAAAGAATTTCACATAAACGCAGATCTCTAAAGATCTTACAACGTGTAAACCCATTGTGTATGTACTTCTTTGGCAAAAATCAACTTCCCTTTAGTTTGGGGTGAATAAATAACTAATATTTGTGATACAAACTGCCTTAGCCTTCACAAAGTGCCTCTGTAGACATTATTTTAATTATATAAACTTTATTTGAAATCTATATAATTTGACTGTTTGGAATAAGAGAATCAGATGCTCAAAAGTCTTATTTTGCCAAGAGGAATCTTCTACCTCCGTTTCCTTTGTTCTTTCCATTAAACCCCAGCAAGTCTTACTTGTACTGAGCATGGTAGTCTAGGAATGAGAGACTTGGGATTTCTATTAAGATGTTTATCATTTTTTATTAATAAATTTGTACTCAACAAAGGAACATTCTTTAATTTGAAACAGTTACCAAATTGTGGGGTTAAGGAAATTTAAAAGACTGAGGTTAGAATTTCTAAACAAAACAAAAGAGTTTTTATTAGAAAAAAACATTGCCAACTGTACATGTAAACAACTTGGATAATTTAAGGAAAAATATAGTTGTAAATTCCTAATCTAATCAAGAGAAATAATATTGATGTCAATACTATGGATTAGCTACACGAAAGCCATTCACAACCAAATTCCTCCTTCCTACCTGTAATATACCAGCTGGAAGTGTAAAATATTCACTTTCCCTGGCTGCCTTAAAAGTAGAGGTAACCTGAAAACCAATTCTGACCAGGAAATGTGGGTATAAGTCACTGGGTAGGGGTTCCAGGAATGTTTTTTAAAGGAACAGATGAAAGTCAGCCTGTTTGCCTTTATTTCCTCCTTTTTCTGCATGAAATATAGATTTAATGTCTAAAAGTACAGAATCATCTTATGACCGGGATGACAAAAGCCACATGTACAGGATAGACCATCAGGAAAATGGAATAATCTGTCTTTGAACAGGCACCCCAGGTTCTTTATTCAATGAGATACAGAAATCTTATAGTTGTTGAAGTTGCCTTTTTATAGGATTCTTGCTATTTGTAACCAAACAAAATTTTAAGAAATGTAAAATCTGTACTTGAAATTGGTATGCTGCAAAAAAACAAAGAAAGAAAATATTCAGTTTACTAAGTATAAAAGAGGTAGGGACCTGAGAGACAAAGCCCTGCCAATTTCTGGGTAGGAGGGTGCAGATTCTCCTTATATGAAGACAAACATTTGGTCTAACTGTAGCCTGCCATAGACCACATGCAGACTCAGGTTGTAACTTTTACAGAAATAATTTTTTAAAAATTCAGAATGTTAGCCTATACCAATTTTAGAAAATCCTTACAAGAAAGGGTAGGCCTTCCAGATTTGGTTTATCAAATTTGCAAATGGTAAGAGAAGTGCTCCTTGTAGGTGCAATCCCTGTTGATTGATTCATGTAATTTAGAGCCTTTTCAGTGCTGAAAAGACAAACAACATATTATTCAGGATGAGGGGATCAGGAAAACAGGAGTCTATGTATTTGAACTGGTTAAAACCTGAAGGTTAATGTCAGCCTTACAGGAAACAAGATTGGGTCTCAGGCATTTCTCTTGCTTGTTAAAATGCTTTGCCATTCAAAGTGTTGGAAGAGGCTGGCAAAAAAGGAATAAAAATTTTTTTACTTCACTAAAGTTCCCATTTTAAAAAATTGCATCAAAGAAATTGCTTCAAATCAAATGGTAAGAGAATAGGTAGAGTAGAAAGACAAACAACTGAGAGCCAAAGCTTCTGAGGGTTAAAACTAAATATGGATAAAATTAGCATTTATTAATTTTAGGGAGAACTGAATCGTCAAATAATTCATGAATGTAGATCTCAAGAGCCAGTGAATGTTCCTAACTAATATAAATTTCAGGCTTCCAAACTCAGACCAAGAGAAGACAAGTTGAGAAAGCTTCACACCTGCTAGAGAGGTCATCATCCCCAATTCCACCTCAGATATCACCAAGGAGGATAATAGATAAGGAAGTTGTTCCCACGAACAGAATCAAGGGCTCATAGGAATTTTCTCCATCACCAGAGCAGAGTTCTCCCTATTCCTAAACAGCAGGGTTTTTTCATAGTTTTATGGCTATTTCCTATTCTATTTCCAAATGGGATTTTTATTGCTTAAAACTCATGATTCTCTACCACTGTACATTGCATTGCTATGGTCTTTTAAACTTAAACACTATCAGCCTGTATTTGCATCTGACAGAAAAACTATACATCATCCAGATATCCTAAATTTGAAACTAGTTGCAATAACTGAATCATACTTTTGAGTTGTATCTCTTGAGGGTGGGGGAGGTGAGTGCATAGACTATTAAATAAGAAATGCAGTATATCTGAATATTATGTGACTGAAGGACTGTGGCAGACACAGCAGATTACTTCCCCAAAAGGCACTGATAATCCATTTTTGTTTTGCCTGTCCCTACGACAGCAGCTACAAAGAAAAATACCCACTTTCTCAGCCTATCTTGAAGATGTATGTGGTCATAATATCCTATTCTAGACAATGAGATGTTTATTGAAGCTTTTTTTTCTTGATGGGGGAGGGAAAGACAGGGAGACAGAGGGAAGGGGAGGGTGGTGTTGAAGCTATTTTCTGACCATAAGAATAAAAAGCCATAACATAATTTTTGATGTAACAGGAATTATTGAAGAATCTGGGTGTATGAAAACATACTTGAAATATTCCACTAGTCTAGAATTTCCTTCTAAAATTCTTGTATGAGGTAAGTAAACACCATAAATATGTTGGTTACCTATTACTCAATAGCAATGCTCCCCCAAATTCAGTGGCTTACTATTCCTGCATCTGTGTGTTAGTTAATGTACAATATGCTTATCTGGGGCAGCTTGGCAGGGGTGGCTCTGCTTGATATGCCTTTTGTCTTTTTTTCTGAAACAGCAGTATAGCCCACATAAAATCTTCTCATGATAATGGTAGAATCACAAGAAAGCAAATGGAAACCCCAAAGGCCTCTTTACACCTAGAACTAGAATGCTTTATTCTGTTGACTAAACCAAGTCACACAGACAACCCCTAATCAAATTATGGGAAACAGGCTCTACTACTTTTAGAAGAGAGAACTGCAAAGTAATGTAACAAAAGGCAAATGGACCAAGTGATGGTGAGTATTTGGGGTAAATAATGTAATATTCCACAGCTGATGATACTCAAATTTTCTGTTAGTTGCACAAAAATGCAAATTTAAATCACCTATATGATTTTTGAAAGCGTTGAATTAGCAAAGTAAAGCAACCAGTACAATGTGAGGAACAAAATAGGTAATACTATTATTATCATGGAATTGTATCTCCAACACAATCAAAATTGAAGTCAACAAAGAAAAAAATCCTAAAGTTTTGAAATGCAACAATCATAACATTATATGATTTGTTTTTTTATTTTTTTTTAAGAGACAGAGTCTCACTCTTGCCCAGGCTGGTCTCAAATTACTGAGCTCAAGGGATCCTCCAGCCTCGACCTCTCAAAGTGCTAGGATTACAGGCGTGAGCCACTATACCCAGCCTATATGATTCATTTTTTACATTTACAGATTTAACTTTATGATGACATGATTTAATGTATTTTAATTTTAGAAAAGACAATAATACAAAACTACAATAAGACTGGGGAAAAGATATTCCTGATGATTTTTGACCTCCTTTGTTATCTGCTTGTTTAAATAATAATTATAATACACAATAGCTTGCATTTCCATTCATAGCAAATAAAGATTGTATTGATACCCAGTCTCACTAACAATGCACTCCTATTGGAAGTTGAATGTTTTATTGACCATTTTTAAGTCTTCATTAAAAACAAATTAATTTTAAAAACTGTAAGATAATATAAATTAATAAGTAACACAGGATTTAATGTTTAAGAAGTATGCATTAAAAACATCAAAAATTTGCAAACATTCAACTTATAAGCTTTTTCCATACTTGCCAGCTGAAATTTCTAAAATTGCAAGTAAAGATTGTATATATACGATACTAACCACACATTTATAGTATTAGGGAATAGATGATAACAGCAGCCATCCAGAAAATAGAATAGTTGTACATGAACTGTCTGACTCTCAGACAATCATTACTCTATTGAGTGAATCCAGACTTCCTGAAAACACGATAAGTATAGTTCATAGAGCAAAGAGTCAGCCCTATCTCACCAGAGCAAATATGGTCAGGTGACTGTTTAACAGTCCCACTGTCCAAGTTCTTTTACTAAATTAAACCTAGTTGGATTAGTCTAGAGACAGAGGCTGTGCCTGTGCCAAAGTCATTGACAAAAAGGCCTCTGCATGTTCTGGGATCTACTCAGAACTCAGGATGTCATTATCACACATTCTCACAACTGTAGGACCAAGAGGGGCCACTGACTTGGGTCTCATGCTGTAAAGTGTCTCTCTCTGTCTCTCTCTCTCCCCCCACTTTATATTTCTTCTTTATCTTTCCCCTAATAGATACACACACAAACTTAAAATTTAATTAAAAAAACACATGGACTTGTCTGTCAATTGGGATCTAACCTGCAGAAACCAGTATACAATTTCAGATACAACCAGTAATTCTAAATAGCTGCTGTTGTGATGAATGCAAATACCGAAGAAAAGGAAACACATCTCCTGCCTATAACCTAGAAACAAAAGGAAATTGTGTCCAAATACCAGGAAAGTTTGAAGTTTGGGTTGTTTATCACATCGGAGAAAGAAATTGTTTCAGAGTTCCAGAAGGATTTCATTGGTGGGATGCTCAGGTAAGAGAATAGACAAATGAATTGACATACTATCCTTTTCAAATAGAATGAATATAATAGATTTTTGCAAAATGGAGTATTATTTCACAGTAACCTCAAACACCTATTTTCTTTTTCTCTTTGTGTCCCAAACTTGGTTCTGGAACTACTCAAGAATTATATTTACAAAATTATCAATAGCAAGAAGAGAAATATTTTGCAAAATTAAACAATTCATATTACTCTCAAATGCATATATGTGAAGATCTAGATGACCATGAATAAAACATGTAATAATTGTTCACATTACTAAGTATATGTAGATATTACTTTAAGAGAGAGCAAAATCATTTTATGAGTTGGAATTTTATGATAAAAGTTAACTTTTCTATAATAATGTGGTAATTATAATTTATCATACAAGTGGTTATTTTACAATGTTTAAATATGATAGTTAAAATTCATGGTTAATTTCTGAGTCTAAGTATTGCTTTATGGAATTTTTGGTAATTTCAATTTAGTGATAACTTCAGCAGAACAAACTTTCTCTGAATTAGTATGAATAAAATACTATATAAAAACTTTAATGACTCAAGAAAATTATTTAATTTGGCATTTCTGTGACAAGAACATAATTTATGTAAAATCCATTATTTTAAGAACATAATTTTGCTTGAAATAAAGTTTTATGAAATAAATACTAAATAAATTATAAATTACATGTGTCTACTTCATCATCTATCATTCAGCCAAACATTGATTGATCAATTGAACAATACTTAAATTCAATTGTTTTTTATATTTTGCCTCAATCATATGGCTTTATAAATATATGTAGGTATAGTATATATACATTTTTAATTTTCTTATTAAAGATGTCTATTTGTCAAGGTAGGAGATAGAATATATTTTAGGAGATATAACCTGATTTATAGCTTTGAAATATATAAAAACTTAATATGTGGACCTCCATTTGTATTCTTGCCTTAGATCCCAACAAAATTTAGAAGTAAATCTGCCAAGAGATTTCAATTTGAAAAAGTAGGTTAAAAGTCTTACGAGGAAAATTAAGTAAACTAACTCAGGTTACATAATCCCTGAGAATTACAAGCATGAGTCTGTAACTGCCAGTAATAATTTTGCTTCATAAAAGAAATAGAAAGATGGGCTTTATGATTACCCTGAGTTTCCAAGAGGAATAAAAAGAGATAGTCTCTGTCTTAGAGGATAGAAGAATAGAAGCCCTCTTATATAAGGAACACTGAAAATCAAATATACTCATATACATATACGTACTCATATATAACATCATGTATGCACATGCATACACACACACACAATTCAGAAAAGCTTTCTTATGGTAAAATATAACTGTCCCAGTAATCAGAGCATACTCACATAGAATAACTAATCTTTTAAGGCCCAGGACAATTTAAGACAGTTAAAATGTATGAAGTAGAAAAAGGTGGCAACTAAGGCCCCTGATAATTTTTTCCATTGGATTGGGTTTTTTCTCATGATGCATCTAAGACATTCATGCAAATAGATTTGAGGAAGACACTCTTTTTCCCCTCTAAGACATACCTGGAAATTTTGAATCTTTAGAATTTTATATTAGTGATACAGTTTCCTAAATAAATATTCAAAACAGTATAGCATTTGGATTTGAAAACCTTGGTTTAAATCTATGCTTCAATATTTACTATGGTCCCTTAGTGTATCAGTTATCTCTAGCTACATAACAAATCAAATTGTTCCAAAAAGGAAATAACAGTTATAAAGATTGTATAGGAATATAATTGTCCCTATTTGCAAATGACAGGATTGTCTATATATCTTGCCTCTATCTTGACTATATATTGGATACAATAATGTACTACAGTTTTGCAAGATTTACCACTGGGGAACTATAAAAAGGGTACATGGAATCTCTCTGTTCTATTTCTTACACCTGCACATGAGTTTAGAATTATCTCAAAATAAAAAATTAAATGAAAAAAGAACTATGTTCTAAAAGTATTTTATTGAGCATATTCTTGCATTGAGATTTGGTTATATATAAAAATTATATAATAAAAAATCCTAAATGTTCATCAATATGAGGATAGCTAAATAAATTATGACATCCATATTTTGGAATGCTATGCAGCTAACAACACAAATTTGGAATCTCTTCCTATACTAAGGAAAGTTCTCCAGAAGAGTCTTATAATATATCACCAATTGCATACTTTTATCTAAAAAAATCTATATTTGTATTGACTTGAATAAAATATCTAGAAATATAATAATATCTAAATGGCAGTGGTTACTTGTTAGAGGAGATAGGAAGTTGGGGAATTTAAGAGGGATGGAGATATTTTAGTACATATTTTTGACATTTGATCTACAAAATTATATTACCTATCACAAAACAAAATAATTTATTGAAAATGTTCTGCGAATACCAATATTCTAAAAATAAAAACTGTATGACATTAGCACAAAGGCCCAAAGATGGAATAATAAATAAACGGAACATGAAGGTAGTCTTCTGACCAGTAGAGAAAGAATTATTCATTGTGTGGTAAGAAAAGAATTGATAAAATATTTGATGGATGGTGGAATTGAGGACTTCTTAATACCATGTATGAAGCTGAACTACACAGGAAATAAACAATTGCATGCAAAGCCATGGGAAATCTGAAGTATAGTGTGGATATGGTTTTTGGTTTAAAGATAATAGAACTTTATAGTTTTGAGAAAAAAAGGAAAAATTCATAGAGAAATAAAAGGTGTAGTTTACATTAAAAATAGATCACAGACAAGGTATTAGAGTTCAAATATTGGATTAAAAAATTGATCATTATTAAAACAATGTTTGATTTTACAGATAAATGTGTCCATCATTATTTATGTGTTTATATGAATAGTAAACAATCATTTGAGCCAAAATAAGAATAAGATTTATTTAATAATAGTTTTTCCATATGATGGAATACAAGTAAGCCAGTATAAATCAGTGGAAATTAAATTAAATATTTTTATGAGTATGGAAATATATAACAAAATTTGTATGAAAGAAGCATGTTAGATTAAAAGAGCTTCTAGAATGGTGGAATTCTATGTAATTTTCACTTCTTTTTACTTTCTATATTTTCCAAGTACTTTGCTGTGAACATGTGTTGTTCATACAATTAGGAGACACATGGCATCTAGACAGTTTTGACATCACAAATAAACTCTTAAAGAATACTATGGTGGAAATCTGATTTTGCTCCAACATATAATGGGCTTGGAAGTTGTCCATGCCATACTTAGAATAAAAAAAATCTGAACAAACTGAAATCACAGACTTGTATTATGTCCATCAGACAACTGAGATCAGCAAACCTGAAATCACAGCTGAGATCTGCTTACCAAGCAAAAGCCATTAAAGTTGGTAACTGATAGGAGGATTTAAATAGTAATTTTGAGAAATCTTTAGAGGCTGAGTGTGGACTAGCTTGACACTAAAAAAAAAAAAAAAAAGCCTGGAAACCCAGTCTTAGGTGGGCTCCCAAGTCCTTATTTTTGTGGTTACAAAAAAGGGCAAGGGTGGAGACCCTTCAGGAAACTCACCAGGTTCTCATTTTAAAGATCTAACACAAAATTTTTCAGACCTGGTGAAGGGAAACTTTTGAAATATGCCCAGAGCATTCTCCATAACAAAAACATGTCCCCTAATGGAAATTACTTTGCCAGAGCATTATCTGACTTGTAGAAAGGGCAGTAAGACAACTCTAGCCCCTCTACTCTTCTATCTCACTAAGGGGACCAAAAAAAGGCTAAAAATTACCTCTGAAGGTTACAGCCTAGTGACTCAAGGCCAAGTAAAAACTTAAGATCTAATCATAATTATGTAATATATATGATTAAATATATTATAATATTTAATATATGATTAGATCTTTGTTGATCATATGATTATAATGATATAATGCTTCCCCTACCCCAGACTTACCAAAATATCAGCAGGGCTCCAGTATAATAATAGTGGATAATGGGAGAGAGAGACAGCTGCAACACACAAACACAAATTAAGAAGAAATTCTTAGGGAAACCAAAATAGGGGAGAGGGAAAAAATGGAAACTAGAGGAACCTGAAGTCTCTGGCACTCACAGATATAGAAAACATTAAACACAGCCTATCAGGATGTGTATTTATCTTAATGTATACTGTTAACTGATACATTATGTCAGATTTCAACAAAAAGTTAAAAGATATGTTAAAAGGCAAGAAAATGCCTAAATGAAGAGACCAAAAATAGCATCAAAGCCAAATTTAGATTTTTTACAGACTTTGGAATTATCAGATAGGGATTTAAAAATAATGATTATTAATATGTTAAATACTCTAGTGGAAAACATAGACAACATGCAAGGATGGATGAGTAATATAAACAGAAAAATACAAACTCTAAGAAATAATGAAAAGAAAATTCTAGAAATCAAAAAACACTATAAGAGAAATTAAGAATGTTTGATGGGATCAGCAGTACACTGGACATGGCTAAGGAAAAAAATCAGTGAGCATGAAGATATGTCAATAGACACTTCCCAAAGTGAAATGCAAAATGAAAAAGAATGAAAAATAACAGAACAATGGAGAAAAGCACTTGTAAAAATCCAACACTCATTCATGATAAAAAACTCCCAGCAAACTAAAAATGGAGTGGAGCTTCCTCAGTTTGATAAAAAATATGTACAAAAAGCCTACAGCTAATACCACACTTAATGGTGAGAAACTAGAAGCCTTTCTGCTAAGATGAGGAACAAGGCAATTATGTTCCCACTCAATACTTCTTTATAACATCATACTGGAAATTCAGGGTAATTCAAGAAGACAATTTTTTTAAAAAAGGTAATAAAAGGCATACAGATTGAGAAGGAAGAAATAAAACTTCCCTTGGTCACAGATGACATGAATATGTAGAAAATCCAAAAATTTGACCAAAAAATTCCTGAAATTAACAAGACTATAGTAAGTTTGCAGATACAATTTTAATATACAAAAATTTATTGCTTTTCTACATATTAGCAATGCACATTTTGAATCTGAAATTAATATACCATTTATAATAGCAACATTAAAAATAAAAGAAAGAAAAGTACATACATAGGCATAAACGTAACAAACTACATACAGGATCTGCATGAGGAAAGCTGAACTGCCATTGCTCCTTTGTCAAAGATTAGTTTCAGTGATGAAAGGATAGTCTTTTCAACAAATGGTGCTGGATCATAGGACACCGAAATGCAAAACAAACAAACAAACAAAACTAGACACAGACATAAACCTCTCACAAAAATTAACAAAATGAATCACAGACCTAAGTGTAAAATGAAAGCTAGAAAACTTCTAGAAGACCATGTAGGAGAAAATCTGTGTGACCTTGAGTTTGTCTATGTGTATATGTCTGTAAAACCAAAAGCATGATCTAGGAAATAAAAAAATTATATCAGACTTTATTAAAATTAAAAATTTCTTATCTGCTACAGAGATGAAATGCAAGCATCAGACTAAGATAAAATATTTGCCAAACACATTACTAATAAAAGACTTGCGTCCAAAATATACAACTCTTAAAATGCAATGCAGTAATAATAAAACAACTCCATTAAAAAAATGGACAATTATCTAAGTAGACACCTGATCAGAGAAGATATTAATATATAGATGGCATGTAATCATATGAAAAGATGCTTAACACCATGTATCATTAGGGAAATTGAAGTTAAAACAACAATCAGGTACCACTATGCACCTATTAAAATGGCTAAAGTCCAAAATGCTGACAGCCCCAAAGGTAGGAAGGATGTGGAGCAACAGGCAATCTTATTCATTGCAGGTGAGAATGCAAAATGATACAGCTACTCTGGAAGATACTTTGGCAGATTCTTATAAAATTAAACACATCTTACCAAATGATCTAGTGATCTCCCTCTTAGGTACTTACCAAATTTATTTATTTATTTTTTTGACAAATGAAATTTTATTTTATTTTTCTTCTGTAAGATATGTCTTTTTTTATTTCAGCATATTGCGGGGGTACAAGTGTTTAGGTTACATATAGTGTCATTGCCCCACTCAAGTCAGAGCTTCAAGTGTGTTCAGCCCCCAGACAGTGCACATCATACCCATTAGGTGTGTATATACCCATCCCTTCCTCCTGGCTCCCATCTGCCCGACACTCAACTAATGTTACTACTTATATGTGCACTTAAGTGTTGATCAGTTAATACCAATTTGATAGTGAGTGCATGTGGTGCTTGTTTTTCTATTCTTGTGATACTTCACTTAATAGAATGGGCTCCAGCTCTATCTAGGATAATACAAGAGGTGCTAGATCACCATTGTTTTTTGTGGCTGAGTAGAAGAGCTCCATGGAATACATATACCACATTTTATTAACCCACTCAGGTATTGATAGGCACCTGGGCTCTTTCCACATCTTTGCAATTGTGAAAATTTACATCCATATAAGAACCAGGAAATATTTATAGCAGCTTTATTCATAATTGCCAAAATGTAGAAGCAACTAAGATTTCTTTTAGTAGGTTAATGAATAAACTGTGGTATACAATGGAATAATATTCAGCTATAAAAAGAAATGAGCTATAAAATCATGAAAAGCCAGGGAAGAAACTTGAATATTATTGCTAACTGAAAAAAGCCAATATGATTCCAAATATATAACATTCTGAAAAAGGCAAAACTATAGAGATGATAAAAGATTTGTGGTTTTCAGGGTTTTGGAGCAGAAGAGGAGAGAAGATATGAACAGTTGAAGCTCAGGGGATCGATCTTCTCTATGATACTGTTATGGTGGATATATGACATTATGTATTTGTCAGAACCCATAGAACTGTAAAGCACAGAGAGTGACTCTTAATATAAACTAAGGACTTCAATTATTAATAATAATAATGTATCAATATTGGTTCATTTATTGTAACAAATGTACTAACTAAGGCCAGTTGTTAATAATAGGAATACTGGGAGGAAGGGAGGCATACGGACACTCTGTACTATCTGCCCAATTTTTCTCTAAATCTAAAAATGTTTTTAAAAAGTGCATCAATTTTTAAAATGTTACTATATGGTAATTCTTATATGGCAAATTTTGTTTCTTAGGATGAAGCACTATTCAAGGAATTTTCCTCCCAACTTTGAGCTGTAATTAGTCATTATTTGTTAGTTCGATGGAATACCAAAATTATTTTTATATTATATATATTTGTAATATATATCATATATATAGATTATATATAATCACTAACATTTTAGAAAGTAATAAGATTCAAGAATTTTTCACAGAGTCCAAAGAAAAAAATAAATAAATAAAAAGCAAATCATTTAAAAGATGACAGGTTTAAAGGTTAAAGCCAAGTAATTAAAAAGAGAAGAAAAGAAACATGGAAAACAGGAAAATATCAAAGAAACAATAGATTTCTCAAGAGAAAAGGGAAACATAAGGCTTCACTCAAGATGGTCTTGAACGTACAAATGTACCTATTCATCTCAAATGATACTATTAATAAACTTTTGGACAATTAAACTAAAGAGGTATAGCTTGCTCAAAAACCAGAAGAAAATTAAATCACTGTAGGTTAGAAATTACAAAGCAAGCACTAAAGCCTCATATGTGTTTAGCATTAAATTCAAAAAGAGGCAGAAGCTACCCAGTGTCTGACCACTGCAGAGCAACTGGGACCTGAGAAAGCCCCCTACAGATGATTTACGGAGAAAAGAGCCAGGGTTACAATATGAAATCAGTGGCTGGAATGGACTTTCTCCATCCATAAAAGATACTGAGAATAACTATAATTATTCCCTGTAGCTCTGACCTATGAACTTAATTTGGCAGAAGTCATGGAGACAGCCAATCAATCAAATTGTATGCCAATTCAGTTGCTGTCTCCATGAGCAGATAGGCGATATCCCCCTTGTCACCACGGGACAGGTGTCAGAATCTTAAATATTCTTGATTGAGCTGTAGATTGAGCACATGGAGAAAAATAAAATGAGAGGATGAGAGAAAAAGAGAAATATAACAAACTAAAGTCAAGCCTCAAGATGAGCCAGTGAGTGAATATTACAAAAATCTGAAAAACAAACAACTAAGAACTAGAACCAACAAAATTAAAATTCCCACCAATATGAAAATAATAGCTTTGAAATAATAACTTTAAGGTAAATATTATTAAGGTTATCAAAGATATAATATATTGAAAAAAATGACACCTATAAAAGCAAATGAGGCATTATGAGAAAACTGAGGAAGAAATTATTCAAAGCTAGATGTACATGAAAAAGAATCAACTAGGAACATAGCATATAAACCTTTTTTATAATCAAATTTAAGGAATCAGATAGGAAATATCCTCTAGCCTGTTCAACAGAACTTTTTGCAATGATGGAAAGATTCTGTATCTGCTCTGTCCAACATACTGGTAGCCATCAGTCAGTTCTGGCTATTGAATGAAATACAGCTATTGTGACTAAAAAAACTAATTTTTTAACTTTATTTGCTTTTAATTAATTTTGTTTAAATAAGCACACATGCTTACTATCTACTTTATTAGACATTCGAGTAAGATAAAATATATTCAAATAAAGAAATCACAGTTTGAAAACCACCATTCAAGAACTTATCCAGAAAGTGGTATAAAGAGATACGCAAACATGAAAGTATTGATAAGGGAGAATGATAATATGTTGAAACTCCAAAACATATGTCTAGGAGTAGAATATAGGTAGAATGCTGGAGAATCAATATGCAAAGAAATGATAGCTGTAATTGCAAAGAAACAGAGGAGAGTTCAGATTGAAAACATGATGTATGACTGAGAAAATAAAGACACACCTAAATATAGCCAGTGAAACTGCAGAACAGCAAAGGTAAAAGGAAAAAAATCCTAAAAATTGCAAAAGGGAAAAGAAAAAGTAGTCACAGGTGAATGACAGCTAGACTAGCGGAAAACTTTTCATCAGAAATAATATTGGTCAAAATAAAACAGTTATATTTTCAGAATGAAAAAAATAACCTACAATCTATCATTCAACATTCAGATATACTCTTATTTAAATATGAGGGTGAAACAGTAATATTTTTCCAGAAAGAATACAAATAAATGTATTTAGGTCCCATATGACATTCATGAAGGACATATTATATTAAAGGATCCATCACAACACAAAGAAATGGTTACTCAAAGTGGACTGCAAGAAAAATAAGGAACAGAGAAATAGGTTGTAAGTAACAAACTTTTCAGTCAAATTATTTCATGAATAATAAGGGAATCTGCTGTGTCAAATAACAGAGAGTTCTGAGAAATATAAACTTCTAAGCACCTTTATCCAGTGGCTCTACAACAGATCCCATCAAAGACCCAGTTTCCCTTTATTTCTCATTTCTACTATCCACAAAGTTGTCTTTGTTCTAAAGGCAGGCCCCTTGTAAGGGTGATACCCTTTGTAGTCAAAGGATGAATACCAGAAATGGATTGTGTTACGTGGATTCACTTTCACACCCAGCAGGAGATTGATAGACTTCAGTTTCACTATGATCCAAGGGTCTTAATATCAGTTACTGTGCAAAGTGCCATGCGCTGATTGTAGCACATTTGGGTTAACTGGACATCTAACAGTCTCTTGAGGGACTAATTTACCTCTTATTACAGACAGCCATAGCATAACTCTTAAGGCTTTCAAATGCGCTCTTTTTATTGCATTGGTATGGATATTAGAGAGAAAATGAATATATTCATTTTAATTATTAACTGTAACAAATATAACATTCAATTTCTACACTTGAAAACAGGAGGAATTAAAATTGTAGACTATAAAAAGAAAGATAGGTGGGGTACTTCAGTAGGTATTTTAAGAATAGTTTCTTGGGGGTTTTGTGAGCATATAATGCTGAATCAATTTAGAATTGTTATAGAAGTATAAAGTTTGATTTGTGTTTTAAAAACTTAAGGATACACATAGAAGGCTAAAAATAAAATCTATAGTTTGCAATAAAGAAGTAAAGGAAATGTTTTAAATCTACCAAAATTCAAAAAATAAAGAAGTAAAAAAAGACATGATAAATTGAAAATTCAAAAATACTTGACTGAAATATGTTCAACAATATTAGTAACAAAAATAGATATAAATATATTTAATTCACCTATGAAATGACAAAGCACACATCATTTTAAAAATTCTAGTTATCCTCTAGATGGATTTTCCATGAAAATCACATTGGAAAAAAAACTACACAGAATACTTGGAAAAACTATATCTCACAAATATTACCCAATAGAAAATGGGTATCACAATATGAATATCAGAAAAAATAGAATTTAAGTTAAAATAGTAATAAAAAAGGCATACTATCAAATAGTAAAAAACAATAATAAGGAGATATCTCAACCACAAACATCTATGACCTTTATAAATGCTTACAACTATATAAGGCAAAATTGACAGAATCAGAAAGAGAAATTGTGCAATTCACATTTATGCTGGGGAATTTTTAGCCTGGTTATCTCAGAAAATTATGAATCAGAAAAACACTAAAATTTAATTATAACAAAAGACCTAAACAACACTGTTGATAAACTTGTTAAATAGTTTTATATATAACCCTGTGCCACATAAAAACATACATTCTTTTCTAACACATGTGCATCTCATGGAAGAATTAACCATGTGAAAATTCTAAATATGAAAAGATGCATATAATAAACTTCACTCTCTAAATAGAATATAGTTTACCTTAAAAACCATTGATCAATTGTTATTAAGCTGGAACTCAGGAAAAGAGAAGAGATACAGAAAATACTGACCGTTAGTAGAACCTGGAATCCAGCATCCTGGTGTCAGGACTAGACTGTGGGCAGATGGCTAGGAATGGACTCATTATAGAGTAGAAGACTGAAAAATAATACAAAGTCTGATCATCAATTTAAATTATTTCATATTTTATTGTATAACTGTTTCTGTTACCCTCAAACTTTAGTAAAATTCTTTAAAATGTAACAAACATTCCATAGTGGTGCCTTGGAAAATAAAATAGAGATGAGAACATGCACTTTGAGGGTTAATATGGATGAAACCAAGCAGGCTCTATCAATAGGTAGAAGGAAAGAACAGATGGGCCCAGGTGAGCCCAGATGGAGCAACCTGGATAGATACCACAACACCATGTTTTCAGGAGTATGGAGGAGGGTGACACAGACTTCTGCCAGTTATGGGGATGAGTGCTCAAATAGTTTTCTTAGAATAATAAATGAAAGTGTAACCTGCTTGATGGGGACATTCAGGTTACACTTCCATAAAATCTCTTATTTACTTGAAGAACAAGGCTTTAGTAAACTCAAGGGAAGCATGTTTTGCTGTAGAAACAGATTTTCAGTCTGACATGCCTGAAATAAATTTGCCACAAGCTGTGTCTTCACTATACATAAAAGTGTACTTCTATGTCTTTGGAGAACTAAGCCAAGGACACTGTGTTTCCTATTTAAGAAAGAAATGTAGATTTCTCATTAAAAGGCAAAGCCATCATTTAAAAAGGATGAATTGGAAAGTACTTTTAAAAAGAATTCCAGGTGGTTAAGGCACTTAAAATAAGTCTAAAAATTTTTTTTGGCTTAGGCCCATAGAATTTCAATTTGATTGTGAAGAGCATACACTTTTGCTTCTTAACTCTTGCTTCCTAAGATTTTACTCTTGTGGGTACACAAGGGTAAATAACAGTGACTCAATAAATATTTTTAACTGAAGAAAAAATTCCCAATTTTCATCAATTGAGGGTGACCATGGAAAGCTAATATAGTCAATGTTCAAGAACAGCCAGGATGTTGATATGTTTATCAATTGGTTTGAACTTCATCCTTCAAGTCTATAAAGTTTATTGGGAAAGCAGAGATCTATCAACACTAGTTTACTCTTGCCTAGAACTGGATATGCGTCCCTTTAGCAATGAACCTCATCTATACAACACTTATTCTGGAGTTGTAGAATTGATAGAATGTGCATCTACTGCCTGGATCCTACTAGCTGGTTTGTTGCTGTTCTCCTCTCCCACCTGAAAACAGTAAGCAACCCCTCTAAGCAATTCCAAGTTTTCAGTGGAAGAGTTTATAATACCTGAGAAATACCTAATCAATCCTTCTGTCCACCAAGATGGTAGTCTTTAAGAGATCTCATGATATTTGAACAAGTTCCAACCATTTTAACACAAAGTATTTCAAATTTTTTACATATTCTTAAATGTTCCAATCATTTACACAACCTTTTCATGAGCTACTTGTAAGAGAATGTGGAAAAAAATCAGTGTACTTAACCATTACCAAAAAAATATTTAGAGAATATTTTCTACTAAGTATAGTATTTTGGTCCATAGTCAAAATGTCATCATATCTGAAAAAGTTATATATTTTAAATAACTTAAACAACATTTTAGTTTGTACACCAAAAGTATTAATTTTTCTGATGTGTTGACTTTAATGAGTCATAGAAGACAAATAATATGATGCTACAGCCTATCGTTCACCATAAACTCCAATCAAACAGGGACTGTGCTCTCTGCTGTAAACAGCATCCAAAGCAGTCCACACAGACCAGAGGTAATCAATATCTACTAGCGAGTCAAGGAATGAATGATTCTACAAAGACCTTTCAAGAAATAAGACAATATGTACAGTAAATTAAAAGTGCTGTGACATTATTAATTAATTAATTAATTCACTTAAATTTACGCTATTGTGGCCTAATATAAGAGAGCAGAACCCAAGTCCATGCTCTAAAGATTACTATTGAATCATTTTAGAGAAATCATTTAACCTCCTGATTCATACCTTCCTCTTCTACAAAATGGGGCCAATGATAAAATGCATCTTACTTACCTAACAATTTTAATACAAAAAACAAAAACAAAAAAAAGAGACTGACTATGAAAGTCTTTTTAAATTACATAGTATTAAACAGACTTTATTTAATGGTCACTTTTACCATCAAAATAAGTTAAAAGTTATTTCTATTAACAAAGTAGGAGACTTGAACATTTGTCATAACTCTCCTAATAACTACGTGTATGTCTCTAACCTAATTATAGTTGTTACTTTATAGAAAATATATCACGTTGATTTTCTTCTCCAACAGCTAATATTTCTGAATAAGGTCACATACCTAAAGCATGAGAAAAAATGTACAAATATATTTGATGTATTAAATGCCATACAAACTCTGGAAGTACAGCTAACCCTTAAACAACACAGGGGGTAGGGACACTGATATCTCCCTATGCAGTTGAACATCCTTGTATTCATATACCAGTAGAACAGAATAGAGAACCCAGAAATAAATCCATGCATCTATAGTGAACTTATCTTTGACAGAGGTGCCAAGATCATATAGTAGGAAAAGGACAGTCTCTTCAATAAATGGTGCTAGGAAAACTGAATATCCATACACAGAAGAATGAAACTAGATTCTTATCTCTTACCATATACAAAAATAAAATCAAAATGGATTAAAGATTTCAATCTAAGACCTAAAACTATGAAACTACTAAAAGAAAACATTGGGGAAATGCTTCAGGACATTGGTCAGGGCAATGATTTTTTGATTAATACCTCTAAAGCACAGGCAACCAAAGCAAAATTGGACAAATAGGATCACATCAAGCTAAAAAGCTTCTGCACAGCAAAAAAACAACAACAACAACAAAAAAACCAACAAAAAACAAACAAAAAAAACCAATCAACAAAATGAAGTGACAACCCACAAAATGGGAGAAAATATTTGCAAACTACCCATATTACAAGGGACTAACCAGAATATATAAGGAACTCTAATAACTCAACAGAAAAAAATCAAATAATTAGATTAAAAAATGGGAAAATGATCTGAATAGACATTTCTCAAGAGAAGATATACAAATGACCAAAAGGAATATGAAAAAATGGTTAACATCATTCATCATCAAAGAAATGCAAATCAAAACTATAATGAGATATCATCTCGCCGCACTTAAAATGACTTTTATCAAAAAGACAGGCAATAACGGATGCTGGTGAGGATTTGAAGAAAGGGGAAACCCTCATACATTTTTGGTGGGAATGTAAATTAGTGCAACCACTATGAAGAACAGTATGGAGGGTCCTCAAAAAACTGAAAACAGAACTACCATATGACCCAGCAAGCCCATTGCTGCATATATATCTAAAGGAGGGGAAATCATTATATAAAAAAAAATCTGCACTCCCATGTTTACTGCAGCACAATAACCAAGATTTGGAATCACCCTATGTGTCCATCAATGGATGAATGGATAAAGAAACTGTGGTATCTAATACAATGGGATATTACATAGCCACAAAAAGAATGAAATCCTGCCATTTGCAACAACATGGATGGAACTGAAGAACATTACTTTAAGTAAAATAAGCCAAGCACAGAAAGACAAATTTCTCATGTTCTCACTTGTATGTGGGAGCTAAATATTGAAACAATTGATCTTACGGAGACAGAGAGTACAATTGTGGTTATCGGGGTGTGGGAAGGGTAGTGGGGAACGGGAATAAATGGGGATGGTTGATGTTTGCAAAAATATAGTTGGATAGAATGAACAGTATTTGATAGCACAACAAAGTGACTATGGTCAAAATAAGTTAGAGTATACTTTAAAATCACTAAAATAGTGGCTTTGGAATGTTCCTAACACAAAGAAATGACAAATGCCTGAGGTGATGGATACACCAATTACTCTGATTTGATTAATCTACATTGCATGCCTGTATCAAAACATCACATGTACCCTATAAGATATACAACTATTATGTACCCATAATAATAATAAAAAAAACACAAAATAAAAAACAAAAAATCCATGTATAACTTTGGTCCCCAACAAATTTAACTACTAGTAGCCTACTGTTGACTGGAAGCCTTAGTGATAAGATAAACCGTTTAACAACACATATCTTGTATACTATATATTTTACATACTATATTCTTATGATAAAGTACCTAGAGAAAAAAAGTGCTATTAAGAAAATTATAAAGAGAAAATATTTATATAATTCATTACATGAAAGTGGATCATCATAAATGTCTTCATCCTCATTGTTTTTCAAGTTGAGTTGGCTGAGAAGGAGCAGAGGAGTGGTCTTGCTGTCTCAGGAGTGGCAGAAACAGAAGAAAATCCACATGTAAATGGACCCATGCAGTTCAAACTGTGTTGTTCAAGGGTCAACTGTATAATTTCCCATCAACAGGGTCCCAGAAAACACTAAATTTTTTACCACAAAAAGGAGTGTCATGGTATAGAAGAAATTAAGGTACCCCTAACTTACTGAGGTATGGAACACAGAGTTCAAGAATTGGAAGGTACAGGGATAGGTCTCAGAGGTTCTTTCTTCCTCTAAACTGGATATAATAGGTTGTGTATAAGTGCATAAGTTTTTTATTTTACATCAGAATACCCTTCTGATGTAAAAGGATTGCTCAAGCAATCCTCTTGCCTCAGCCTTCCAGAGTGCTAGGATTACAGGCTTGAGCCACCGTGCCCGGCCAGAAAAGTTGTCATTTCAGTTAATTGTTAAACATATTCATGGGATTTGGTGTTTATAGAAAATCTTTGTATAAAATACAGCAATACTCTATTATTTATTTATTTCACACTTTTTAGTTTATCTCCTGGTAGAGAATACTGAGGCAGTATAGTCTATGACAATACACATTGTTCAACGGAATTAATTTTATAAAACTACGGAAGAATTTTAGCCAACGTTTCTTATAATGTCCATAACTAAAAATTAAATTTTAATGACTAGCCAGCCCAATAGCCCTTCTCAAAGTGATGTAAGATTTAAATATTGCCTAAAATGTACTTAAAGTGCTGAAGGAATAATAAAAATACAAGAAATTACTATATTAATATTTTGTGCTATATACCTTTTTTGTTTCTTATGTTCTCCTTTATAACTTTTGCTTTGGGAGTTTAAAGGAACCAATAAAAATTGAACACTAAAAAATTAAGCTTTTTCATTTTAGAAATTGCCACATTTTGAGATTCAGAGAAGTTATCTAATAAAGCCAATTGATTTTTAAATTTTCTATCTTACGTCATTGTGTTCTCAGGTCATATCTTCTCAATTCTGCCTTTATAGTTTTACAGAAAGTCATAAAAAATTGTAAAACTTTTTTTTAGTTGCTTTCTGTATTTGCTTCTCACTACTATTGGAAAAGCACCCAAATGAAAAGCTCAAACTTTGCTCTTTCTTTGAAAAGCCGTAAATAAAGAGAGTGAAGATTTTGATGATTTTTTTCCTCTATCACTGACTTCCTAAACACAATAAAAATTGGTAAAAAAAAAAAAAAAAAAAACCTAGTGATTTCACAAAAATATTTATAAAAGTAGAGTGCTCCTCTTTCATTTCTCCATGCATGAGAGGGAGTATTAGTGAGGGGAGGTTGGCAGGTGGAGCATCTTCTTTTAGCAGGTTTATTAAATAAAATATCCCATAATAACTGAAAAAGGCTAAAGATTCGCTAGGCAAACACATCAAAAATAAGATTTAAGACAATGTACAAAACTGTGATCAATCCATGCCATGTTTTGTACTTTCTTATATTTAGTTTAATTTCAGAAATATTTAAGATAATTCATAATTAACATATATTCTATTGAAAATTAGCTAAGATTGAATATCTCCATTGTTCAGAAATTCTTTGGTTTCAAGAACTAGAAATTCACTTAAATTCATATAGGCTAGTTGTAGGTTCCAAGAGAATCTCAGCATGTCTATTTTTTGTTTTTGTTTTATTTTTAATTTTTTTAATTCAAAATATTATGGGGTTACAGATGTTTTTGGTTATATGTATAGATTTTGTTATGCCTGAGTCAGGATTATAAGTGTGCCCATTATGCAGATAATATTCACTGTACCTGTAAGTTAGGTTTTCACCCATCCGTTCCTTCTCCCTCCCTTGCTTGATTTCCACTGAGTTTTACTTCCTTCTGTTCACTTCAGTGCTCATCGGTTAGTTCCAGTTTAATAGCGAGTACATGTGGTGTTTGTTTTTTCATTCTGTAGATATTTCACTTAGGATAACGATCTCCAGTTCCATCCAAATTGTTGCAAAAGGCATCAATTCATCCTTTTTTAATACCATGAGTAGTAATGCATGGTATACTTATGCCATATTTTTGTTAATTCACTCATAAATTGATGAGCACTTGGGTTGATTCCACATCTTTGCAAGTGTGAGTTGTGCTGCAATAAACATTCAAATGTAGGTGTCTTTTTGATAAAATGACTTCTTTTCCTTTGAGTAAATACCCAGTAGTGGGATTCCTAGATGAAATGGTAGGTCTATTTTTAGTTCTTTGAAGAATCTCCATACTGTTTTCCATAGAGGTTTTACTAATTTGCAGTCCCACCCACAGTGTAGAAGTGTTCCTTTCTCTCTGCATCCACACCAGCATCGATTGTTTTTGCCCTTTTTATTAAAAGCCAATCTAACTGGGATAAGGTGGTATTTCATTGTGTTTTTAATTTGCATTTCCCTGATTATTAGTAATGTTGAGCATTTTTTCATATGTTTATTGGCCATTTGTCAACCTTCTTTTGAAAAGCTACTGTTCATGTATTTTGCCCACATTTTACTGGGGTCGTTTGTGGTTGTTTGTTTGTTTGTTTGTTTTTTGCTGATTTGCTTGAGTTCTTTATGGATTCTGGTTATTAACCCTTTATCAGATATCTAGCTTGTGAATATTCTCTTCCATTCTGTAGGTATATGAAGGTAGTACATGAACTGGAAATTTGTCAGATGCATTTATTCTCTCGTTTCTCTTTTGATTTCTTTTTCTTTTAACAGTACACTGAATTTTGCTTCCAGTGCTTTATCCTTTCTATATTATATCAAGTGTTTTTGACATACACATTTGTAGCCCCTTCTATTATTGTGGGTTGAGTAAAGTTTTACAAACCCATAATGTCAAGATTGGCCATATGCTTTAGCTGGTGATATGTTATCAAACAGGTGGTCTTTTCATGGTTTGGATAATTTGGCCTTTTGACTTGGCATTTTGTGCTTCTTTAATTTGCCATAAAAGCACATCTCAGTTAGCCACTGCCACATTAACCTGGGCCCCACAATAAAGACACATGAAGACACATGGCCTGAAACACATCAGAAACCTGAGTCCAACCTAGCCTAGCCCTGCCTGGTCCATACCAGCTAAATCACTGGCCATCTGAAAACCTACCTGCAGGAATATAACAGTTATTGTAAGCCACTTAGATTGTGAGGTTATTTATGGAAAATAAAAAGAGACTAATAAATTTTTCTGTTCTGCTTTTGTGTTTGCTCTACTATTCTCTTTCATTGAAAAATCTGACTTCTCTGTTCACTTTTTAGCATGTAAATTGTTAAAAATATTTGTAGTTCCAAGCCTTACATGACTTTACAACTGTACTGCATGTCCTAGTACTAGCTGATCTTTTATATCCCTGCTTTTTAAGTCAAAATTTGAGAGAGAATCTGATTTAAACTAAAAATAGATTAGCTAGAAATGAATCACTTGTCAACTGGACTAATGGTTCTGTCTTGACTGCCTATTCTGGGATGTAAGCAGGACAAGTTATCTTAAAATTCTCAGGAAAATGGTTTGAATAGAAGGTAGATGAAGGATTTTCCTAATACAATGTTTAAAGTAAGAATATACATTTTCAGCTAGATTAACTATGTCACCCCCATGCTTCAACCTGTCCAAATTCCTGTATATATGTGTATATATATACACACCCACACACATATATATATATATTTTTTCAACATAAGGAAAAACCATAAACACAAAATATTAGATCTTATAGCTATCATGTGGACATACTCTAGGAGCTATTTCTACTAATATAACACTGATAGAAAGTTGGGTTAAAAAATCAAAATTAATAGAGGGACATGAGCAAGATGGTAGAATAGACCTCTTTTCCCCACAGAAACAAGCGAAGATGAGCTTCACTGAAATGTGTCTAGGGGATTGTCACACTTGAAGCTCAGACTTGTGGGAGGTGGGGGGGGAAGGGCATTATTTGAAACCTTAAAATATGTACCCCCATAATATGCTGAAATAAAAAAAAAAGCCATTTCATTTCAACTGTATCAGCTTTTCCTCCAACCCAGGACAGTTTACAGTTGGAAGGAACAGCCCAGCTCTCAGCTTCTCACTGTTAGGAGGAGGGAAAGAGTGGAATATTTATTGGTGTTCCAGGTTTGGGGGGTGCTGCCCAATGGACTAGTTTCTGTCTCACCTTACTCAGAGCATTGACAGAACCAGCATGCTTTGGATGCTTGTGGGATGCAGGAAAAGAAGAGAACTCAGTAGCTTGTGGCAGTAAAGGAAAATCTGCAGTACTGCAGACAAACATCTGAGGGAGCAAGAGACCAACATACTCCTGAAAAAGAAGCCAGCAAATTCCCTAATTAGGAAATCACACACACAAACCCAGAGAAGATGATTCCATAAAAGAGTTGAGAAGACCCCTCCAAAACTCTAGCTGGGCTGGTTGGTGAAGATCTTCCCTTGCATAAAGCCAGTCTGAATAGATTGGGAAAGGTTGGCTATTTTTTTTCAAATGCACAAATCACAACAACAACAAAAGTAACAAGGCACATGAAGTAACAGGGAAACATGGCTCAAGAGAAAAGTAAATTTTCAGAAATTGACCCTAAAAATGGTCTTTTTAATTGCCTGAATTCAAAATAATCATCTTTAAAAAGCTCTACATGCTACAAGAGAACATAAATGGACAACCAAAGGGATTTAGAAAAACAATACATGAACAAAAAAGAATATCAACAAAAAGATAAAACCATATAAAAGAAACAGATAAATTCAGAAGGTGAAAAATACAACTATAAAAAAAAAACTCAGAAGTTTTGGAGCTGATAAATACAATATCTGAACGAAAATATTCACAAGAATGGATCAACAGAAAACTTGAACAAGGAAAGGAAGGAGTCACTTAACTTGAAAACAGAACATTTGAAATTATCAAGTCAGAGAAACAAAAATAAAAAAAGAATTTTAAGAAAGTGGAAAGTGAAGAACACCAAAAGGATTAAAGAAACACCACTGAGCAGACCAATACATGCATTCTGAAAATTCTAGATTAAAAAGACAGAAAGAATGGGGCTGAAAGCTTATTTGAAAAAGATAAAGGGACTGCAAACTAGTAAAACCTCTGTGGAAAGTAGTATGGAGATACCTCAAAGAGCTAAAAGTGGAACTATCATTTGATCCAGCAATCCTATTATTGGGCATCTACTCAAAGGAAAAAAAGACATTCTATAAAAAAGACATCTGCACTAGAATGTTTATAGCAGCATAATTCACAATTACAAAGATGTGGAAATAACCCAAGTGCCTCTCAATATATAAGTAGATTAACAAAATGAGGTGTATGTATACCATGGAATTCTGCTCAGCCGCAAAAACAGTGGTGATCTAGCACCTCTTGTATGATCCTGGATAGAGCTGGAACCCATTCTACTAAGTGAAGTATTCCAAGAATGGAAAAACAAGCTCCACATGTACCCACCATCATATTGGTATTAACTGACCAACACTTAAGTGTACATATACCATAGTAGTAACATTCATCCGGGAGAGGGCAGGGGGGAGGAGGGAATGGGCATATACACACCTAATGGGTGCAGTGCCTACCAGGATGGACATACTTGAAGCTCTGACTCAGGTGGGGCAAAGACAATATACATAATCTAAACATTTGTACCCCTGTAATATGCTGAAATTAAAAAAAAAACATACTAAATATGAGGAAGGGAATATACATCTAAGTTCAAGAAGCTGAAAGGACTGTAACTTTGAAGCACAAATAGGCACATATCAAGACAGATTATATCAAACTGTTAAAAGTAAAAAAAACAAAGAGAGAATCTTGAAATCAGTAAGAGAAAAGCTATTCATCATGTGCAAGCTATTCATCACTTCCTATGCGAGTATCAGCAGATTTCTCAGCAGAAACATTTTAAGCCAACATGGGGTGGAATGATATATACAAATTGCTGAAATAAAAAAAAATGCAAAGCAAAAATATTATATCCAATAAAAGTATCATTCAAAACAGAAGGAGAAATAAATACCCTCTCAGATAAACAAAAGCTGAGGGAGTTCATCACCACTAGATCTGCCTTGTAAGAATTGTTAGGAGATTCTTTCAAGTTAAAATGAAAGGACCCTAGACAGCAACACAAAAGCATACAAAAAGAGGTACACACACACACACAAACACACACACACACATACACACACAAATACAGAATTCTTTAATACTGTAATAGTGGTGGGTAACTCACTTTTAATTCAAGTATATAATTTAAAAGATAAAGAAAAGATAAAGGAATATAAAACTATGATAATGGGTACAAAATATAAAAGATACAATTTGTGATACTGATAACAAAGTGTGGGAGGGAAACGTAGAGGAGTAGAGTTTTAGCATGCAGTTGAAGTTGCTGATATATTTTGGATATCTGTCCCCTTCAAATCTCATGTTGAAATCTGATCCCCAGTGTTGGAAGTGGTACCTAATGAAAAGTACTTGGGTCATGAGGGTGGATCCTCATGATAATGCATGAGGTAGGTTCTCACTCTATTAGATCCTGTGAGAACTGATAAAAAGAGCTTGGCATTTCTCTTCCCTCTTTCTTGCTCCCTCTCACCATGTGACACATGTGCCTCCCTTCACCTTCCACCATGAATGGAAGATTCCTGAGGCCCTTACCAGAAGCAGATGCTGGTGTCATGCTTCTTGTACAACCTATAGAACCATGAGTCAAATAAATTTCTTTTCTTTATAAATTGCCCAGCCTTAGCTATTCTCTTATAGCAATGCAAGTGGACTCAGACAGTAGTTATCAGTTTAAAACAATTATAACTATAAGATGTTTTATGTGACCCCCTTATAGTAGCACAAAGAAAATACCTATAGAAGATACACACCAGAAAAACTGACAAAGGAATCAAAGCACATCAGTACAAAACATCAACAAAATGCAAAGAAAAGCGGAAAGAAAGAAAATGAGGGACAAAATAACGATAAGACTGATAGAAATCCATTTAAAAGATGGAAAGAGTAAATCTATCCCCATCAGTATTTACTTTAAATGTAATTAAACTCCCCACTCAAAAGATTTAGAGTAATTGACTAGATAACAGCAAAATGCAATGATATACTGTCTAAAGAAAATTTAGATATAAGTACATACAAAGGCTGAAAGTGAAAGGATGCTAAAATATATTCCATGCAAATGGTAACCAAAAGATTGTAGGGGTAGCCATATATATATGGTAAACTATATGTGTTTTGACCATAAATTAAAAAAAAACTAGAATAATAGTATATCCATCTTTTCAGGTTTGAAACAAAGAAATTCATGGCTTAAAAGAAAATTAGAAGTCTGCCTCTCCCTCAGTACCTTGCACTGGTTCCCAATCCAACATGCATTAGCTCCCAATCTCACACTTAGATCCATAAAAGAGGAAAAGAGGGACCCCTGCACAGAGTCTGCCCTTCAGGAAGCCTAGGATTTCACAAACACACTGACTCAAACTGTTTATTACAGAATGGATCCTGTCTCACTCTGATTTTGGCACTCAGCATGGACAGAGGACAAGCCCGTAATCCTAAACATTCATTCTCATGACCAATGTTATTCGAGTAAGTCCAAAGAAAATGTATCTCCATATTCATTGTCCTCAAGTCCTCAAAACAAGAAGTATCTCAGTTAGAATGCCATGAATTTTTGTGGGAGTGGAAATGGAAAAGAGAAATCCTTTCTTTCAAAAGACATAAATGTAATAGATTCTCCATATAACAAAGTATGGCTTCTCAGTGATGTTGACTGTTCATTGTCTTGCATTTCTTTGTGTTAAGTTTTCAAACATGGTGTGTGGCTGGCACACTACAACTGTTGTATGTGGAGGATGGGGTATATTTTACAATATTAACACAATTCACATTATTCCTAAATATGCGTATATATTAATCTTAGATAACTACATGAAGAATGATTCTTATTCTTTACAATTATAGCCAGAAGAATACTGAATGCCATATTAGGAATAGTTTTAAGTAAAATTTAAAAGTAAAAGGTTGCAGTCTTAATGACTATGTAACTATTAATTAGAAAGAAAATCCAAATTATAATTTCAAAATATTTAGGCTGTATATTGCAGCAGCCAAAATACTTGCAAAGATGACTAGTATTCATATTATGCAACATATCAATGCATCCGAGTCAACAATATCATGAAAATATTCATAGGAGCTGAAAAATGCATTAAAAATTCAATCTTCAGTCCTGCAGCAGAATTTGTTGAGAGGAATTAAAGATGATACATCTTAAACCAAACAGAATTCACTAAAGATGAATCCGTATTATCATATTCATTTCTATTGAAAATGTACTCAATCATCATTATTTACTATTATATTTGGTAGAACTAGTTCAAGTATTAAGGCGAATTAAAACTATGTGAGAGGTCAGGAGTGGTGGCTGTAATCCTAGCACTTTTGGAGGCCAAGGCAGGAGGATCACTTGATGCCAGGAATTGGAGCCTACAGTGAGCTATGATGACACCACTGCACTCTAGCCCTGGCAACAGAGTGAGACCCTGTCTCAAAAACAAACAAAAAAAACTAGGTGAGAAAACTAAGATCATTCCTTTGATGGATGAGCATGAACACAGGTTTCTACAATATTGGACACAGAACCAAGCTAAGGACTTAAAGACAAGAGAGTGTCGTTTGCTGTGTTGATTGATGCTACAAACATTATTACCATGCTTCATTTTTTTTTTTAAAAAGGACAAGAACATTCAAAAGTCCCCAATCATTATTTAACATAATTCTGAAAGTTCTGAACAATAATTTATAAACAGAAATATTTGGGGAAATAATATCTATGTAAATTATATAATTATATATTCAGAAATCCTAGAAAAATTCAGATTTGTTAAAAGTTAAGCAAAATAGCTGAGTTTTAGAAAATACACAGAAACCAAATGATTTTATACCAGTTATCAATAGTTAATAAGTAAAATAAAATATTATTTTAAAAATAAATAAATAAAAATAATAAAACATTAGAAATAACCCTAATCAGAAATGGCTGCATGCAATTTTTACAATTTTTCCCTTTGGGATTCTTGAATACATACAATTTATTGTCTTCTCAAAGTACATCATCAATTCAACCAAAATCTCAATCAAAATGTGTGTGTGTGTGGGTGTATGAAGATAATGTATAAATTTAAATTTCCTCAGGGACAAAAATTAGCCTAGAAGAGCTAAGAAATTGTCTGCAAGTTCAATTTATTAAGGCAAAATATCCTTTACCAAATATTGAATTGTATTACAAATTTACAATAAAAAAAATTCATTCTATTATTACAAATGACACATTATAATCCAATTCAGAAATATTAGATAAAAATAACATATGATGTTAAGGAAAAGTGACTATTTAAAAACATAAATGTGAATGTCTATTCACTTTAATCATTCAAATAAATTTCAAAATTAATTGTCAAAATTTTTAAAATAAAGATGATGATGTTAAGTTCTATTGAACTGCTCACTAGATGGGAAATATTAAATGTGTTTTTAGTACTCACAAAGAAAACTTCTGGCAAGTTTGATTAGATAATATTTAAAAGAGTCTTGCTATTCAAGTATCCAAAAAAGGTTAAATTTGGAGATATGCAATAAAGATGAAAGAAGAAAATAGTATATTTCTTGTTGTATAAAAAATTCTTCCAAATTATTATACAAATGGCATTCTAAATATGGTAGGATAGGCAAGTAATTTAAAAAGAAACACACAAATGCCTAATGTACACTTTGTTAAAAATAAAAGAAAAGAAAGAAAGATTTTCACCAATAAACAGGAATGCAAATATAAAGCAATAAGATACTACTTTTTTCACTAAGGAAATTTTTAGATAATATTAGAACTTACACTCAATGTTAATGAAGAAGTAATAAAATGAGCTGTGAAGAGAGGCCCGATCTCCCTTAAAAGCAATTCACCAAAATACATTGTGCTTGAAAATGCTTATGCTTTTTATTGAGAAATTCCTCTTCAAAAAGTCTATCTTCAGTAAATAATCAATGTTGTTTGTCACAGAATTTTTATGGAACAAAACTTTGGAAACAACCTAAATATTCAAAAATGTGAAATTCTTTTACAAATCATGATGCATCTGAAAGATGGGATATTATATAATATTTAATGCCATTTTCAATAAACACTTCTTAAAGTTCTGTAGTAAAAAAATCTAAAATCAAGGGTTTGGCAGGGCTGTGTTCCTTCTGCAAGCTTCAACAGAGAATTTGTTTTCTTGCTTTTTTCAATTTCTAAAGTACATCTGCATTCCTTGGCTTATGGCCCCTTCCCTGATTTCAACCTCTTGTTTCCATTGTAATATATTCTACTCTTCCCTCTCATCCTCCTGCCTTCTCCTAATAAGGACCCTATGATGACATTGGGTCCACCTGGATAATCCAGTAACATAGGATGCCAACACAAGAATCTTAATCACATCTGCAAGTTTCCTTTTACCAGGAAAGGCAACATTCACAAATTTGAGGATAAGGATGTGGACATCTTTGGAGAGCCATTATTTAACCAGTAATTATAAAATAAAGTATAAAATGAAGATGACATGTGCTAATGTGTTACGGTCTGAATGTTTTTGTCCCTCCCAAAATTCATATGCGGAAACCTAATCACCAATGTGATGGTATGAGGAGTAGCGGTCACTGGGAAATAATTAGGTCATGGGAGTGGACCTCCCATGAATGGAATTAGTCTTAATAAAAGAGGCCCCAGAGAAAAGTCTTGCCTTTTTGGCCATTTGAGGTTACAGTGAGAAGATGCCTATGAGGAAGCGGGCCCCTACCAGGCATCTAGTCTGCCACCACATTGATCTTAGACTTCCTAGCCTCCAGAACTGTGAGAAATAAATTTCTATTGTTTATAAGCCACCCAGTTTATGGTATTTTCTTATAGCAGCCTGGGTGGACTACTCCACTAAATAATGGAAATGTATGTGTGATATTCAAGTTTCTCCAAGTTTTTTTTATTTTTTTTTTTTTTGAGACAGAGTCTCACTTTGTTGCCCCGGCTAGAGTGCCATGGTGTCAGCTTAGCTCACAGCAACCTCAAACTCCTGGGCTCAAGCAATCCTACTGCCTCAGCCTCCCAAGTAGCTGGGACTACAGGCATGTGCCACCATGCCCGGCTAATTTTTTCTATATATTTTTAGTTAGCCAATTAATTTCTTTCTATTTTTAGTAGAAACAGGGTCTCGCTCTTCCTCAGGCTGGTTTCCAATTACTGACCTTGAGTGATTCGCCTGCCTCGGCCTCCCAGAGTGCTAGGATTTCAGGCGTGAGCCACCGCGCCGGCCTCTCCATGTTTTTAACAATGCAAATGTAATACTATTATAATCAACATTTTTCAATGTCAGAAGCCAGACTCTTTCTTAATTCTTATCTGCTTGTATTGTCTCAACAGCAGTTGTAAAATCACATATCAAAAGGATTGATTTTAATACTATTGCATGCTGCTTATAAAAATTCACTTTTCAGGTATAATTAAATAACTGAATCTCATTATCCAAACAAAAAAGAATGAAGACACATACACAAACACACACACACACACACACACATTCTATTATGTAGTTTGACCTTACTCCAAATAACAAATCTGTTCTGTTTGCTGTTATTTTCTTGCTCTAAATAAGTATCTTTAATGCTTGAAAATCAAATATGTATTTATCTTTTACATATACAAAGAAAATAATAATAAAGTGCATTTTTATTCATTTTCTATTACTTCTTAACCCTTGAAGTATTATCATTTTGCATTGTTCATTTTTTGTAAATGCAAATTTATAGTGACTTGTAGGAAATTTCAGATTCTATTCATCATTTTGCCTTATTAATTTAATATTAGCATTAATTTTATACTGGGGGTTGGGTAGTTTTTATCACCAATTTAAGTATTTTATCAAAAACTATAAATAAGCATAATAGATCAATTCTCATAAAACTTAGAAAATGTTATTTCTTCTCTTAATGATAGTCTTGAAATTGTTATTAAGAGTTCTTTTTCCCCTTTATCTATTTTTCAGAATTTGATCAATTGCTCACAAATTTTAATTTTGTTGTTAACCCTAAATACCCATGTTCTTATTATTTTGTATTGCCATTTGAATGTCATTCCTCAGAAACCTGTATGAAATTTCTTTACAATTTTGTGAAATCATTAATATGATTTTCCTCTGAAAGCAGCATTCAATAGCAATGTCACAAATTCCAATTATTTATCAAACAGAAAGACAAAAATTCAGTAATATTTTACTGCTTTGAATAATTTCTTAGAGTATCCAAATTGAATTTGCTCATATCAATTGTAATAATGTCTTCCTTGTTGGATGAAGCCATGGTGTGCCTCTGCTTTCTGCCTTTGGATATTTCTATTTCATTTTGTAACAATGGCAAGCTATCTTGCTGTGGAATTTATGAATCTCTTGAATGAAAGAAATTGAAAAAATAATGGCACTCATTTGGGTATTACCTTAATTATGCAACTCATAGAGTCTGTATCCTTCACAGTTTAACCTTTTCTTTCCCCACTAGTGTATCCTTTCTGTGTTCTATTTTACCCGGCTTTTTATTTAGTTTTCCCACTACATCTTTGAGAGCAAAGTGATCATAAAGTATAGGCTGACTTTTATTGTAATTTAAGTTAAGCTGGTTATGTTAGCTTTCATTGCTGTGTGGTTTGGGCTTGTTTTGAGCACATTTAAATGATTCTCCTCTTTGGCATTTGCTATTTCTTGTCTGAAGACATGGTGCTTTGATCCAGGGGTTCTTGGATAGCTCCAAGACATCAATTGAAAATAATATTTCAATCAAATCCTACAAGAAAGAATTGACCACATATGCTCATGGTGAGGAGTTTGAATTCCTTTCACCTTACAATTCTATTGAAAATATATTTTATGCCACAAGCACTATTTCTAAGCTATTGTTCTTGAAAAAAATAGGAGATAAGATATAAAAAAGCTATTGATCCAAGTTAGCAAACTCACAGTTTAAATACCTCATTAACTTCATTTTATGTGTCAAGTAAATCCTTTAGATTTACTTTATTTAAAGTACTTAATATGAGGTGAAAATATTTGTATTTTTGGTGAGAACTTACTATGTTGTGCTGGTTTTCCTACAAATACTACATTTCATTATTAAATTTTAATGAGCTCATGGTAGTGGGTTCTCAAGATTTCAAATGGATTTGTAACCATCTCTGGTCTCTTGACTTGTTTTTCTGTTAGCTCTTCTGGCTTTGATACCTCGGTCATGCATTCAAGGCTCTGGAATTGCCTCTAATCCTAGCCATGACACTCAATGAGTTTTGAGACCATAATCATTTGGTGGGAACCTTGTGAATACTCAGTGGTTCTCAGATACTTCACTCAGTCTCTGGTTTTGGCAAAATATTCTTCAGCCTGGAAAGTACATACAGGCCCATAACATATTTGCAGATTATAAATAATCCCAAATTCTTAAAAAAAATTTACTCATTTTTATAGTGTAAACAAGTTTAATTCTTCTGGATTCTGTATGACATATTTACTTATAATTAAAAATCAGCTTCCCAAATTGCATTGGTTTCTTAATTTGAAAAGTAATCTACTAGGTAATATAAGCAGTAAAGTATATCTGTTTTGAATTTCAAAATGCTCTTCTGTCAAACTTTAAAACATTAAATTGATATAAAAGTATGCACTATAGGGTGTAATACAAAACAATTTTGTTTACTTTTCAAACTTAAATTCAGTGATAGAGAACAATATAGAAATGCATATTATCATCTATTCAATAGATATAGCACATATAAATAGATATAGCACATATAAAGCACGCACATATAAATATACTTTTGTAAGTTTTTGCCATAAAAAAATTTGTTTATTTTTTTTCAGTCCACAGCAACTGTATCTATGCTTTCCTGGATACATGAATAAATTTATTAATACACTAAGTTATCAGGCAATTGTTTACTTATTCATAACATGTATAAATACTAGATGGTCTGATATTTCAAGGTAAAACATTCATAATTTTGATGCTTTTTATCTGCAGCAACTAAACAGATAATTATTAAGTAGCCCTGTTGTTAATGTTTTAATCATAAAAAATACATAAAAGAATGTTAGTTGGGAAAAATATTTTCCATCACTTCAAAAACTTAATTTCTCTAATATAAATAAGAAAATATTAATAGTTCATGTTGAAAAATTTTTTAAATTATTATTTCTCTCCAAGATTTGTTTCTACCAAAGAGGGTACTTTTTAAAAAGATTTGTAATAGTAAACAGAAATTTTGTTGTATATTTGTATTATTCAGTTATATTAAACATTAGTCCACTAAAAATTTGACTTATGTTAAAGTTATGTTTTTTTCTCTGATAAGAAAATATTAAAAACTTGAAAATATTTTGTATCATTATTTAATAGATTCATCTTTGATTTTAGGGTAGAGGAGTTAACCAGTTCTAGAATCAAGCAAGAAATATTTTTAAATGGAAAATATTTAATATCTCAATGTTAGATCAATTTCTACAACATTTACATCATTAAAACTAATTACTAGTTTTGTAATGCCTGCATCTCCATTTTAAAAGCAATATTTAACATTAAAAAACAGATTCTTTCTAATAGATGAAACTCTATATTCAAATAGCCATAACTATTCTTCCTTATGAAATCTAAATGTGCATGAAGGCAGAAGCAGCAGGCAATGTAGGGCAGATAGATAATCAAATACCATGGCATGGTGAAGGCAGGAGGCAGGTCACAGCTTCAGACCAGAGCTCTCGCAGTAAGGAATAGATACACACAAACAGGCAGATGAAGAGGGTCAGAGATATACAAAGCACAGCATACCAGATCAAGTGCAAGTACAAAAGAAGAGTTAAAGATTAGTACAGGGCTCTGTGTAGTATTATTTTGGACTAAAGCTCCTAGTTCCTAAAATATTGAGTTTGAAACAGGAAGGGACTTAGGCACTCAGTGGGCCATTATATCTCATTGATATAAGGCATTATATTCGTTGAAGTCAAGAATAAGCTGATGATGACAACTTTAGATATTATTATTTAAAATGGTCCTAAAGTAACACACTGTGAAGTTAAGTAAAGAAACATGCAATGAAAGTATGGCAGGGAATCATTTTTCAATTCTGCAAATAGAAATCAATGCGAAAAACATAAGGGGAAAGCGATTACATTTACATTATAATAGCAACAAAAAATAAAGTACATAGAAATACACTTAAGAAATGTATAGGATTTAGATTTTTAAAAAACTTCAAATGTAACTAAAGAACATAAAAAAAGATTGAATAAATAGAAAGATGTACATTCTTCTTAAATAGAAAAAGCCAGGTATTATAAAAATGCTGAATCTCCATCAACTTATGTGATCCTAATGGAAAATAAAAAGGTTTGGGGGAAACTGACAAATTTTATTCTAATTATTCTAAAGAATATAGAAAATTCAGCATGTGAGGATAAAATTCTGAAAATAGAGTACTGATGATCTGCAATAATGGCAGTTTTAAAGTATATTGTAATGCTAAAATAACTGATCCTGCATAAATTTTGTCAGATCAACAGAATTTGGCCAATGACAAATGTGGGATTTTGAATCTGTAATATAATAGCTTTATTAAATAAATAGTATTGAGATAATTATCTAGCCATCTGGAAAACAGTATAGATATAGCTGTATACCTATCGCTTTACTTATGCACAGCTACATAAGTCTCAATGGTTGAAAGCTGTTCTGAAACAGTAAAAATAGTATAATGAAGGCCATTCTCACTGGAGATAAGCAATATCTCATTGTGGTTTTGATTTGCATTTCCCTGATGATTAGAGATGTTGAGCATTTTTTCATATGTTTTTTGGCCATTATTCTGTCTTCTTTTGGAAAGTTTCTGTTCATGTCCTTTGCCCACTTTTTGATAGGGTTGTTTGATTTTTCCTTGCTGATTTTCCTGAGTTCTAAATAGATTCTAGTTATCAGCCCTTTATCGGATGTGTAGCTTGCAAAAATTTTCTCCCATTCTGTGGGTTGTCTGTTTGCTCTCTTGACAGTTTCTTTGGCTGTGCAGAAGCTTTTTAATTTGATCAGGTCCCATTTATTTATTTTTGTTGCTGCTGTGATTGCCTTTGGGGTCTTCTTCATAAATTCTTTGCCTAGGCCAATGTCTAGAAGATATTTCCCATGTTTTCCTCTAGAATTCTAATAGTTTCACCCCTAAGGTTCAAGTCTGTTACCCAGCATGAGTTGATTTTTGTGAGAGGTGAAAGGTGTGGGTCCTGTTTCAGTCTTCTACATGTGGCTATCCAGTTTTCCCAGCACCATTTATTGAATAAGGATTCTTTCCCCCAGTGTTGTTTTTGTCTGCTTTGTCAAAGATTAGATGGCTATATGAGGATGGTTTTATATCTGGGTTCTCTGTTCTGCTCCACTGGTCAATGTTCCTGTTCTTGTGCCAGGAATAAGCTGTTTTAATTATGATAGTCTTGTAGTATAGTTTGAAGTCTGGTAAATTGATACCTCCCATTTTGTTTCTATAGCCTAGGATTGCTTTTGCTATATGGGGTCTTCTCTGGTTCCATATGAAGTGTAAATAGAAATTATTACACAGTGTAAATAGATATAGAAATTATTTTTTCTATATCTGTGAAAAATGATGATGGTATTTTAATAGGGATTGTATTACTCTGTAGGTCACTTTGGGTAGTATAGACATTTTAACAATGTTGATTCTGCCGACCCACGAGCATGGAATTGTCTTCTACCTGTTTACATCCTCTGCTATTTCCTTCTTCAGTGTTTCATAGTTCTCCCTGTAGAGGTCTGGCTTCTAAATACCTGGGGAGAGATTAGGTGTGCTTTGGTGTCAGATTTGGAGAAGCATCAGACCTGACCCTCTCTCCTTGCTAATCTTTTGCTTCCTGGATGGGTAACTCGGTAATAATTAAAATTTAAATGCACACTCTCATTGACCCAGACTTGTTCTTCAGAGAATTAACCTTATTGAAAAAAAAAAAAACAAGTATGTGAAGATGTAAGTACAAGTTAAGTTTGGGCATGGTTTTATAATAGTAAAACCAAATTAAATTTAAAAATGTCCTCAATATTAACTAATAAGAAGCAATGGAATATAACACAACCATTCAAAAGAACAATGTAGACTTATAGATCTACATTGAGTTATAGCATCGACAACAATATTTATAACCTGTGTTGATGGGGGAAACAAGCAGAACAATATTACCCTTTTTATGTTAAAAGGAGTTACAAATGCACTATATGTTTCTGGATGAACATCCAAAGACCCAAAGATCGTGGGAGAAAGGGTCACCTTTTTAACCTAACTTTTTATTGAAAAAAATTAAAGCTCAGAGAAATCTCCAAATAATTACACAATGGACAGCACCTTTTACCAAATATTATGCTACAAATGTTGGTCACTTTATTTATCTATCAGATCTCCTATATTTTTTAAATGAATTACAAGTGATTTTTTCATTCCTTTTATTTTGATATACTTCCCATTTATCTCTATTGCTTTTGTAATAAAAAAATACAAGACTTATCTTTTGTTTTTTATTTTTAAAAGGGTCAAGCTTTTCAACCAATAAAAAAATCGTTTCAATTTGATCTCAAAATCCTGCTGCCCTTTCTCCAAAGTGCCCCTATTTTCTGTTCTTACTACTGGTGGTCTCATACAATGTGATGTGTACTTACCATAGAGCATGATCATCTTTGCCCCATCTCATTGGGAAATTCTGAATACATCACAGTAATTATGAAAAAAATGATAATCTAATGATGGCAAGAATATGAAAATATCATTACTCTGTTAAAGCTTTTATGGTATTAATAATCATTATTTTAAAAAAGCCATATATTTTAGTTTTTTATGGCAAATTCAGAAATTAAATAAATTGGAGTAAGTTTTTCTTTGCTGACTCTTTTTCATAGAGTTTTTCCACATTGAAGATATGGAATAATTTCAGATTTGTCCCTCACCTTTCCAAACTGTACTCCTTCATATTTAGACAAACTTTAGAAGTAATTCAAGAGCTGTTTTCTAGCCAATTCCAAAATTGAGCCGTAAATCCCTGGATGGCCTCTGGAATAGTAACGCTTTCCTTCTAGCAAATAATAGGCATAATGCAAATATTCCTAAAACTAAGCCTGATGCCCATGATTACAAGTCATTGAACTTTTAATTGCTTGTCTTTTTGTCTCCCTCCTTCCTTCCTTCCATTCAGTAGACATTTTATGGAATAACTACAGTGCTAAAATCTGAGACCAGGGATGGGAACAGAGAAGTAGAATTCTATTTCTCATTAGGTCAAACAGTTTTACTGGGGTATATATATCAGAGTTGACCATTCTGGGTAAGTTTTCCTAAGCACATAAGCCTTTTATGATATGAAGACTATCTAAAATGTTTGCTTTAATTATTGTTTTAAAATTAGTTCTGCTTCATTGTTTCATTTATTTCCTTCAGGGGCCCTAATTATTTATTTCTGATCATTTTTACCTCTGTATTTTCTTTCTCTTAATGGCTATCATTATTTTCATTATTATACTCTTAGTTATATCTATACTACTTTGAGTACCTAACAATTTAGTTTTCATTTCTGAGATGACTTTTTTCTTTTATTTCAATTTCATTCTTAAGCTTGGTCAACTTTCATTTCTCATTTTCCTATTTTTGCTTTGTGTTTTTGAATTTCTGATTGATGGTATTCTTTCACATTTTTAGATGATCATTTAGTGATCTTTATTTCATGCTTAAATTGTGTTATTTTCTGATTCATGAAGTTTTGTTTGGGGGGGGTAATGTAATTTCAGCAGCTTAAAGTTTTAATTACCACTTTCTCTCTTTTCCTCATAATAACTTTATACGGATGCTCCCTGTCTTTTTCAATTCTTTCTAATGTTTTTTGCAATCACTTTAACCAGCAATAATAAATGACGGGAAAGGGGAGGAGGGGATGGGTATATACACACCTAATGGGTGCAGTGCGCACCATCTAGGGGATGGACACACTTGAAGGTCTGACTTGGGTGGGGCAAAGGCAATATATGTAACCTAAACATCTGCACCCCTGTAATACGTTGAAATTAAAAAAATAAAATAAAAATTAAAAAATAATAATAAATGTTTCTAATGAAAAGCAAAGATTAACATTTAAGGTATTGGATACCCCAATTACCCTGATTTGATCTTTATACATTATATTAATATATCAAATCATCACATGTACCCCCAAATATGTACATCTATTATATATCAATAAAAAATGAATGTTTCCTTCTATTGACATAGTACAGAGTAATTTCTATAATAAATAACAAATACCCTCCTTTTTAGAGAAAATAAATTTGTTTTCTGATTCTATGATATTTTCTTGTGTTTCTAGGACTCTTAATTTCCCCTAATTTATTCCTTCATTTCCTTTAATATAAAGTCCTCCAAAGCTTTTCTCATTTATGTTCAAGTCACTTCCTTCTCTCCCAAAAGTGGTATCTCCCAGGACTGCCATCTCTAATCCCATTCATTTTCAGACATTTTCCATCAGATTTCCCAGGGCCTAGTGCTCTGATTCAACAGTGTGCAGATCTGTTACCTGTACTTACCTATTTAGAGTGGGACCTGCTATTTGGTGGTGGGGAGCAGGCTGGGTTGATTTTTTTGTGTGTTCTGTCACTGATAAGACCTTTTCCTTTTTGTTTATTCTTTTCCTTTTTGCACAGTCATTGCCAGACTATTCTCTGGCCCTGTTTATTTCCCTGTGTATATGTAAAAAGAAGTTTACTGTATTCTCTGTCTCTATGATAATATATTATTATATTATAGTCATGGATTATGGATGGCTGGTTTGCTGTCCTTATTAACCTGAATGGTTTCTGGAAGATATGTGGAAAGGTCTGGATTCAGGCAGCCATTACTATCCTACAGAAAAACAACAAATCTGAATTACTGAATTTTGAGCAATGTACTTCTAGAATCCTCAAATACTGACAGTTAAGCCTACCAATATTGACTTCTGTGGTCTTGAAGAAAAAGGAAGGAAGAAAAGATAATCATAAACTTTAGTTTGTCAATAATCCTGTCTTGGTAAGAATGGAGCTAAGTATAACCTGGAACTCTTGAAATAATTGGTAGTAATAAAGGAGCAATAAACTTAGTAATAAAGGAGTAAAAACTCCTTTACAAAACTCCTTAGTAATAAAGCAATTTTCAGCACTCAGTGACTAGCTGTTGTGTTTTGATACTTGCCCACTCAGCCAGGTCAACGTTGGTTTTTGGTTTCCCAGTCACATCTTCTGCCTGCCTGAGCCTGCTGGGAGGCCATTTTGCTGTGAAATCCTTGGCCCTAAACTACCACTTCCATCTCTTCATGTCATTGCAAGAAAAATATCACTCTGGTGACAGATCAAAGTAGATGACCAGAGGAAAAGCGTTGTGAAGAAGTTCAGTAGAAACTGAAGATGACAAGGAAATGGAGTTGTCCTTCATGATGAGATTTCTGATTTTTGAAGATTCAGTACTAAAGAGTAAGAATATAGAATTTTGGGTCTGACATGAGCTATAGTTAGGAAAAAAGTTACTCTTTAGAGAAAACTCTGCACAACTCAAAGAATTACAGGAATTGGTCCCATGAGAGTTTTTAACACCTGTCTGTAAAAAATGAAAGAAATAGTAAAAACTCAGACTACATAGTACAAGAGCAAAGGGAGATAGTCCTCAATATTTGGACATAATAACAGTTCCTATATGCAGTGGTGCTACCTGGAAAGGAACAGTAGATGGAGGTCTGGGTAAATATGTAGAGATGCAACACCGCTTGCCCTTCATATCACACAGGCCAGTCTCTCTGGGATTCTTCCAGGAGTCTGGCTTCCTACCTAGACTGAGGCAACCTGCATGAGGATGGTCATCTCAGCTATTAAAGTGGGAGGTAGTTCTAATAGTACATGGGTTCCTTAGGTTCAACTCTGGGTGTTGCAAGGGCTTTCTCAAGCAAAAGGTAGAGCAGGGCAAGGCAGGGCAGGAGGGTTTGCTTTGCAAAGCAATCTAAGTTAAAGAATGACTGTTGTGCTATTAATTTGCCTCTAAATCAAAACTAAATTTTTGGACTGAAATCCTTAACCTGGGTAAATTTCTGTTACATATTTAGGCTCTGTACTATCATTTTTAGCATTTATAGATTATCTTATATTTATATTTAACTCTTCATCGATATGGTTCTATGAACATAATAGAGTTTGCTTTATATTTGTTTGAATATATAGATGTTCATGTATGTATCCCAGAAGACAGGAGCATACTCTTAAATATCTGATTCTTATGCTTGATTATGCTATCTTATATCTAGCTCAGATCTAGTAGCACAGTAAGAATCAACTCATAGTTTTTGATGTCTAATTAACAAATACATAAACTTTCCCCAATAAGTGATGTCCATAATGTTGAAAGTTTATTTCTACCATTCAAGCATTAAATTCAACAGAAAACACACATCAAAAACAAAATGAAAAATCAAGCCTATCAAGAACATGCTTATTGATATTAAAAATCATTGATTTTTAATTACTTGTTTGTATAAACTTGCAGCAACTCTTGAGAAAATGACTGCAGTAATTTTAGTATTAATAGAACAAAACGTGTATTTATATTTTCTACTTGACAAAGGTCAGAAGACATTCTGAAAACATGCCAAAATTACATTAATGTGAATAAAACTTACTAAATAAATTCTGTTATGTTGGGATACTTAAAGTTTAATACCCTGTGGTATGCTTTAGTTTCACTAAAGTCAATATAAAGGGAGAACAGAGCAAGAAATAAGGTATTAATTTTCATTTTGATTCAAAATATGTCTAAAATTTAATATCCAGATAATGGTAGTGCTATCCATGACCTCAATTTCAATAGACAGCATGCAGAGGGAGAATTCAATTGTACCATACAGATTTCATTCAACCAAGGGAACAATGAAACAAAAATGTTCTTTAGAAAAATGCCTAACAGCTTATTGACCAGCAGGGTGGAAACTACTGGAACAAATCGAATTTTAGACCTGTCTGACTTATGGCAGTCCCTTTACAAGAAGCCAGTCCAGGATTTTAAGAGAATGGAAAGGATGCAATTATATTATATTCATTTAAAATACTGTTTGTTGAGGGAAAGAAAAGCTTAAGTATTTTAAACAAGTCAAATTTGACAGGCCACATTTCTAATTTCATTTGTTCTCAGTTGAAACATTTATCATTAAGATCAAAATTTAGAATTTTCACATGTATAAGTAAACATATTAAGTTTTCAAAAATGTGTATAGTATTTATATATAATAGCTTCAAATAAAACACAACTTGGTTTTTAAAATCATTATCTTTAAAGTGTCTTTAAACAAAACAAAGCAAAAAATAAGCACATGTTCTTTGTCACTGAAGAGTCATTTCCTGACTTTCAAACACTTCTTGATAATCAGGCTAACTTTGAAACTTCTGAAAAATAATAACTCACTAGTAAAGAATTGTAGCCAAAATTATGCAGAGTACACTACAAGGATGATATGTGGAACCTGAATAGTCCTATTACTAAAATCCTATGCATCAAATGGGAAGAAAGCTAGAGATAAGAAAGCTAGCCATACCTTTCTCCCTTATTTCCCACAACCATTTAGCAGCAATGTCTTTTCTCTTTCTGTTCTGGAAAAATCTGAGCTTCTGATCATATTCATCTACTTTCTTCTCTTACCTCCTCTCCCCTCTCCCCTTCTCTTCCCCCTGCTTCCTTCTTCACCCCTCACTTTGCACCACCTGGCTCTGCACTCTACCGGCTTCTGTCCTCTCTCCCCTCCCCCTCCCTTTTCTGTCCACACCCTGTGCCTGGGACTTTTTAAGAGACTTCTACCCTAGAGTCTTTCTTCACTCAGACCCACACAGTCAGAAGAATTATCTGCCTCAAAGAACAGTTTTGATAATGTCATTTAAAAAAACTTCAATGGAAACTACAGATAAAATATAAAACTTGAAACAACTAAAGTTCACAGCTTTAAAATCCCCTATTATGTGGTCCTAACCTCTCTTTTAAGTTTCCCACTCCGTTTTCTGAACATGCCCCATACCCCCTGGTGCTGTGTCTTTGCTGATGTGGGTCCTCTGCCTGTACCAAGTCTCCCAAGCAGAACCCCAGGATATAAGTTTCAGCTATATTCACTGGCGCTGTTAGGAAATAAGTAGAGCAATCAGATATGGAATAATTCACCTTTATTCACTTAGCATAATAATTGAGATGGAAAACTAAGTAGGTCTGTCAAAAAATAGGATACATTAATTCATTCAATGTACCTACTATGTGCCAGTCATTGAGCACTAGAAATATAAATGTGATGGACTTGGTTCTTCCTCAAATAAGGTTCTAGCTTAGCCGAAAAAAAAGAGATACTTAAACAAGAATTTTCTTAGTCTTTCCTGACTTTCTTAGGGAAATCATAAAGAAGAAGTAATTAACCTCTGCTATATTGGTCAGCAAATTATCTCCTTAAAAGTTACTTTGAAGCCCAAAGGGATGAGTCTGTCATCTGAAGAGGAGGACAGAGTGGCCCCCACACATACATACGAAAGCCTGGGGATGACAGAAAGCACAATCCAATTCCAGAACTGAGAGTTCAGCATAGCTGGAGACTAGTATGAAAGGGCATATCTACTGAGAAATGAGCCAGGGCCTGAAGACAGGTTAAAGGTTCAGATTTTACTCTAGAACCATTCAGAAGGCAGTGAAGGATTTAGGCATGTGAGTGAGATGATCATTTTCATGTTTGAGAAATATTACTCTTACTGCCCTGTAAAAAACCTATCTATTCACCAAAAGATCTACACAAGTTTAGATGATAAATGACAATACTTATTATTATTTGAGCTTTACACTGACACACACATTATTTACAACGTGCCTAAAATCTAAAAGACAGATTTAACATCCTTTAAAGACGTTTTTACATATATTTTTCCAAAGGTATGTCTTAGAAGCAAAAGGATATATTTGAGATTACTATATAGGAAATAAAAATAACCTAGTTTATTTTAACCAATAATATAATTTAATAAATTATGTTAATAGATAATTATAGATATTATTTAAGATTAATTACTATTATGGAAAATTGAGAAGGCTTCTCAATATTAAATATACATAATGAATATGCTTATGAGGTAGATATGATTTATTAGATAAATGTTCCCTTCAAATATCACCTTTGGTGTTTATATTTATGTAGTGTCTTTAATCAAAGAGAATATTAGAATAAACCATTATCTAATTTACTCACATGATATCATTGAGCTCTGTTTTCATGATCATCATTAACAGAGGTCAATTCTCTCTCACACATAGGCATCTCACTTCCTAAGATTTAATAATTGTAATTGATCATGGTATATTGTTGGCATTTTCTAATAAGAAAGTAAGCTGTATCCTCCCAGAAATGGTTTCTGAGTCATGCCACTAGTTTGAGAAGGTTTAGTTAAGAACAAATGAAGTAAGTCATTGAAAGCCTGTTATGTGTTCCTCGTCTCCTTCACTGCAGAAGATAAGTATTCAGAAAACACCTTCTGTCTGTTAAGAGGCAGATCCAGGTTTTGTGGAACCTCTTTAAGAAAAAGAAGACAAAATAATGAACACAATATTTGATATGAAAGCGAAAATTTATTTATACCAAGAAGGGAAAGCACACATGAAAATTAACCAAAATGTGACCAATATCACAAACATTACAAAATCTAGGAGGAAAAAATATAATATTGATTAATCAACCTGCTGACACATCTCAAGTATGTTGTTTGGCTGCAAACTCTTTGATCAGATCTTCACACAACATTGATTTATGATATCATTTTTTATTAAGAGAAGAGAAAGATAATTTATTCTGTCTTCCAGTGTGGTTCAAAATAATTTTTGATAGTTGGGATTTGCAAAATATTATGTGTCATAAGTTATAAAGAGATGTTTGTTTTATTGCTTATGGTTTGGTGCTCTACAAACACAGGAACACTGGTAAATTATAGTTTGTACTATTTTCATCATAAAAGAAAAAAATGCATGGTACTTTTCTAATTTTACCCTCTGCATTTTTAAATACATTATTTGAAGGAATTTTCATTTTAAGAAGGCATCAAAGAGACCTATTTCCTCTGCTTGAAATTTTGACATGTCTGAATGTTGTAAGAATTTTCCCCAGACTATCTTCTGGCTCTATATATTTTAAACTTTGTTACTTCTCTCCCATTTCTCCTGTATTTCCAGTGCTTGGCACTGTAGCATATGCCTATATAATGATCAAACCTGTGGACTTGAATTTTTGTGTAAGCCAGAGGGAGTCAAGCAGGTGGGTGGTAGATATCTTCCTAATCATTACACATGAATGACTAAAAATAATTTAACGTCTAAAAAAGAGATTACAAACTTCATAGCTCATTAAACCCACGTATTCCAAATCAAATTCACTTTGGCTGGGTCCAAAAACATTCCCATTGTTACTCAACATGAAATACATGTAATTAGAGAAGTCAGACAAGAAAGTGATTGTATGAGATATCACTTATCTCCAGTAAGAATGGCCTTTATCAAAAAGTCCCCAAATAATAAATGTTGGCGTGGATGCGGAGAGATAGGAACACTCCTACACTGCTGGTGGGACTGCAAACTAGTTCAGCCTCTGTGGAAAGCAATATGGAGATACCTTAAAGCAATACAAGTAGATCTACCATTTGATCCAGCAATCTCTTTGAGCATCTACCCAAAAGAACAGAAGTCACTCTATGAAAAAGACACCTGCACTCGAATTTTTATAGCAGCACAGTTCACAATCGCAAAGTTGTGGAAACAACCCAGGTGCCCATCAATACATAAGTGGATTAATAAAATGTGGCATATGTATACCATGGCGTACTATTCAGTTTTAAGAAACAATGGTGATATAGCACCTCTTGCATACTCCTGGATACAGCTGGAACCCATTCTACTAAGTGAAGTATCTCAAGAATGGAAAAACAAGCACCACATGTACTCACCAGCAAATTGGTATTAACGGATCAACACCTAAGTGGACATATAGAAATAACATTTATCGGGTGTCGGGCAGGTGGGAGGGGGGAGGAGGGGATGAGTATATACAAACATAATGAGTGAGATGTGCAACGTTTGGGGGATGGTCATGCTTGAAGCTCTGCCTCGAGGAGGGAGAGGGGGCATGGGCAATATACATAACCATAATATTGTACCTCCATAATATACTGAAATTAAAAAAATATATTAGTTTTTTAAAAGTTTACCAAAAACATATAAACATGTGAACGCATTTTAAGTGGCCTTCTCAGGACTTAGTTACATTGCTCTACAGTACATGAAAACTTCATGAGTGCCCCCTCCATCCTAATTTCAGAATAATTGCTCCTTGTCCTTGACTCTTTAAGAGCTGGCAAGCTGCCCCCTTCCTCCCCTCACCCCCCACACACCCGCATTCTCTCTCTCATTCATACTAATACTCACTCTGCAGTGTTGCAGTATCCCTTATGATTGTTGACCAAAAATCCTAACAGGGTGACTGTTAGACTGAGGCAGCCCCAGTGTTTTGGGTTCCTACGTTAGCATACTGGAGCCAATGTAAACAGTGAAATGAAACCAGAGACTTTACAAATCAGAAACCACCAACTAACCTCTCACTAGGGTCTTTCCACTCTACCCCAATCAAGCAGATAGATACAATATTAGGCAATGGGACTGAGTAAGGTCAATTAAAGAGAGTTAAGAAGAAAAAAGTACCCAGGATAAACCCACAGAATTAGAATATTTAGATATTAAGCACCAGAAAATAAGAATGAGTAGAAATGACTAGAGAGGTAAGTAGAAAGCCAGGAAAAAATGAAAGTGAAAGAGACGGAAAATGCAAGAAGACAAGAGTCTTCAACTGTACTAAATTTGTTAGATTGACAGCTAGGGACCTCCAGCTCTTCCTGGGGACAAAGCGGGCACTGCTTTGGGGGAGGAGGGAACACCCTACAAATCTGCCAATCAGAACTTAGTATGCCAACTACTGTAAAAGAATGCAGAGGACTCTCTAGCCCATGGGCCAAGCAGCATAGGTACGATAGAGTCTAGAGAGTGATCTAGCGCAACCAGCTTTCAGAGAGGCTTATGGGAGATCTGCATGAGTAGTAAGACTCAGGTTGTAACACCCAACTGCCCATCAGAGTGGTTCCATGGTGACATCTGAACCACAAGGATGGCCAATCCAGACACTATAAAACCAGACCCAGACCATAACCAAGGCCTTTTTGCTACAATAAGGGGTCTGGTCATCAGTTGTGGCATTTGTTATCTTACTCTGTAAACCTATATCTTGCTCTATGATCCTATCTTGCTCCCCCTCAATAAATTTCACCTCATGCTTACCTTACTTTGGTGTGTCTGGTCATTCTTCCACCAAGAGCACACCAAGAACCAAGAACACAGAACAAGATTGCCAAACCTGACATATTCTTTAGAAATATCTAGTGAGGCCAGGGAAGGTGGCTCACACCTATAACCCTAGCACTCTGGGAGGCTGAGGTGGGAGAATTGCTTGAGCTCAGGAGTTCCAGATCAGCCTGAACAAGAGTGAAAGCCAGTCTCTACTAAAAATAAAGTTAGCCAGGTATCATGGGGCATGCCTGCAGTCCCAGCTACTTGGGAGGCAAGAGGATCACCTGAGCCCAGGAATTTAGGTTGCAGTGAGCTACAATTATATCACTGCACTCTACTTGGGGCAAGAGAGCAAGACTCTGTCTCCAAGAAAAATAAAAGGAAAAGAAATAAAGAAGAAATATCGAGTGAAATGAGGACAAGAAGTACCCGCTGGATTTGGATGGATGGAGATCACTGACAATACAGTAGTCCTCTGTCATCGGCAGTATCGCTTTCTGTGGTTTTAGTTACCCATGGTTAACCATAGTCTGAAAGTATTAAATGTCAAAGTCCAGAAATAATTCATAAGTTTTAAATTGCACACCGTTCTGAGTAGTATGATGAACTCTCACACTGCGCCCCTTCATACTGATCGGGCATGAATAATCCCTTTGTCCAGCATATCCATGCTGTATACATTACAGGCCCAGCAGTCACTTAGTAGCTGTCTCTGTTATCAGATTAGATCAACTGTCACAGTATTGCAGTGCTTATACTCAAGTAACCCTATTTTACTTAATAATGGCTCCAAAGCACAAGGGTAGTGATGCTGGTATATTGTTATAATTGTTCTATTTTGTTATTAGTTATTATTGTTAATCTTTTACTGTGCCTCATTTATAAATTAAATTTTGTCATAGGTATGCATGTGTAGGAATAAACATAGTATAATATATACACGATTCAGTGCTATCCACAGTTTCAGGCATCCACTGGTGGTCTTGGAATGTATTCTTCACAGATAAGGGTGGACTACTGTATTTACAAGAACAACTGCTTTTAAGCAGGGGCAATAGAAATGAGTTGAGTGAAAAGAAAGTGAGAAAGTGAGGAATTTGGAGACAAGAATTTGAACAAGTCTTAGAAAGTTTGGATAGCATTGGTATGGCATATTAGAGGGGAATCTGAGATGAAAAAAGTGTTGCTTTTTTTTCTAAGATGGGAGATACTAGGAAATATTTATAATGTAGGAGAAAAGGGTGACTACAAAAGCAAAGACTTTGGAAAATAGTTAACATTTATTGAGTCCCTGTGTGTGTGTGTATGTGTGTGTGTGCGAGTTCTGGAGGAAGTGAATTTCTTTATTTATTTATTTTTCTCTCTTTTTTAAATTTCAGAATATTACGAGGGTACAAATGTTTTGGTTACATAAATTGCTTTTGTACTGTTTGAGTCAGTTACATGTGTCCTTAATATGGCCCAGACACTATTCTTTGTTGTTGTCATTTATTCTTAGTTCTTTTCATTTATTAACACTCCTCTATTTGAAGAAAATAGGACAGAGTTTCAGTAACTTGGTCACGAATTAAATTTCAGTACACTGCCTCCAGAGCCCATAAGTATAATCATTATGCTAAGATGCCTCTCTTTATATATTAAAGCTACAAGGAACACATCAATTAAGTTTGATATAATTGACATATCCCTAAGAAAATCAAGATATAAGCAACTTTGCTGCCAGAAATCTATTTAACTTATCTTCTCAGAGTTTAAGACACTGCAATAAAATTTGAAGCAGATATAATAGAAATAAGTGGTAGAGTCATCAAAATTTCATTATAGGCAAAATAATTGCATCTCCAGAAAATTCAAAATAATTCATTAAAAAATCCCACAGAAATTAAATGCCATTCATAAATTGTGGATACAAAAATTAATAATGATTTTCCAATAATTAATCAATATTCTGTTGAAAACCTAATACACTGTTCACAAGGGCAAATAAAACAAAAAATCATTGTAATTGTAAGTAATATTAATGAAGAACATGTCATACTATCAAAAACACCTACAAAAATATTCTACTTTAAAATTGGAAGATCTACATAAAGAACTGGCATATAATGACAATATTATTGAAATAGCCATTCTTTTCAAATTAAAGTACAACTTCAATATAATTTTAACCAAAATTATAATGTGTTTAATTTTGCAATGTTTTAAAATATAATATTAAAATTGATCTGAAAAAAACAGCTATGGAAGACAGGTTTAGAAAATTTTGTAAAAGAAAAAATGAGATTGAAGGAATACTGTATCTCCCAGATAGAAAGTGCATTACGGAATTAAAGTAAGTAAAATGTATTACGCAGGCAGACTAATAAAGCCTATTTCAGTTGATAGGACATATGGTCATCTATAACTTCAAAGAGGTGAAAAAATGTAACCTTTTCCTGTGCCTAAAAGTAGAGAGCAAATGAGTTTTGCTGAAAACAGTAATGTCAACTATACATATGTTAATTCTACCATATTAGTAATAAATAAACATATATCAAAACAATAGTGAGATGTCTATTTTTATATTTCCAGTTTTAAAACAGTAACAATGAATTATCCAAAATTGCAGAGGACTGAGTAAAATGAACTTTGACAAACACTGTTAATGTACATAAAAATTGGTAAGATATTTTAGAAAATTTGGCAAAACTTTCAAGAAATATTAAGAGTCCAATAATTTTGGATCCCATAATTCTACTTATGAAAATTTATCCTAAAAACATTATCAGGAAAAATAAAAATCATAACTTATTTTTAAATGGGTAAACTGGGAGCAACCTAAATATCCAACATGGAAGAAATCGTTAAATACATTAATGTATATCCATAGAGTAGACCATCACGCTTGAAAATGGTGCACAAAAAAAACTTTTATTGCAGGAAAATATATGGGCCACAAGTTTAAGTGAAAAATAGGATATAGAACATTTTATTTGCTATCTCAGCTATGTTAAAATATGTATTTCTTGGGGGAAAAAAACTAGAAGAAACCATTTCTGAATATTAATGGAGTTTCTCTTTGGGTAATAAAACTATAATTTATTTTCTTATAGGCAGCAGCATTAATTTTTCTTATATTCCATAAGGTATATATGTTACCTTTATAATTATAATAAAATTACTTTTAGAAAAAAATTTATACAAGTTAAAGGTAAATCCAAATTATCATATTTCATTCAAATCTATACCAGCCACTAGTCCATGATTATCTGATAGTTATCTATGTCAAAGACCTCACAATACTACATTATAATCCTAAAATATTTCTAGTTATAAATTATAAACTATGTTATTACTTCATTTCCAGATTTTAAAATGTAATTTTTCCTTCCAATAGTAAATAAAATCTTGAATAAATATAATGTGCCTACATGAACATGTGTTAGATTGCAGCTAGCAAGGGCAAATACATTTGAAAATTCAATGTATATTTTAAAGTATATCACTTAAATTCCAAAGAGATTTAATTTTAAACATAAATATATACCTGCTTAGAAGTTCAGAATAGCTTTCAAGGTAATATATCTTCACATAAATGATGATAAAACCAAATTTTAAAAACAAAGTATACAATGTAAAAATATTTTTAAAAACTAAAATATAAGTGGTTATTGATGTATTACATTTTTAATTTTTTAACCTTTATAATGTTTATTTTAAATGGAATAAGCATGTATCGGTACCACCTATGTTAAGAATATTGAAATAATGAATTAGTACAGCATAAAACATTATAAATTACTAAAGAATTTCTATAGGTTTTATATATAGCTTATAAAATATGTATAAACTATTAAATGCATTTGTTTTACAAAGAAAATTGGTTAATAATATTTACATAATAGTCAAACTTTTTAATCTTATTTTGCATATAAAAGAAATATTAAATATCACATTTGAGATAATTTGTATTTTGTTATTCTTGAACATGAGGACTATATGAGAGTTAGGGAGGAAACCAAAAGTTATTAAAACCAAGTATGTGTCATTCTCTGTACTAGTTACTTAACTTTCTCTAATCACAAAGAAAATCAGTTCCACTAGTGGAATATTTCCCATTTGCCAGGCTCCATTGTAAATCCTTTTACATACATTGTGCCCTGGATTGCTTAGAGTGAATGTTTCTAACTCAGGAACATGTACGTTCATGAGGATAATAAATGTTATGAACACTGCCCACATTATGGTAAGAATATAGCTGGCCAAAGTTAGGACATGGGACAGTGGAAAGCAGACATGCTAATGGTGCAAGGACCGATCTTTCCATTTTATAAATGAGGAGTCCAAAGGTAAAGGCTATGGGTGATGGAGTAAAATCTGGAGTTTTAAGTATTCCATTTGAAATTAAGGGGAGAACTATATTTAAGTGAGAATAGTTGCTGGGGAAAGAAGGAAAAGGAGGTGATAATTAATCTAAATATGATCTCTATCAGGAACTCAATAATATCTAAGACAGATTAAAAAGACAAAATTTGATCATAAGGATATATGTAGCTATAATTGTCAGAAGATATAAAAACAGAAACAGAAGTTACTGCTTCTGTGGAACCAAGGTGGTGGAGGACATAGGAGGGAGCAGAAATTATTTGGATTCAGTATTAAATCTTAATCATGTGCATGCATTTTTAATAAAAATTTTGCTAAGCCCACCAGCCTAGATAGTATCTCCCTTCATGCACGTCTGTATTATAATACTTATCCTACAGCATTTAGGATATATATTTCTCCCATTATACAGGCAACCTTTGAAGGCAGGGACTGCCAGGACTATCTTACTAATTCTGAAAGTGTTCAAATCTAACACAAAGAATATAATAAAACATTCGAAAAAAAATAATTAATTAATTACTAATTACTACAAATCTAGAACCATCAGGAGTTAAATAAGGGAAATCATTTTAATCCAAGAGTATAGCAAAATCCCATAATTTGCAATTTCAAAACTTTTTTTCTAATGTACAACGTGTCAAGAAAACCAGATTCTATCATGTTGTTCACTGGTGTTTAATTTATTATTCAAAAGAAGCTGTCAAAGTGCTTGCATATTTAAATACCCATAACATCTTACTATCTCCTCAATCTCAGAAAACAAAACAAGATAATAATTTAGTTGATTGGCATCTAAACAACTATTCATTATTTTGGCCATTTGCTAACTATGAAGATGCAGTAATACATTCCACTCCTAAATGCGGTTACTAAATAAACAGGGGGAAAGGACTAATTCAAGTAATTAATTACTAAATCAAGTAATTTCCTGTAGCCTCATTTTCTGCCAATAATGACTGAAAAATATGAATGCACGTCAGGAAAGCTACTCCAAAATTTATCTGAACTGGATTTATTTATATGTACCGTAAGGTATAATACTTAAGTCTTACAAATATAAAATCTTGAAAATTAATAAATATATAATATGCTTTTTGATAGTATTTCTCATAATAAATTTCATAACTTATATGTGAGGTTAAGAAATAATTTCATTTCAACCATTTATATTGAGAGTAAAATGGTGTGTAATGTTATGGACAGGGTAAAGAGCTGAAAAGACCTTTTTTTTTTCTCTTTTGGCTTAGACAACAGAAATTTATTTCTCACAGCTCTGGAGGCTGGCAGGCTGAGATCAGAGTGCCAGCATGGTCAAGTTCTGGTGAGGCTTTCTTCCTGGCTTGGAGACAGTTGCCTTCTCACAGGATGGAGGGAGAGCAACCTCTCTGGTATCTCTTCTTACAAGAGCATCAATCCTATAATGCAGGCCCCTACCCCATGATCTCATCTAAACTTAATTAGTTCCGAAAAGCCCCATCTCCAAATATTACCACATTGGGGGATAGGGCTTTCACAAATGAATTTGGGAAGGGCACATTCAGTTAATAGCATTAGGTATCATGCATGCTTACAACAACATAATTTAAAGCTATGATTCAGACAAAAGTTGAGCAAAAATATTTTACATAATTAAATGTTCTCATGATCTAATGCTAGAAACTAATTTTTTACTTTTTTCTTAAATTGACACATAATAATTGCACACATTTGTGGGGGTACATAGTAATATTTTGATACATGTATTCAATGTGTAATGATAAATTCAGAGTAATTAGCATATCTATCAAATCAAATATTTATCATTTCTTTGTGTTGGGAACATTCAAAATTAAAAAGATTTTTTTTGAACCACAGTGTCTGTATCCCAGATAAGACCATGAGACCCTTGCTGGACTCAAACTTTAATAGGGTAAATATTTACAGCTAAACTACACATTGCATAGATTTAGTGATTTATATCACAATATATTTTATTTTCTTCTTCTTTTTTTTTTTTTTTTT
>VBSM01003176.1:38712562-38746809 GCA_008086735.1 Cheirogaleus medius | reverse complement strand
TCGGCCTCCCAGAGTGCTAGGATTACAGGCGTGAGCCACCGTGCCCGGCCCCTATCACAATATATTTTAAAACTCTAATATTTTATTTCTAATATTTTAAAACTCTAATATTTTTTTCAGTGTCTAGAAGCATAAAGTCTGCATTATAGAAGTCATGGGAGAATTCAGAAATCTTATTGGCTGAGGGGTTCAGTCTTGGGTATTCTAATGTTCAGGTTCAGGGAGGTCATTCAGTTACAGAGTCCAACTGCCCACAGGGAAAACATCCAAATCTTTCTGGAGAAACTGTTGGTAACATTTGTCATTTTGGAGTTGCTTAGTATTTGAACTCTCTGTCTATGGTTAAGGAAATAAAATATTGTTTTTGTTTTGCATGAAAGACTAGGTACTTATTTCCCTACACTCCTTGACTATAGACTTCAGAGACTTGTATTAGACTTAAGCAATCAGATGCTACCAGTCAGGGGATGAGTCTGAAGTGGCTGAAACAAAGAAGCCAGGAGAGCTAGGGTCTCATGCCAACACCAACACCCAGTATCTCTGCCCACTGCTGGCAGAGGCAGTATGTATCGAGGTGTAGCAAGACCACTGGCAGCAAGGAAATCTGACTGGTCCTATGGCTAGAGGTGGCTCTGCATTATTCTGAATGACCTCCTTCCTTGGTCCCTAATTGACTTATTTTAATAACAGCTTTATAATTTATACAACATAAAATTCAGATATTTGAAGTTTACAATTTAGTCATTTTTGCAGTCAGTTTAGTCAGTTTGCAGCCATCACCATGATCTAATTTTAGAACATTTTCATCACCCCAAAAGAAACCTTGTACCCATTAGTTGTCAACCTTCAGCTTCCTCCAATCAAACACTAATCTCCTTTCTGTCTCTATTGGCTTGCCTACTTTAGATATTCATATAAATGGGATATGCAATATGCAGTCATTTGTGAGTGGCTTATTTCACTTAGCATAATGTTTGCAAAGTTCATCCATTTGTAGCATATGTCAGTACCTCACACCTTTTTATTGTCAAATAATTGTATGGATATACCACATTTTGTTTTTCTATTCATCAGTTAATAGACATTTGTGTTGTTTTCACCTTTTGGCTATTATGAATAATGCTGCTATGAACATTTGTGTGTACGTTTTGATGTGAAGACATGTTTTAATTTCTCTGAGTATATAGGAGTGGAATTGCTGAGCTACATGGCAATTCCATGTTTAACTTTTCTTTATCTTCTCCTGTTTTATGGTATACAATGTAATGTTTATTTATATATATACACACATATCTATATATAGACCATGAAATGATTAAATCAAGTGAATTAATACATCTATCACTTCACATACTTATTTTTTATAATAATATTTAAGATCTAATCTCAGCAATTTTCAAGTATAAAATACATTATTATTAACTGCAGTCAGTATGCTGTACAATAGATCTACAGAATGTATTACTCCTGTCCAACTGAAACTTTGTCCCTTTATCCAACATCTCTCTACCCCTTTTCCTACCTCCAGCCCCTGGCAACCACCACTCTCTGCTTCCATGAATTTGACTTTGTTAGATTTCACTTATATGTGGTATTTGTTTTTGTTTGTTTGTTTTGTTTTTTGCTAGGCTTATTTCACTTAGCATAATGTCCTCCAGGTTTATCAGTATTGTTACCAATGACAGAATTTCTTTCTTTTTTAATGCCACTTAGTATTCTATTGTATATTTATACCACAGTTTCTTTATGCATCCATTCATCAATGGACACTTGTACTTAGGTTGATAACATTTTGAGGAACTGTCAAACTACTTTTCCTAAGTAGCCACCCCATTTTACAGTATCACCAGCAATATACAATCATTCCAATTTCTCCATATGCTCACCGATACTTGTTATGATGTGTCTTTTTTATGATAGCCATTACAGTGAGTGTAAAGAGGTTTCTTTGTGGTTTTGCTTTACCTTTCTAATGATTAATGATGCTGAGTATCTGTTCAGGTCCTTATTGGTCACTCTATATTCTTTGAAGAAATGGTTTTTCACATTTTTTGCCCATTTTTAAAATTGGGTTATTTGTATTTTTATTATTGAGTTATAAGAGTTCTTTCTTGCTTTATTTTTGAATTATGTTCATAGTCTTCCCATCAATTCTTTGTATGACCCAATATTCTTCCATTAAATTGGTTTTCCACTTAATTTGAGTACAATTGCTCTCTTTTCTTTGCAACCAAGAACCAGAGACTAACTCAAGAGATACATATGTAGAATTTGTCCAAACAAAATGTATATTTGATTTAATAAAAGGATATAAGATAAATGAGGGGGAGTATATAAAATTTAAAGGAATAACAAGTGAGTGGGAAGTGAAGGAATAAACAGTGACCATAGAATTTTTTTAAAATTTATTTTAATGGTAAAGAAAAACAGATAAATAGAATAGTAGCTTGAATCATCAAAAAGTTTGTTTACTCAGGGGAAGTATTTAAAGAGGAAGAAGATATTGGACATGAATGTATAGGAGCAGATAATTAGTGAAGGAAAATATTTAAAGAGGAAGGGGAAGTAGGGAACAAATCAGCTTTGGAAAGGAGGAATAATACTCTTTCTTAGAGATAATGAAAAATAATAATAACTTAGAGGAGGAAAGTAAAGAGATTCTGACATGGAGATGGAACACTCACAGGGCTTTCAGCAAACAGCTGTGACACTTTCGAGAGATAGAAGGAATGTTATGTTAAGACCAAGGGTCAGAGTTTGGATGTCAATGTAAGTAGGAGGGCCGCTGAAGTAGGAACAAGGTAGCAAGTCAAAGGGAGGTAAGTTGAGAAGAATTTTCCAGCCAATATTATATTCTAGCAGTAGTGAATTCAAGAGTATTTCTATCCTTACACTCAATTTTCTGAATTCCTCTTTCCTTTCTCTCTTGTACCTCACTTAATAAAAACGCATCATAAGGGAATAAAAGCTTCAACAAACACTCAAGCACATGGAATGTTAAATATATATGAATCTTTGTTCTGGCTTGTTCTTTTGAAGTTGTTCCTTTTATGCTTTCCCTTTTCTTCTTATTTCAGGGTATACATTGCAAAACATAAATACTATGATGCAAACTGAAGTGGATTCCTTTTGGTGGTTGAATTATAGTTTTCTAAAAATGTCCATTTAGTCTTAAGTTTCAGAGATACATTTTTTTTTTAATCTGCCAAGTTTCTCTGGCTTAAACAGCAAGGTTGACGTGATTTCCACATGCAATTATAGAGTTCTTTTCTATGTTTCTTTCAAAATAGATATCTTACTTAACCCTCTAATCATTGGTGTATTGTAGTCTTGTACTGATAATTTCTACATATTACAATGCTAGCCAAACAAAATCTCTCAACTACACTTAGGTCAAGTTACTGACTTTTTCTATTGCATAATCTATTTGCCAATCATTTTTTTTTTTTTTGGCATTGTAAAATTTACATAGAAAAGGTCTAAAATGATATCCTTAGTTAGAGATGAAAATTCTAAAGTCCTGCATGTAAATCACCATAGTGATAGTTATATTATACTGTTGAACAAGAGAATAACAGATAACCCATTTTATCATCCTCTTAAACAGAAAAGGATATAATTCCTCAGCCTGCCTTTTCAGTAGATGCTCTTTGTTCTTTTTATATTTGCTTATGCATTTTCCTTAGTGTATAAAATAAAACCATGCCTACAAATAAAAATGTCATGGATAGACAAAGGCCACATGAGCTTTAAAAGATATAAATCAAAATACTTTTGAAAGAGGAAAAGTGCTACATTCACATTTCTGTGAAGTTGGGGCCTTTACATCCTACTGAACTCTTCAGCTGAAGTTAGCACTCCAGGGGATTTCAAATCAGTTCAAAGTTATATGGTAAAGAGGAAAAGAAAAAAGAAAAAGAAATGGGTGAAATTCCTTCAGTTCAATTTCATCGTTTAGCATTTCAAAGGTTCCATCTATTCTCTTGATTAAAACACTGGTTTCATCAAGTTTATGGATTTGTCTGAACCCAGGAATGTGTCCAAATTCACAGTAAACATTTATGTATCCAAAATTAAGTCAAGAGGCTTAATTGAGAAATCTCCTTTCAATTGAGAACCAATCTAAAATCTATTCAAATGTAGACATTATCTATATATAACCAATCACATTTTAGTTGGTACATGGAGATGAGGAACTACCTTCAGGCTAAGAATTTGTGGACCTGGCAGTTCTCATTCCAGCCCTTCAATAAACTACTTATTTGACATTCAGTAATCACTTTACCTTTCTGGATCCTGTCTCATCTGCCATATAATAAGAATGAAAGCTGAATGAAATCGAATGTATTTTCTATTTCCAAAAAATTCCATTGATCTACTCTAAAGATTTTTTTTTTGTGAAGATTTTTTTATATATATATTTTTGAAATATTTATATGAAATATAACATTAACTATGTATAATGTCTGTTAGGTGCATATAGTGATAGTATATAATGTATGTCATGTGCATATAATGATTGTAGCAATATGTACATGTGCATATATAATGAACATTTCCTATTTGTAGAATTATACAAATTAATTACCACATCAGAATATAGCCATTTTATCAGAAGACATTAATATTTCATAATTGATATCCTGATATTTGATAAAAGTTAGAATTATCACTATTTGTATATGAAGAAACAGTTTTTTTGACACTGCAATTTTTTATGGTACATCAGTTAAAATTAAAATTGTGCTCTTTTGCTTATGCTATTTAATTTTTCTAATTAAGTACTACAAAATTCCTTAGTTTTAAAAATAATACTATATTCCATTTGCTCACTGCAACATATCCAGTTATTATCTCTCCAAACTTTAATCTATCAATGAGTTGGGAGGTATTTTTTTTTTTTTTTACAATTTTTCCTATTTTTCATCGCAACAGTAATTTTAGAGATGGAAAAAAGAAGTTAATTTTGGGAAAGTTGTATATTCTGTAAGGATCCAAGCTGAAGATAAGGAAGAAATTTAAAACAAGGTATTTAATAGGTCAGTTGCCTTACCCAAACTTCCTATTCTTTAATATTGAGTAAATATTTATTCTAATAATATTTACTGTAACTTACATATTACCAAGACTGAACTTAAGGAAAAGAAGAATAGCATTAGCCTGGGAATTATTTTAAGAAACTCTAAAGGCCCCTAGCCAAATATTTTTTGATCATATTAAAAGACTTCCATTGATGTCTTAAATTCCACTAGCAAATATTAAACCTGGTACATTATTTAAAATGTCTTCTCTATTCAAAAGTACATTTCACAGGAGAAATAATATAGGTAAAATTTATCATTTATATCAAACTAATGTAAATGACATTGCTATATTCTTTCTTAAATGTCAACTAGTTAGAAACAGCTAAATTTGGTATACCAAAAAGTAATTTTAAAATGTACCTTTATGGGGTATTATAAGTTCCAGAATGTGGCCACTCACAGTGGCTCAAGCCTATAATACTAGCACTTTGGAGACCAACTTGGGTGGATCACTTGAGATCAGGAGTTCAGTTTGAGACCAGCCTGAACAAGAGCAAGACCTCATCTCTACAAAAAATAGAAAAATTAGCCATGCATTGTGGCATTCACCTGTAGTCCCAGCTAATTAGGAGGCTGAGGCAGGAGGATCACTTGATTCCAGGCGTTCAAGATGGCAGTGAACTGTGATCATGTCACTGCACTCCTGCCTGGACAACAGAGCCAGACTCTGTCTCAAAAAGAAAAAAAAAAAAAAAAAGAACTTCAATAAGAACAGCTCTACTTATATTTTCTTCTAAGACTTGGTTTGGACATTTGTAAATCACTTGAATATAAGATGGAGAATATATTTTGAAATTTGTATAATGCTAATTAATGGAAGACAAAATATCCACGAAAGTGGACATAGAAGTGGAGGAAGGAAGACCTCAGCAAATAAGGAAACAATGTAATAAAATTGATAAATGGAACAAAGATCAATTTAGCAAAAAGTTGGAGAAAGGGCATTGAAAGGGATATTGGAAATAAAATGCCTACTTTATGAATTGGCTTCAGTTTGCACATGATAAACTATCAAACAATGTCTAAATATAAATCTCCAGGTTATGGTTGTGCTCACTAAAGTCTAAGAATGACTGTTCTAGCTTGTATTACAAAATTATGTGATGTGAAAATTATGAAAAACTCTTCACAATCACAAACTGGCCATTTAAAATTAGTATAGAGTTGGACAATAATTCAGCACTTTTTTAAAACAGCCTAAAATCTAATCCAGCTCCTATGTATTAAGATTTTTGTATTTTATTGAAGCCTTCTGAAATGTAAGATTAGCTATGAAGGTGACTAAATCACTAAGTCAATCTTACCACAGTACATTAAAAGTTATTTATTCTCTCAATTTCTTGATTGATTCATTGAGGTTCATTTGTTGAACATTTAATATTGGTTACAAATAGAACAGATGTTAACCTTAAGGAAAGATAAGTAAGGTGTAATTATAGGGAGCCATCAAGAAGTTTTCATGACTTGCAACTAATGAGCTTGGTGAAAAAAAAGAAAAAGACAAAAAAAATAAAGTAAGATTTATTTTAAAAACAAACAAACAAACAAACAAAAAATATATAAATAAAAAAAGTAGTTTTCAGATCAATGAACATGAATAAGCAAATAAAGTAATCTCAATGTGGTATATGATTTATATTATCATTTCATCCTCTAAGTCTCTGAGTCAAAAGATAGATAAATTAATAACATGGTAAGTACCAAAAGATACATCTTATTCTAACAAATTCTAGTTTCATAATAGAATTTTAAGTATGATTACAGGTTGTGTTTTTCTATCATACCAGAAGAACTTACTTAAATTTCTTAATATAAGAAGAAAGACAAATTATATCTTTTACAAAACAAAGAGGCATTGCAAAACCTAGATTTTTGCCTTTCAGCTTTTCAGTTACACATTTATGTAATTAAGAAATATATATCTTATATTCCATATTGTACATAATAATAAGGTAGCATACAGGCCTGCTTCTGTGGTTCTAAATTGAGATGATTCTGCCCCCAGGGGATATTCTGCCCACACATTTTTTGATTGCCACAACTCGGAGGAATGTTATAGTCACCTAGTAGGTATAAACCAGGGATCATGCTAAACATTCTATAATGCACAATATATTCTCCAACAACAAAAAGTTATCTGGCACAAAATATGAAAAGTGCTGCTTTTGAGAGACTCTGTTCTAGTTAAACTTATTTAGTACTAAAGTTTATTATTTATCAGTGATATAACTAAATTTGCCTAGAAATGAACTTGAAATTAAAAACCTAGTGGCTCACACCTATAATCCTAGCACTCTGGGAGGTCGAGGCAGGAGGATCGCTTGAGCTCAGGAATTCGAGATCAGCTTGAGCAAGAGCAAGACCTGGTCTCTTCTAAAAAAGAAAATTGAAAAAATTATCCGGGTATGGTGGCGCCTGCCTGTAGTCCCAGCTAATGGTACTGCTGAGGCAGGAGGATCACTTGAGCCCAGTCTGAGGTCACAGTGAGCTATGATGATGCCACTGCACTCTACCCAGGGAGACAGAGTGAGACTCTGTCTTTAAAAAAAGCAAAACAAAAAAAAAAAACTACTATATAGTTAAGTACAAACAAAACCTTTTCTGTGTGGTAAGAAATTGTCTATGTACACTAATGAAATTTTGCCCAAAAGAGAAAATTCTTCATGGGGTGTTTCCTATAACTAGTTGACTAAGAAAGAAGAAACTCAGGTCTAGTGATCAGATAGTTATGCACAATATGCAGACATGACCTGAAAGCAGACAGCTGCAGCACTATCTTCCTTTTCTGGGACATGCCAAAAAAAACAGTGATGAAGGGAAATTAGTGTAGTAGGCTGAACTCTGGGCAGTGCACCTAATTGTTCATTTCGCCCTGAAGGAGAAATAGTCAGATATAATAATAGTCTACAATGACTCTCAAGCTGTGACCAATGGTTTGGCTATATGGTAAGGGTCTTGGAAAAAACAACATGATTAGAAAACTAGTGACAAAGAGATCTGCAGAAGAGATATGTGAATAGAGGGTGACCTCATTTCCAGATACTCCTGTCGTTTCCCAACAAACTCATGAATAAATTGGCCCTCTTGGTAGCAATGGAGGTGATCCATGAGTTAAGCAACATGGACTTCCACTTACCAAGGCCAGCCTGCTATAGCCACTACTAAGTGCCCAATATTCCAGCATCAGAGACCAATACTGAGTGCCCTGATATGGACTGATCAGTCAACTACCTGGTGGCAGGTTGATCACACTGGACAGCTTCCATCATGGAAGGGGTAGTGCTTTGTTCTTACTAGAATAAACATTTATTTTAAATAAGGTCTTGCTCTCCCTACATGCGATGCTTCTGCCAAAACTACCACCTGTGGACTTATCTACCATCATGGCATTCCATACAACATTACTTCTGATCAAGGAACTCAATTCATAGCAAAAAAGGACCACAAGTATGGAATTCACCAGTCATACCAATGAGGGGATGGGATAACATCCTCCAGGGTATTGCATGTCCTCTAAATCAGCATTCAATATATGGCGCTGTTCTTACCATAGCCAAGATTCATGGATCCAGGAATCAGGGATGGATATGGCAGTGGCACCACATACTATTACCCCCAGTGATTCACTAGCAAAATTACTGCTTCCTGTCCCCATGACCTTAGGCTTTGCTGATCTAGAGGTGTTAATTTCAAAAGGAGAAATGCTTCCAGCAGGACACACCACAATGATTCTACTGAACTGAAAATTAAGACTGGCACCCAGCCACTTTGGTCTCCTCATGCCTTGGAATCAATAGGCAAAGAAAAGAGTTACTGCACTAACTATTAGAATATCATTGATCTTGATTACTCAGGGGGAAATTAGGCTGCTACTATACAGTGGAGATAAGAAAAAGTATGTTTGGAATATAGGAGATTTCTTAGAGAATCTCTTAGTAGTACCACATTCTATGATTAAAGTCATTGAAAACTATAAGAATCAAATTCAGGCAGGGCACCAGGGCTTAGGAGATTCACTACAAAGGAGACAAGAGCAATTTTTTAAGGCTGATGGAAATATTCTAAATCACAATTGTGGTGGTGGCTACACAATTATATACAATTGTCAAAATCCATCAAATTGTACACTTAAAATTCGTGAATTTTATTTTGTGTAAATTTTACCACAATACAGTTCAATTAAAATAAAAATTTTTCTATGACAACAAACATACACAAACGATATTAAAAAATGAAAAGTAGACAGGGAGAACATATTTGAAATACATATACCCAATAATATATTTATGGTTCAACTGAAAAAACAAAAACAAAATTCTTAAAAACACACTTAATTAGTTTTTTATTCAACAGATAGCTTTTTAACATATGCCATGTATCAGCCAAACTTTCAGGTGCTGGAGTTATGCCAGTGGAAAACAAAAATACAAAGCATCGACAACAAAAAACATCTGCAATCTACTTAAGGAGGACAGAGAATTAAAGATATAAATAAATTCTATGATCTTGATTGTAATAAGTCTCAGCTATGTCTGGCTCATCATGGTGACCATATAGGTTTTTATGGAGTATATTTTGGTATTAGCATCATTTGCTACACAAGTTTTCTATCTATACCAGGTTTTTCCCCCTTTTTCCCATCTGCTTTTAACTTATATGAAGTTGTTTCTAAGCTGTAAGGTAGACATAGACAAATCAATAAACCAATGTAACACAATGATAAATTTAGATTGTTTCTGATTTATTTCTAATGAAGTCCTAAAGGCTGAGTATATAATATGTAGCAAGTACCTCCATGTTTCCAAATGAGATAGCAGACAATTATGCAAAAATTGCCAAAGTGGTGTCTCAAAACTATTTTTGTGATCATTAGCCTAACACATCTCTCAATAGTATAAAATGTTTGAGGTCAAAGAAATGGCCTGAAGATCATTTAAAAATGTGCTCTATAAATACAGGCTTCCTATCAGAGGCCAGGTTATCTCAGCAGAAAGGCATTTTAAGTAACAAGGGAGGGAGTTATTTTGAGAAATAATTTGGATTGCTTAAACATTTTCTCTCCTCAATCACGGAGAGGAAACACCTCCCTCAACCCCCATGCTGAGTGAGATGGGCTTTAGGGCATCATTCTGACAGCTTGATATGTGTCCCATGAAGCTTGATGGGGCCAAGAGACTCATTTTTGACTCAATGCTGGAGGAGGGTGAGAATAAAAGGCTCTGAGTGGATTATCTGCTGGGCAGTAGGGTTCACAGAGGTGACCACTGCCAGATCAAGCCGCTACCCCGCTGCAGGCTCCCCAGAGGTGTGTGTTTCCCACAGATTGAGTGTGGGCCACCTGCGAGGGAGCCAGCATGGGCCCCATTTAAAAGGCCCCACAAAATGCGGTGGGCAACAAAACTAGCCAGCTGGAAGAGACACAAGGGGTAGAGATGGTTTTACTTGCTAGTACAGTGACATTGTGATGCTGGTATAGTCTGGCGGGTGTTCAAAAATGGAATGCTTTTATTATGCTGTACTTTCATGGTTTCTTAGAGACCCTCCCACTGAGAACTAACTGAAACTACCTAAATGAGGGCAAAGCCATGACACCCGCCAGCTGCCTACCTGCCCCCCTCAGCTCGACACCCACAGTACTCTGCAGGCCTCCTTCTGTCCAAGTCTCAAGGCCACTGCATGACGCCCAGTTGGATGGAGTTTATTTTTAAATATCAGACCACCTCTTCAAAATCAGCCTTTTTACACACTTTTATATGACAAAACTGGTTTTTTAACCACCCCCACTAAAATTCCTGCGTAACTGTTCTAGGGACTTAAGAATAGAGAAGATGCCACCTATTATTTCCTTCCTAGCCTTTGGAGCTCAGCAGAAGCCAAAGGAGAAAGAAATTCATTTTAAAATTGTGTTAATAAACAAACAAATTGAGATATTTAAAGTGTCAAAGAAATTGAGATATTTAAAGTGTCAATGCTGAAGTAAGCTAACACCAGAGAGACAATATAAAAGAAAAAAATCAACAAACCTTGTATATGGGGAAAAAGGAGAAGTAGGAGTCAAACATGACTACAGAGATTAGAGTTTGGGGTATTAAAGGAAATGATGGTTGGATTTCTGGATGAATATGATAAATTGACTGTAGTCTTTTGTTCACCTTCTCTCCACACATCCCACGAAAATGCAACAAAGAATTAAGAAGTTAATAACCTACAAAGACAAACAGAATGAGACAGAAGACAATAGTGTTAATAAATGTTATGGTCACTGCAAATGTGGGAGGGAGCCCACTCAGGTTTGGTGTTTGGTTCAGATATTGCAACTGATGATACCACATACTAACACCAAGAGGGCATAAAAAAGTTTATTGCTTATATAACTGAGGTCTCTGGGGAGAATATGGCAAGTCTCTTAAGCTGGTCTGAAATGGCTTGAGAGGATGAGGAAAGAAGAGTGTCCTAGGTTTTTATTGTGGTTGGGTGGGAGACCACATTGAGAGTTCCCTTGTGCATGGGCAGGGATTTATGTGGTTTGAACCTCCGGACAGCACCTAAGGATGGAGCACCCAGGCCTTCTTAGCAACTTGCCCATGTGTAGACACAAGGGAAAGAAGAAAGGATAAGGCTTAAAAGCTATCAGCAAACATCAAACAATGGAGTCAGGTTCCTCATTACAGTAGACATATTTCAATAAATTTTTCAAACAGAAAATAGTTGGAAGATTGGTAAATAGCTGAAGGGGAAAATAGAACTATTTTCAAGCAGAAGTGAAATTCTGATTAAAAGTGAGGAAATGTGAAATATACAAATTCTAAGAGGCACATAACCTAGACTATTCAAGCAGGAGTGAGGTTTATACTTTCCAGTAGCAATTTGTTGGAGCCAAGGACCAGCAAGCTAAAGCTTTTGAAACGTGGAAGGAAGATGATTTCCAAATTTCTAATCAACTGTGAAAGCAGAAAAAAAGTGATTTTCAGATAGTCAAGGTAAAACAATTTATTTATCATGCTTACTTTTCTTAGAAAATTACTGGAAGATGTGCTTTTGTTAATTTAAACAAAGAGAGGTCACAGGGAAAAATATGTCTTCTAGTTCTGAAGAGCAACAAATCCCAGTTGGAGTTAGAAGAAGGAAATCCTCCAAGAAACAAAAGAAAGAGGAAGAAGGAGAGGGGAAAAAGAGGAGGAGAAAAAAAGGAAGGAGGGAAGAGGGAGGAAGGGAAGGAGTGCTCAATGCTGTGTTTGAGCATTTTCCAGTCATTGACACATATAAGGGGAAAGAGTGATACCACTACATAGAAAACTAACAGAAGGAAAAGCTTGAGAAATTATTATTACCAGAAAAAAGTTCCATGAAAAAGGGAATACAATTATTGTACACTATTTGTTTTAACAGCAAATAATATTTATAGTCTTATAGCAATATAAACAGTATTACTTTAACCAAAAATTATAAATTAATTATAACGGAAAGCTGGAAGGATCAGTAGTAGTAGAACGGTAAAAGAATGCCACATCTTCAGCTACCATATCAGAGTACTAGTACACATAAAAAAGCATCATTAAAACATTCTAATATAGTTACGCTTCACTTAACAATGATGGACCACGTATATACGACAGTAGTTCCGTAAGATTATAATGAAGATGAAAAATTCCTATCATCTAGTGTCATAGCCATTGGAAGGTTGTAGCACAATGCCTTACTCATGTATTTATGGTGATGCTAGTCTAAACAAAACTACTCAGCTGCCAGTAGTATAAAAGTAGCAAATACAATTAGGTACATATTTCTTGATAATGACTATGTTACCAGTTTATGTATTTACTATACTTACATTGTTAGAGTATACTCCTTCTACTTATAAAAGAAATAATTACTGTTCAACAGCCTTAGCCGGATCCTTTAGGAGCTATTCCAGAAGAAGGCACTGTTATCTTTGGAGGTGACAGCTCCATGCATGTTATTGCCCCTGAAGAACTTCCAGTGGAAGATGTGGAGGTGGAAGACAGTGATATTGATGATTCTGACCCTGTGTAGGTCTAGGCTAATGCACGTGTTTGTGTCTTAGTGTTTAACCAAAAAAAAGTTAAAAAATAAAAACTTTTAAATATAAAAATGCTTATAGAATATAAAGAAAATATTTTTGTACAGCTGTACAATGGGTTTGTGGTTTAAGCTAAGTTATTACAAAAGAGCCAAAAAGTTAAAAAAAAAAAAAGAAAATTAAAATGTTTATAAAGTAAAAAAGTCACAGTAAGGTAAATATAATTTATTATTAAAGAATTTTTTTTTAAATTTAGTATAGCCTAAGTGTACAGTGTTTATAAAGTCTACAATAACTTACAATAATGTCCTAGGCCTTTACATTCACTCCTTTCATGGTAAACGTCCTATACAGGTGTACCATTTTTAATCTTTTGTACTGTATTTTCACTGTACCTTTTCCATGTTTAGGAACACAAACACCATTGTGTTACAATTGCCTAGTGCATTCAGCACAGTAGCACGCTGTGTAGGTTTATCACCATATAACCTAAGTGTGTGGTAGGCTATACCCTCTAGATTTGTGAAAGCACACTGTGATGTTCCCAGAATTGCCGAAATCACCTAAGGACGCATTTCTCAGAACATATCCCTTCGGTCAAGCTATGCACGACTGTATTTAGAAACACGAAGGCAGGAGGGTGGTGTCGCCAAGATGGCGCAGTAGGGGATCCCAGCCTTTATCCTCTCACGGAAAAAACGAATGAAAGTTATTCACAAACCAAAGTAACCCGGAGCAAGCTCAAAGGCCCATTTAATGAATCTGCGGCCACGCAGGGGAGCAAAAAAAGAAAAAGAAAACAGAAGCGGAGAATATTCACACAGAAAGGATTGCGGGTGAGATTGGCTTACCTGAGACACCAGGAGATGGCCAACAGCGCAGAAGAAAGGCGAGGCTTTTCGGTTTCAGCCACATGGCAGGAAGCAACCAGGGTCTCCAACTTTGCAGAGGGCACCAGCACCTCTTGCCACTGAGGTAACCAACAGTCGTTCCCGTCAGGGAGGGAACGTGCGAGGGAGCTACCTGGCGGCACACCCCTCAACTGCTCACGTGCCCCCGTCAGCAGCGGCAGGTGCTCCGAGTGAGGAGGGAGCTCTGTGGCTAGCGCATGCTCAGGCGTAGGCTGGAGAAAATGGAGGAAAAGGCGAGTGGCAGCAGGCAGGTTAGACGTGCTCCTTATCGTCTCAGGTGATACAGCACTGGCAAAAAGCTTGGCCGAAAACATGGTGAGCTCTTATATACGGCTCTCAACAATAATGGAAACATGCGGTGGGAAAGAGCGATTACATGGATTCACAGAGGAGATAACACCTTGGTTACTTAAGTATGCTGACTCACGCCTCCCTGAAGGCCCGCTAGCAGGGGAGTGGGTGCGGGGCGGGGGGACACCACAGGGGTCATCTTGGTTTGACCTAAGAAACCTATTTCCTATACAAACGCATTTTCCCTTATACTGGGAACTGCCCACACTGCAGCCTCCCGCTCTGTGGCAGCGCTGGGCCTGCTCAGGCCTCACACCCCAGAGCCACCGCAGTAAGGAGCTACTCTACACTCGGGCGCCAGAGCCAAGCGCGCGAGGCGCTGCCCGTGCTCCGGGCGCCGGCTCAGCCATGTAGAGAGCCCTGCCCCACCAGACTCCAGAGCTGCTCTGACTCTGTGTTCACAGGTGCTGGCATTCTCGGCTCCTCGGGCTGCTTCACAGACCTCCCAGCCTTCCATACTATTACTAACCCACAGCAGGGGTACAGCCCTGGACCCCAGAGCCCCCGACTCGTGCTTCAGGCCGCAGCTCTGCGGCTTCTGTTATAGGCACCACTCAGCAGACGTTGGTGCAATGGCGCTTTTGTTTCTCATAAATTTGCAAACATTGGAAGAATGATAACCCAGGGTTTTTGAGAGTGTGGGACGAGAAACTGCTGGTAGAGTATAACTTAGCAAAATATTTCTAAAGATTTTAAGACATGAATATATCTTTAAAATCCAACTTGCAATATTTACCATATGGAAAAAAAATTAGAAATATACAAAAAACTTTATTCTTTATGTGTTTTAAGAGGATGGGCACTATTCCCATTCTTTTCTTTCTGCCATCAGAGGATGGGGGTTCTCTATATTTTTATTTTCTTCTGTGATTTTTGTCTCTCTTTATTCTTAAACATTAAAAGACCTATAGGATTTTAAAAGGCCAAGCATGTGTTCATCATTATGAAATTCTAGTGAGATCATTTATTGTGAAACAGTTCTCCTGGTTAGTGAACTTGCAGTAAGAATGTGAATCTCTCTTCTGAAATCCTCTCCAGGATTTCAATGGGGTTATTGCATCTATATTGAGTTCATTGTGCCAGAATTTTTTTGGTTAGTGTTTAATAAACGTATGAAAGGAAATAGAAACTAATAGTCCATTAAAAAGTGTTTACTTTTTTAGATTTATGCTAATGGTCAATTCCCATGGAAGAAAGTAGCATTTTTGTTTTCTGATTGAAAACAAAATCCCCAGTCCTAGCCAATGAAAAAAATAGATATACTTATTATACAACAGAATTTCACTATTCCAATTTAACTATAGAATATGACTACTTTAATAGTGTAAAAAACCAAGTGTCTACTCATATTGCAGTTGTGACAAGCATAGCACCTCTCTGCTTATTGGGCATCTGCTTTTGCAGAACAGAGGTAATGTCTACTCAGTTTTGTATCCACTGTACACTATATATAGTCATAGCATCATTCCTAGTGCCTATATGCTAGTAAACATATATGGAATAGTTGTTTTTGTTATTGTTCATAGTGTCACATGATAGCAAGTTTTCAAGAAGCATGGCAATAACTGGTAAACAAAGATAAATAGTTGCCATGTTTTGTATCATCCTCAAAACCATTATTGATATTATAAACATCAGTTTTCCTGTGTTCCTTCCTCCTTCATCTCACTCCAAAAGGTACAATGCTATCAATTCTATCTAATAATAAAAATAATTAACAGTTTAATGCACAATTATAAGTGCCAGACATTGTGCTAAGCATCATAAATGTATTATTTCATTTTATCCTTACTGCAATCTTGTGAAGACAGTGTTATTAGTATCTACATTGTACACATGAGAAAAATGAGATTTAAAAGAGAGACAGTAACCAATCAACACTCATCTGCACAGATGGAAGTAAAACTCAGTGGAAATCATGCAGGAGGGAGGGGGAGGAGAAGGAGGGGATGGGTGAAATCACACCTAATGGGTACAATGTACACTATCTGGGTGATGGGCATACTTATAATTTTGACTCAAGCCATACAAAAGCAATCCATATAACCAAAACATTTGTACTCCTGTAATATTCTGAAATAAAAAAATACAATAAAAAAGAAAATTAAATTAAAAATCAGTCAATAAATAAATGAGAGACAGTAACTAAATCACCCAGTAGTAAGTGTCTGACATCTAGCATACTTTTCCAGCCTCTTTGTTTTACAACTAGCTTACATACTGGCCCTACAATATCTACAATATGCTATATTCTCATTTTATCTCTGTAAGATATATATTATGATTATCATTTTACAGATAAAGATACTGAAGTTACTGACAGGTTAAATACATTGCTCAAGTCCCCTTATATCTTAATGGTAGAACCATAATTTTAACCAAGGAAAACTTTGATTCCCAATCCTATGTTGCAAACCAGTCTACCACAATGCAAACATTAAATAACTAAAGATTTTTTTTCTTTAGCTTTATCCAGTTTTAATCTTGTCATCCAAAATGCCAGACTCAATATCCAGATATTTATCAATAACTAAGACAACATAATTTATCAAATCACCACATTTTACCTTAATGTTTCCAGTACCACTGGAACTTTCATTGCCAAGTTCATTGAATGCCAGTGTTTGCATTTACAATAAATAAAAACAATGTCACAATAAGACAAATACAATATACTTCTGCTTTAATTGATTTTCTATTACTTAAGAATTAATTTACAAAATAAATCTAATTAGAGGATATTTTAACATGATACAGGGAAAAGATACAGGAACAAAGAAACACATTAGTTACAAACATCATCAAGAACACAGTCTCTTTGGAAGAAATCAGAACAATTTTTTTTAATATTATCTACTTGTTTATGTTAATCTGAACTGAAGCTGAAAACACACTAGATATTTTTTTCAAATAACAGCTTATGCCTATGTTTATTATCCAGCTTCCTTGGGCACTAACTTAAAAAATTATTTTATCTTTGGCATAAAATTTGATATGTTGTTTTAAAAGATTAATCCAGCCCAACATAATATATTTGCTATAATTATTTTATCTTTATTATCTTCTCTATATATTATGTTTAAAATTTAATTCTGAAGTCTTTGTGAATGCTCATCCAAGAGATTCTGTGTAAATAAAAGTTGTCAAGATTATAGTTATTTTGGGTAATGGGTTAAAATAGTTGATACATTATCTTTGAATGTAATAGCATAATCTGAGAAAATATCCAAGAAATTATATTAAAAATGGACATAATCCAAGTTATCATTTCCAAGAGAAATTCACTAACTTTATATGATGCCTCTTCCAGTAACTAAATGAAGAAAGCACACATAATTATATAATAGAAATGATGTAATGATTAATGGGTTGAAAGGAATAAGAGAATGTGACTCATCAACAAAGATACATTTTAAAGAAAGAGCAAAGGGTGGATTGAATTAAGGGGCTATAATTCAATAGTTGTCATTTCTGAAGCTTACAAGAAAACTTTACCATAAAAAAATGAAATTGTAAAAGTGGTTGCTGATGAAGTCAGCTGGCACAAGCTCAATTTTTTTTTTTTTTGAATGGGAAAAGAGAAAGTAAGAAAGGGAAAGAATGTGAGAGAGGCTGTATGTAGTAAGAGATTAGAAAAGAGAGGGAAAGGAAGATGCATTTCTTGTATGGTAGAGTTCTTATTCAAAAATATTTTGCAACAGTTATCTTCTGGATGTATTTTCCCAAAGACCAAATTTGCAATTCATCTGTAATCTGTGGAATATGGTGGTTGGTACCTTAAGTCTATTTGTATAAACTCTACACATGATTGAATTATCAGAAGGGATATAAAAAAGGAGCTAACTACAAATGTAAAAGGAGAATATGGGACCAATAGTTAGTATCTACAAACCGCTTAAATTCTGTTTTCAAAGATAAGGTGTTCCCCACTTATGATTTAGCGAAGTCCAAGCCTTGGTCACAATAGTAGGAATTTTATGATTCAAGTAATAGTTTCTTATATTCTTCCTCTAAGATTTACCTGACATTATTAATTAGCATTTTGCTACATAAAAGTTTGCAAGCCTGAGCATATCATTTAGCAACTAAAATGATACCAGCAGTTTACTATGTAAATTGTCATAAATAATTTTTGTTGACTACTCTAAAATTAATGCTATTCTCTTTATTTTCTTTTATGATATAGTTCCCCTCTATGTCAGCAAGACTTTGCTGTGAACTAAGACAGGCCAAAAATGAAAACTTCATAATGGCCTAAATTTAGCTACAATGCCTGTTGGGAGTGAAAATAATATAACGTTTGGAGAGATGAGTCAATGGCATAATGGATTGCAGACCCCCCATTCAACATGGGCCTCTGACTCCTTCTCCTTGATTTATTTATCTCTATAATCACATATACCTTCTAATATACTGTACAATGTACTTATTTGCATTTAGTATTCTATCAACTCCCTCATCATCAATTATAGAATGTATGAGAGAGATATACAGTTGTAGAATGAATGAATGCTTTTATAAAGTGAATAAACAAAGATATAATTGAACAATTCATTTCTTTCTTTTTATTAATATTTTTGGGCTATAATATGGACTGAATATTTGCATCTCCCCCATAATTCATATGCCCTAACCCTCAATGGATGATATTTGGTGATAGGGCTGTTGGGAGAAAATTTGGGTGAGATTAGGTCATGAGGGTGGGGCACTCATGATAAGATCAGTGGATTTATAAGAATAGGAAGAGGCCAGGCATGGTGGCTTCTGCCTGTGGTTGCAACAATTTCGGAGGCTAAGGCAGGAGGATCACTTGAGGAGTTTGAGACCAGCCTGGGCAACATAGTGAGACCCCCATTTCTACAAAAAAAAAAAAAAAGAAGAAGAAGAAAGGGAAAATCTCTTTCATACTTTCTCTCTCTCTCTCTCTCTCTCTCTCTCTCTCTCTCTCTCTCTCTCTCTCTCTCATTCTTATTCTATGAGCAGGCACAAAGGAAGGGCCATGTGAAGATACATGGGCAAGTTGGCTGTCTGCCGGCCAGGAAAGAGCCCTCACCAGAAACTGAAACCTTAATTTCGGACTTAGCAGTCTCCAGAACTGTAAGAAAATAACTTTCTCTTATTTAAGTCTCACAGTGTATGGTATTTGTTATGGTAGCCCAAACAGACTAATATAAGTCAATTAACCCAAAATATTCCAGTTGAGAGTCAATATGTGCTTGATGTATCAATGTATGTGATATGTGTGATGAATATTATTCATTATGTTGAATAATATTCTCATCTTTCATGAAATGCCTTGGTGATCTCTTAGTAAATTTCTGTTCTGCTAGAGACATTATGTGAACGAACAATGATTATGTAAAAAATCTTTAACAACAGATTTAAAGTATGTATTTTCTCTAATTTGTTTTTGGAAAGAAAAAAATTGAATCAAAATTAAAGGAAATAATTTGTATTCATGTTTTAAAATGTACTATATTTTCTTATATTTAGATCAAAATGCACTCACTAATTTAATGTATATTTATGTTTTTATCATGCTATTTTTGAAAAGTTTTCATTCAAAAATATGGTGAGTTTTTTTTAACAATCATATACAATTAGAAAAAATACTTGAATTTACTAATTTCAAAAACAAAATGCATTAGCAAGGAAAGAGAATGCTTAATATATATCCCAAAAAGATATTCTGGATTTTATGTATGTAGAAATAAAGTTAATATATAAATACTTTGAGATTTTTATCTAAATATGAAAATTGAAACATAGGAAAATACATATTACATACCATATATAACCATAAAAATAATTAAATCTCTTCAGGGGATAGAAAAGAGTACCAAGTAAAAATTCTTTAAAAATATAAACTGGAAAAATCCTTTCTTTTTAAGTTCTTTTCTTTCAAAGAAATAGATTTTTAGGTTTTGCTAATGTTTAAATATCATTCTTACACATAAAACCATGTTCTTGGGTGGCAAACTTGAATGCTTCATAGACCGGTAGGGCCAAATAATTTCCTGTCTTTTTATTTAAGATTTGGTTTTATAAAGGATTTGGAGAATAGAATTCATCATCATAATATTTTCCAAAAGAGATCCAAGGTAGAAATTGAGATTAAACACAGAGTATAGTGAACCTTCATCTTGGTTACCATGATGTTATGTGTTCTGATTTAAAGGCTGTGGTAGTTAGTGGTGCTTTTCAGAGTTATTCCTGGTTACTTTCTTTCTGGAACGTGGTAGAATTTCATTTACCCACCCCTGTGAAGTTAAATGTGGCCTTGTGACTTCTAGAATTATCGTCACTAGCAGGGATAAAGAGTTTAAGTGCCGGCATGTGATCCACCATGTTCTCTTTCTATTTCCTTAGCAATTAGTAACGTTTCAGATATCGATTCTCCATTATCCTGCATTCTGGAATAAGGATAACTTAGAGCAGAGCCTTCAGCTGACTCTCGGTAGATATGTAGAATGTGAGATAAATAAACCTTTGCTACATAAAGCCTCTGATATTTGGGGGTTCCTTATTACTGCAGCATATTCTAACCTGTCCTGAGTAATACAGAAATCCTTATGTTAAACTGTGTACTACTATTTAAGAAAACAGAGTATGCAACCTTAGCTTCAGATTTAGCTTTCTGTCAGCAAGATAACTATTATGGCATAAATGACAGTTTATACCTTTCCTTTCAATTGAATTCAGGGAAAAGAAACACTGGAAAGTATCATTTTTTCTTACATCAGGAAGATGAAGGAAACATTCAGATAAAAATGTTCAAAAGGGGATTTTGCTGTTGACTTGCATGAGTTATAGAGGGCTCAATGGAAGATTTTTAGGAGATGGGGAGGATAGGACATGAAGTCAGAAAAAGTAAAGTACAGAACTAAATTGGAATTAGAGCCTGAGGAATGAGGAGTAATAAGTGTCCTGGCTTTTTGTGGGGTTTAAAATGAGGAGGAACATAAAATATTAGAGATCATTTTGATTTTCTAAGGAAGATAGTTATCCCATTAGAGACAATGGTAAATTATCCCATTAGAGAAAATTCTAATGGTCTAAGAATGATAGTTTTGGAAAGGCTGTGTATATTGAGGTAAAGGAAGGATTGTGGCATTTACAGGGATATAAAGGATTCTGACATTCACATATGACTTCTGTTGATGGAAAAATCATGGCTTCAGAAGAAGAATCTTACTCCTGCTCTGCAGGCATTTTCTAGATACCCAGAAACAGAGGTCTGCAAAGAGGTGATTCTACTCTAAGCACCTCAGCTGCCTCTTGACTTCTGCTGAAAAAGCCTTCTATGCTCCTTTAGGGGCAGTCTTTCTCCAAGTATTAATATATGGGCACTATCTTGATCACTGCTAATAGTATATTAGTGTTCTCTCCTTGTTATACTTCTTTCTGCCTTGTGCTAGTAATATTCATGTACAAGTTTTATTTATCTTAATAGGCTTCTTGAATGACTATATGACTCTGATTCTTTTTAAAACTTGTTATATAGCATCTGAAATGTGGTAGAATATTCATTCTTTAATTCCATCAGTATTAAGTGCCCATTTTGTTCCAGGTACTGTGATAAACACTGAGAATGCAAAAATGAACAAGATGTACTACCTGATCACAATAATCACTAAATTGAAATCTAGTAAGGAAAAGAGATACATAAAAGGGATTTAAAATGTTGTATAGTGAAAAACCGGATGAACAGAGAACAGTGAAAACACATTTGGAGTATGGAGTCAAAACCAACCTGGGGGGTTAGAAAAGGTTTCTGAGAGATGTTAAGTTGTTAGCGAAATGAAAAATTATCCTGATAGAGTATGTGTCTGTGTAGTAGGAGTAGTGGTAGTAGTACTATGGTAGTAATGCTGATGGAGTAAGATTGGACAAACATACTGTATTGTGGAATGATGGAATGGTGGTGCTGTATGCAAAGGGCTAGAGATGGAAGAAGGCATTAATGACTCAAGAACTACATGAGAAAGGAGGCTTGAAAGGTTATAAAAGTCTTTTGATGCTATCCTAACGAGCTTGGAACTTTTCTAAGGAAGTTGGTACAGAATTTTGAGTTGGATGTGACAGAATCAGATTTGTATTTAATGACAATCACTTTTGTATCAGTTACTGAAATAAGGAAAAGCCAAGAGCAATGGGATCAATGTAGAGGGTAATGTTTGTATAAGTATTATTTAAAAACAACTCCGATTTCCAGGGATACTAATTTATTGAGAATATTCCAATTACATTTGTCAACTAAAAGCCATGTGGACTTACGTGAGTCACCCTAGACTTTATTACAACTTTTCTCCTATGGCTATTTCTGTTTAGGGTTGTTGAAATTAAATTACAGGGGTCCAAGATAATCTAATGAATAGTTGAACCTAAATATATAACATTGAGACTGAACCTAAATATATAACATTGAGACTAGACATAGGGAGGCTATCCAGTGAGCTTGGAATAAATCCTACCTTAATTGTGCTATGTGACAGAATTTTAAACAAACAGCCCTCCTCACCCAACACCAACATTCCAGTGCTGAACCTCATCCACACTCAGCATTTCACTCCCCTTTGTCTCTCTTGGTTTACTCCCTTGTGTTATTTCTAGGAGTGCATTTCTCTCCCACCAAATTTTAATGTATTCTGAGAGCAGTCTAATTTTTATGTCCCATACCACAGATATTTGAACATACTAGGTTCTAAATAAATGTTACATAAATAAATAGGGAAAGGAAAGTGGAAAATTTTCAGCCTCTTTGAAAATTTCCTTGATGATTCAAGCCATAGGAGTGTTTTAGTTCATTCAGGCCGTTATAACACAATACCTTAAACTAGATAATTTATTAATAACAGAAATATATTATTTACAGTTCTGGAGGCTAGGAAATCTAACAAAGTGCCAGCAGATTTGCTATCTGGTGAGGGCTCGTTCTGCTTCATAGATAGCACCTTACTGCTGTGTTCTCACATTGTGGAAGGGTTGAATAAGCTCTCTCAGGCCTCTTTTTTATAAGGTCACTAATCCCATTACTGAGGGCAGAGCCTTCATAACCTAATCACTTTCCAAAAGCCCCACCTCTTAATATCATCTCCTTGGGGGCTAGGTTTCAGCACACGAATTATATAGGGAAACAAACATTCGGACCATAGGACTCATGCAGAGTCCTTTTGAGTAATGATAGCAAACAATCATTACACAAATGAAAGTCCATCACTTGTTAAATGGAACTGTTCTAATTAAAAAAATAGATAGCTGTAAATCGATTTCTGAGAGCATACTGTTTTTGATGTACCCATGTGAGATAAAGAAAGGATAATTGGATCATTGGTTTGTCTGAAATGTTGCTTGTGGAGATCTGTCTGAAAATATTGTCCAGTTAAATGCCCTTGTTAATTGTGTTAATTTGAAATTATCCTTCTGAATTTTAAATAATACAATATAGTAAGTAATCAAAACTACTTGTGATTAAAATGAATCCCTGTTTTGTATTTTATTACATATTAGCCCTTGAAATGAAATATGGAATTTTTTTTGAGTGATAGTGAATTAGACCTGAAGTCACAATCCTATGCTTGTGCAAACATTATTTTGAGCTAAGCCCATCTCAATGGGATGTAGAAGGGAGCTATAAGAACAAAATACAATCTCTGAATCTTAGCACAACTGGAATACATTACACTGTATTAAATCACTTTCTGGTTTTATGGTAAACAAAAAGTAATGAACTGAGATAAAGTCAGAAAAAGAGAAAAAATGTGCAAATCCAAAAGCAAAAGTAGAAAGTAACTGCTTAGAACACTTCAGGGATAAAATAGGTATTGTAAAAATCTCCTATAATCAACAATTATTTTTCCTCATGATCAGAACATTCACATAGGTCTCTATTTTAGGAAGCCTCTACTTACCATATCCACCTCTAAATGCACCACAGCTCCTCTTGAAAAGCCCCTCTGGACATGATTGCTGCTCTAATAACAAACACCGAATTCTGTAATATTCACACAGGAAATTTCCTCCCAGTGTTACCATACCTACCTAATTTCTGTCTGCATCCACACAGCTGGACAGGACTGGTGAAAACCAGAATCTCACTGACTGACCTCACTTCAAATTTATGACCATTAAATTGAAGGGTTCCTCACTGCTGTCCATAAGTATATTATAATCCCCAAACCATACTTCTAGATGGCTATTTCATACTTTCACCTCTCTCCTTGAATACTTTCACTTATATTTATTCTCAGATCATATTTTCTATTTATAATATAAAAAAGAAGCAATGAGAAAACCATTCTCTCAAGTTCCCACCACCGTATATACCCACCCATGGGCATCAGTGCCCACATACCTTTCTTTTCCTCCTTTTATTATTAATAAACTCTCCTGGCTTTTAACTATGATCAGTCCCTCCATTTTTGCCCAATTTCCTATCTCCTCTTATCTGCCTCAGGATATCTCTTAAGCAATTCTCGCCTGACTCTCTATACCATCAGTGTTTCTTTTTCCACTGGATTATTCCGTAAGCATACAAGTATGTTCTTATTTCTTCATCTTAAAAAAAAGTACCCTCTCTTTTACTCACTTTCCTCTAAAGCTACCTCTGTACTTTTCTGCTCCATTTCTAGCAAAATTTCTCAGAAGAATTAACTGTGCTTGCTGCTACAATTTTTCTTCCCAGTTCTCTCTTGAACTCACTCCAATCAGGCTTTTGCATATCATACTTAACATGTCCAAAATTGAGCTCCGAATTCTGCTGAGACTTCCATATGTGTTGTTCTTAAAATCTTTCCCATCTCATTTCTCCAGTTGCTCAGCCCAAAACTTTTGGAATCATCTTTTATCCTTCTTTTTCTTTTCCCATCCCACAGTCAATTATACCTTTAAAATATATTTTTAAAACAGACTCATCCTTCCATCTGCACTCCTAGCAATTTGGCCCAAGGTACCATCTACCTTCACCTGAAACCTGGAACCTTGCAACACCCATGTTATTAGGCCCCTTGCTTCTGCTTTTTCTCTGTGTCAGTTTTTCACATGGTAGACAGAGCATGTCGATCTCTGCTCAACATCACGCAATGGTTTTGCAAGTCGCTCAGAGTAAAAAGAAAATTATATCTTACTAGGGCCCACAAGACCCTACATGAACCAACCCCCACCCTTATTTACATCTCTAACATTTTCTTCAGACCTCTAGCTGCTCCCTCTCTTTTCCAACCATTGTCCTCTCACCATTTCCCAAAACAGCAGACATGCTACCATCTCAGAGCCCTCTTACTTATGAATCCCTCTGTCCAGAATGCTCTCCTCAGCTTGCTCCCTCATGTCCTTAGACTGTTATCCTACTCAGCAAAGCCTTCCCTGACTACCTCATATAAAATCCAAACCTGCCATCCCACGTCTCATCTTCTTCCCCTGTTTTATTTTTCTCATAGGTAGGTATCACTATCTATTATACTATATCAGCTATCATAGGTAGATAAAGATATAGATATAATCTTATTTTTCAGACTTAGGTATGCTTGTAAACTGGCTTTCTGGGGGGAAAGACAACCTTGATTTGTAGCATTTGTTGAATTCCACAGTGTAGATACTCTAACCATGACCAATTTCAGGCTATCAACATGATGTCACTGAACACAGAGCTGTGAAGACATGCTCAGAGTCAACTCTTGTGACCTGATGGGAACTAGCTTCAGTATACCACTGCTTATCTATCTCTCTTACTAGACAGAATATGAGCAACATAAGCAAAAGTATTTGAGTCAATTTTTTTTTACAATTCAATCCCCAGTGTCTAGAATAGTACCTTGTACATAATAGGAGCTTGATAATATTTGTAGAATGAATGAATGAAGAAGCCAGGAGAATTCAGATGAAAGTGTTCTCTTACAACTGAGAGGAAACAAAGAAATTCAACACAGCAAATGGCACATGGCCTGGATCATAAAAATCAAGTGGATTCTGGACATATGAAACATATGGGAAGGAACTTCAGGGAGAGAGATTCCAGGTGGAGGATATAGTAAGAGTATGGTGAATAAATGGTGAAAAAAAAAGGTAGTTTAATATAACTGGACCAAAGAGTATATACATAATAGAATACAATTTCATTCAGCTCACTCTGAATGATCACTACAAACATATTTAGTGTAATAATACACAACTCTTACTCAGAATTTTCAAGTTGAATTTAAAAATGCTATAATAAATTTCAATATACAATGGAGCAGTTGTGACTAAATTATCTCCTAGCTAGGATTTTCCCCACATTATTGAGTGAAAATGTCTTCCAAGAAAGTGAAAAAGTCTACAAATAAACTGTCTGAGTATATGAGACCAAAAAAGCCTATACATTTGGAAGAAAATTTAGAAGTGATAAAACATACTGAAAGGGATAAATGTATAAAGGACATAGCTTGGCACCTACATCTACTGTCTGCGTTATTTTGCTATGTGTGAGAAGATTTAAAAAATTGTGATAGTGTTGTTGTTTCCATAAAGATTCACCATGTTTCTCAAGCATACGATGATATATTTGAAAAACTAGAGAAACATCTTGTGCAGTGAATTGATAGCCACAATAAATGTGGGATACCATGAAGTGCTGCATTGCTATGGCAGAGTTCTTGGCAGAGTTCTTAGACGTCTTTGAGGATCAGGAGAAGGTACTGAAGAGAGAGTGAATTTGATGAAGGCAATGAGTTTTAAATCAAGTTAAGGATGGTTCAAGAAATTTGCGAGGCCTTTAAACCTACAAGATGTGAACAACTTGGATAAAGAGCCTTGAACTGACACTGGAGCTGCAGTAGTTTTCCAGTGAATTGCAGAGACCTAATGGCAAAGGTGCCATTTGGGTGCAAATTTTCAATCTTACCAAAACTTGGTTTTTTTTGTAAGTGAATGACTTCTTATATGTTTATCTCAGAAGATGGGAACTAATGTGCCAAGACTTGTTACCAGGTGGGTTATATTAATAATGAACCTGAGTTGTATTAGAAAAATATAAAGGCCAGTCTTAAGCTTGGGAAAGTTCATTCTCCTCTCCGTCTAACCATATGAATCATATATTAATACAGTTGTAGAGAAGTGAGAAGAATAATGGACAATCTGTATGTTCCTTACTGAGAAGGAAATTAAGACTACATTCCCTAGGTTATTGAATACAAAGTGGTTTGAACTTTATTATTTAGATATGAAAGAGGTTTCTTTAGAAACTAAAGACTAAAAATGTCCACCTAAGGAAGTGATGTGGTAAATTTTGTGCTTTTAGAATATTTTATCTGGCAGCAGTGTCAAAAAAGATGGGAAAAGAGAGAGATTGGAAATGGAGAAAACAGAAAGCTAATGTTTTAGTATAAGAGAGAAATAATAAAATCCTGAACTAGCAAACTAGCAGTGGAATGCAGAAAAAGTCATATTTGAAAGCCATTGTTTGTTTGGAATATATATAATTTGGGAACTGATTGAATTTAAGAGGCAAAGATCATAAAGCTTTCCAAAGCTTGAGAGAGTGGCAATGCAATAACTTTAACTTGGCAACCCGGGAGGTAGGTTTAATAATTCAATAAATATTTATTGAACCCTTACTATGTTTCAGGCATTGAGCTAAACATCATGTATTAAAAGATGAATAAGGCATAATGTTTTCTCTTAAGTAGTTTGAAGTTTATTGAGCAATGTGTAAAGTAAGATGAAAAGTGAGATTTTAGAATGAATTTGAGTTGCCAAGAGATCTCCTAGGAAGGAATGTTCAATAGGCATTAGAAATGTGAAACTGAAAACATTTTTAGGTTTATTATCCCATTGATATTCTTTATTTTAGTATAATAAAAAGTTTTCCCTCCATATTTGCAGCTGTGCAATGAGATCACCACCAGTTTAAAGCTTAAGGAATCAAACTGTACTTTTTTTGTTATATAAAATGTCTTGTTAGAGAAAAATGAAAATAAAATAGTTTTAACATAACTAATCATAATAGAGCTATTCTGGGTCCCTATTTGGTTATAAATTTTATGATGGAAGATCTGACTTTGGAAAATAAAAGTTATAGATGAGAAAAAAAAATTGAGCATGTGACCAGAAAAAAATGAAACTGCTTGCAATTTTAACCTTAATATCCCGAATTCTGTTCTGCAAAATTGATGGACTCTGTCTCTGCCTGATTATCTGACTATCCTAGTCAGACTTTATAGGGAAAACAAAATGGAAAAACCTGCCCATTTTTAAGAGGGCATGCCTGCCATAGATGTCAGAATCTTTACCAGCCTAGAGCAAAATGACCATGGTCAGTTTGTCTCTGTAGTCTCAGTATCACATTTTTGCCACTGTAAATATATCTCTGACTTCAATCTGCCATTATATATTAAAGTTGCCACACATATATAAGCATTGGATATAGCTTCAAATATCTAAACTGATGTTAGACTCATATAGAGTCACAATTACAAATATTTCTCACTGTATATTTCCTCTTTCTCACCCAATTCTCCCCTAGTATCACTCAGAATTTGTTATACAGAGCAATATTGGGAACTTCTAAACTAAAGCAATAGTTGACAAAACGTTTTTGGACAAGACCACAGCTATTAATAGATGTATACATTATTTCCTTGCTATATGATCATTTCTTTCTTCTTCTTTTTTTTTTTTAGTAATGAAAATTCATGCAGTGGGAATCAGGCCCTTGCATTCTGATATTCACCTTATTAGGCACACTCCTCAGCATACCATTGCAAATGAAGTGGTGCTCATCTTGTTCCACACACACTAGTCCCTTGGAATGAGAGGATTCCTGCTCTGGGATCTGTTGACTTGGCAAATAACATTAAGAGGAGACCTTATTGAAATGTTTGTTTAGAAAACAAAAATGTACAAAGTATTCCACATATTTGTAAATTATGATATTTTTGCTCTTTTATCTTAAAAAAGCAACTTTGGTGAGATGTGACTCCTGGTTTACTCTAAAGTAAAGTTTTACAGGTTTAAATGTGTTATCTATATGATATGATATGAGATATAGATAACATATAGGATATATATATCATGTATATATATATATATGAGGGAAGTGAGCAAAGAGTTAGTTTCTAATAAAACTTAAAGTACAATTTGGTAAGTGGCTTTAGACAAATCTTAACAGCTCATTGATTCCTATCTTTATAAACAAGTAATGGAATTTTCATGTTATAATCATGGCAGCCTAGTTAGATCTGATTCAACCTCTTCTAATTTTCAATTAAAATATCCATAAAAATTCATAAAAGGAGAGAAGCCCAGAGCCACAATTTGGACTGTCAATACCAAAAGATCATATCACAAATATCTAGTGAATGATAGCTAAGTGCATCACTAATTATGTTGAATTATTTAAAATGCATTTCTGAATTGCACATGTTCTGCACTCTTAACTAGATTAATTTTAACTCTAAAGAAGGTAAAGTGAGGCTTTGACTTACACAAATCCTGGGTCCTTGCTTCAGGGCCTAGGGAATGTGAGGAGTATAAACTCAAATATCCAACCCTTCTTCCACAGCATGGGAACAGACAGGAAGTGTACCTTTCATTCTCTCTATGCTCTACCTATTCATGCTGACTCCAAAAAAAATTTAACTACTTATTTTTCCCTAAACATTCCTACTAACAGTGCAAATGCCAACAGCAATAGAGACAGGGAGTGCTGAGAGGTGGTATGCTTCACTGTGAGACAGATTGTAGCACTAGAGAAGACATTGGAGTGAGAGGAACAATAGGAAGTGTCTTGGGAAAATACAAAGTTAATATGGTACTGTGGCAAGATCCTATCAATAAGAGAGACTGAATATATTCACATATGATAAAGATAGCACTTCAAATAGAGGGAGAAATGAGTGAATAGTTAATATGATTTGTTAAAATATTCAGATAACAGGCAGACAGACAAGGAAGGAAGAAAACTAGGAAGGGAGAGAGGAATGGAGGGAGAAAAATTGGACATCTTTTATATGTTAAGCGAAAGTTTAGATGATTTATAATTTATATATATATCTTTAATTTCCTTTGTTTTACAAAATAAAGGAAATTTGAAAATAGAGAACACGTAGATCAGTAATATTAATACATATTACTTGGATTTGTATGCCGGACACTATGCCAAATCATTTAAATATATTCTTCATTCCTCACAAGTATTTAAAAGCACATTAATGCCATAATAAATCATGACCTAGTGAGAGATTACATATGAAATAAAAGAAGGGTTTAAACTTAGCAAATGTTTTAACATAATGCATCCTTTTAGTAGATCTCAAGAAATCTTATATTTATTTCCATGGATATTGAAAATTTGGAGTTTGGCAAAATTAAACATAGTAAAAGAAGACTAATAAAATATATCTTTCTTAATGCCAAAGGCAGCATTATGCTTACTGGGAAACACTAGAAGAAACTCCACTAAATTCAGGAACAAGAGAGCAGTGACGTTTATCACCACTAGTATTATCCTTGATTAATCATTAAAACAACTAGAAACTAGCAGTGATTGCCTCATTTGCTATTTTGGTTGAGGAGATACATCAGCACAGATGGGGATAGGGGTATGTGATATCTTTTACTTATTTATGGTTTATAAATATTTGTTATTCCTTTCTGGAATAGAATTATACTTTCCTACCCTATTGACATCAAACCCCATCATATATTTTGCTTTGGCCAATAAATCATGATGAAAGTGATGGTGCTCACTTCTAGGTAGGAGATTTAAGGAACAATAATGATTAGTTTAAAGACTGTTTTTCAAATCATTTAGAAAAAAATATTCTTAAAATAAGTGATAATGTAGTAACAAGATAGCTTTAGAGAGAAAGAGAACATTGAATTCACTCCTCACAGCAACCATGAGGCTAAATTACCAGTGGATCAGAGATATGAATGTAAAAATTGAAATAATATAAATGTCTAAAATTGTCAAGAGTTGAGCTGTAGAGAACTGAGCTGCCAGGTATCCAGGTGGTAAATTAGGACAACAGACCAAAATGAAAGTAACAATGTAGCCTTTATGCACTCACTGAGATATTTTAAACAAGAAGCTAAACAGGAAAAAGCACCAAAAGCACCAAAAGCACCACTGTTTTATTCTTCCCCTAGCATTGTCCAGGGCCAGGGTCGGGGTCAGACAGATCGGTGCAGATGGGGGGGGAATCATCTCACTGCCCAGGGAGCTCTAAGCAAAAGGCTCCTGCCTTTGGATAGCCCTGGAAAACAGGAGAGGGAGAGGAGAAAGGGCTAGAACTGGGAAAGTACTGAATGTTGAGTCAGAGCGGAGAAAATGTCTTCAGGGCCACCTGATAAGTAGCATTGGTGATAGAGGCATACAAGAGAGAAAGAGTTTAGCCAAGCCTGTCCCCGCATCCCAACCCACCTATACACCAACAGGAGAATCACAACCCAGATCATGAAGGTCCTGTAGCAAGGTCATGCTATTTGAAGTGGAGAATTATAACAAGCTTGTGAAAAACACCCGCTGGTGTGCTCCTAGTACCTAATTGAGACAGAGTGCCTGATCATGGGACACTACATGAGTACACAGCCAACTTTGCTATATTCATACAAGGCAATACTACTCAGCAATGAAAAAAAGAATCAACTACCTACACAAAACAATATGGATGAATCTCCAAACTCTATTCTGAGTGAAAGCAGACAGACACAAAAGAATACATATTGTAAAAGTCCATTTATGTGAATTTCTAGTACTGACAAAAATAAACTTATGTTATAAATCAGATTAATAGTTGTTTGGGGTTGAGGGAGGAGCAGGCTGATTCTAAAGAAGCATGAGGAAGATTTCTGGGATAATAGGAATATGCTATATCTTGCCTGGGGTAGTAATTACATGGGCTTTTACATTTGTCCAGGCTCATCAAACTGGACTGGTAAATGCCAGCATTCTTTTGTATGCAATAAAATTGTTTTTAAAAAGGACTCAGAAACCAACTTGAATAAGCTCCCACTGGAAAAAGATAGGAGAATTTGAACATTGTCCCCAAACTCTAGAGTTTAAACCCCCTGCATCTCTGACTCCTTTCCCTGTTGTTTCAGGGTAGGTCCTGACAGCAGGTGAAAAGGCATGCAGTGTGCTCCGTGTAGGATGCTGCCAGGTCCAATAAGTCTGATTTCCCATGGAACTGTCCACTGCATGGGCAGCTAACATGAGAGCTGGGTTAAGCCAATATGATGCCACAGCATGAAAAGCGTCTTCAACAATGGATGCTAACATCACTACACCACACATAAAGTATTCTTCCCAAAAATTTCAACCTGAGTATGACTAAACTTTTATACCTTAAATTAATCTCTAGATATAGTGATCAATTCTAGGAAAGAAGAGAGGGAGGAACAGAGGAAAGAGGGAGAAGGAAAAAAGCATTTATCAGGCATTTGATTAAACTTGAATGTTGACTCCATATTTAATGGCATTTTAAAATTATTGTTAATTTTTGAGAGACTGATTGTTATTGGTTGAATTTTGTCACCTTTTGAGGTGTTGAAGCCCTAACCCCTGGTACCTCAGAATGGGATCTTATTTAGAAATTGGGTCATCACAGATGTAGTTAGTTAAGACGAGGTCATATAGAGTAGGGTGGGCTCCTAATCCAATATGACTGGTGGTGGCCTTGTATACAGAATGCCATGTGAAGGGAGGGAGACAGATGTAGAGGGAGGATGATGTGAAGAGAACAGGGAGAAGATGACCATCTACAAGCTGAAGAGAGAAATCTAGAATAAACCCTTCCCTCACAGCCCTTGGAAAGAACCATCCCCACCAACATTTCAGTTTTTCTAGTTTGCAGAACTGAGACAAAACATGTGTGTTGTTTAAGCCACTCAGTTTGTGATGCTTTGATATAGCACACTAGCAAACTAATACCATGATGAAGCACACAATTTTCTGGAGAAAAATTAAATGTCCAAAATAAAAAAAATAATACAGCTAGGTAATGAATAAATGCTCATGACTAATCATCAGGGAAATGCAAATTAAAACCACAAGGAGCTATCACCTCATGCCTGTTAAAATGGGTATTATTGAAAATATGAAAGATAAATATTGGTAAGGATGTGGAGAAAAGGGAACCCTCACACACTCTTGGTGGGAATGTAAGTTAGTACAGCCATTATGATAAACAGTATGGAGGTTCCTCAAAAAATTAAAAATAGAACTACCACATGATCTAGTAATCCCACTATTGGAGATATATCCAAAGGAAATAAAATCAGTATATCAAAGAGATATCTGCACTCACATGCTCATTGCAGCATTATTCACAACAACCGAGGTATAGAATCAGCATGTGTCCATCAACAAATGAATTGGTAAGAAAATGTGGTATATATACAAAATTGAATAGTGTTCAGTTATGAAAAAGGATGAAATTCTGTCATTTGTGACAACATGGGTGAACCTGGAAAACATTATGTTAAGTGAAATAAGCCAGGCACAGAAGGATAAATACCACTTACTTCTATGTGAAGTATTAAAAAGTCAAGCTCATAGAAAGAGAGAGTAAAATGTTGGTTATGAGAGGCTGGTGGAGTGTGAAGGGGTGGAGGGAGGGATTGGGGAGTTGCTGATCAAAGGACATAAAATTTCAGTTATATAGGAGAAAATAAGCTCAAGTGATCTATTATACATCATAATGACTACAGTTAATAACAATATATTGTAAAATTGAAAATTGCTAAGAGAATAGATTTTAAGTGTTCTCGCTGCAGTTTCTAAGAACCTATGGATGATGTAAAGTGAGGACTTAATGTATATTAGTTTAGGCAGGGCATGGTGGCTCACACCTGTAATCCTAGCACTCTGGGAGGCCGAGG
>VBSM01003176.1:38680520-38712462 GCA_008086735.1 Cheirogaleus medius | reverse complement strand
CCCAAAAACCCCCCAAAATTAGTTGAGGACATTTCAAGTACAAAGAAATAGAGCTTCATCCTTCTTTCCTCCAAAAACTACCCCTGACCCTTAAATAACTGCCTTAACTATAAATTTGGCCCCAGAAATAGAAGGAAGGCTGCTGAGGACTTTAACAAGTTAATCATCAAATAATAAATACCTTCTGATTATTTTAAAATTAACTTTTCAGATAACATAGTTGCAAAATAGAATTTATAATCTTCCTTTTACTTCCCACTAAGTCATACTCTAATCTGAAATCAGTAGTAATATAATTCTATTTTCACTGAGGTATAATTCACATAGCATAACAATCACTCAAATACACAATTCAGCAGTTTTTATTATATTCACAAAGTTGTTTAACCATCTCCGCTATCTAATTCTAATATAATTTTATCATCCCCCAAAGAAATCTCATATCCATTAGCAGCTATTCCCCATATCCCTCTTCGCCAGCCCCAGGCAACCACTAGCTCTGTGGATTTACATATTCTAGGCATTTCTGATAAATGGCATCATACAATATGTGGACTTTAATGCCTGGATTCTTTCATTTAGCATAATATTTTCAAGAATCATCCATGTTGTAGCATACATCAGTAATTTGTTCAGTTGTATGGTTGAATCACATTTTATTATATAGATAAAACATTTTTATCTATTCATCAGTTTGTAGACATAAGATTATATCCACTTTTGGGTTAGTATGAATAATGCTGCTACTAATATTCATGTACAACATTTTGTGTGGACAAATGTTTTCAATTCTTTTCATTCCTTTGCATATATACTTAGGATCATATGGTAACCCTATATTTAAGTTTCTGAAGAATTGCCAAACTATTATTCAAAGTGGATGTAGCATTTTATGTTTTCTCAACAATGTATGATGGTTCCAATTGATCCATGTCCTTGCCAACACTTATTATACTTCATATTTTTGGTTACAGCCACTTCATAGGATGCAAAGTGTTAGTTCACTCTGGTTTTGGTTTGCATTTTCTATTGACCAGTGATATTGAACAGCTTCTCATGTGTTTGTTAGCCATTTGTGTATCTTCTTTGGAGAAATGTCTATCCAAATTCTTTGCCCATCCTTTAAAATTGGCTTATTTGTCTTTTTATTGTGGAGTTAGAAGAGTTCTTTACATAGTTTGGATATCAATCCTTCATCAGATATATAATATTCAAATATTTTCTTCCATTTTTTGGGTTATCTTTCATTTTCTTGATAGTATCCTATAATCACAAAAGTTTTTGGTTTTGATTAACTCAAATGTAACTACTATTACTATTTCTTTAATTTTTCATGCTTTTGGTGTCATATATGAGAAACTAATCCAAGGTTATAAAAATTTATACCTGTAGTTTCTTCTAAGAGTTTTATTCACATAACTTTAGCACTTTCATTTTGGTCTTTAATTTGTTTTGAGTTAATATTTATATATGATATGAAGTAAGAGTCCAACTTCATTCTTTTGCATGTGAATATCCAGTTTTCCCAGCAGCTTTCTTTGAAAGGCTATTCCTCCTCATTACATTGTCCTGGCATCCTTATAAAAAAGTTAATTTGACTATAAATGTCAGGGCTTATTTCTGGACTCTCAATTCTATTCCATTGGTGTATAAGTTTATCTTTATGCTAGTACTACATGGTCTTGATTAAGCTTTGTAGTAAGTTTCAAAATTAAGAGGCATGAATCTTCCAATTTTAATTTATTTTTCAAGTTTGTTTTTTCTATCCTGGCTCTTCTGCATTTCTATATTAATTTAAGGTTAGCTTGTCTATTTCTATCAAAAACAAACGAGTGGAATTTTGATAGGAATTATATTAAATCTGTGTGAACATATATATATGTATGTATGTATATATAAAGTCTTAACAATATTGTCTTCCAACCCATGAACCCAAGATGTCTTTTCATTTACTTAGGTTTTTAATTTCTTTCAATAATATTGTGCAGTTTTCAGTAACAAGTCTAGCACTTCTTTTTTTCAATTTATTTCTAAGTGTTTTATACATTTTGATGTTATTGCAAATGGAATTGTTTTCTTAATTTCATTTTTAGACTGTTCATTTCTAGTACAGAGAAACATAATTGAGTTTTGTATCTTTGTCTTGTATCCTACAACTGTGCTGATTCAGTTTCTTAGCTATCTATACCAGCGGTCCCCAACCTTTTTGGCGCTAGGGATCAGTTTCATGCTAGAAAATTTTTCGATAGACGAGGCAGGGGAGGATAATTTGGGGATGATTCAAGCTCATTACATTTATTGTGCAGTCAGATCTCTCTGCTAATAATAATCTGTGTTTGCAACTGCTCCCTGCCTCAGCTCCACCTGTAGGGAGGTAGTAATCTCTTCCTTTTTATTCCAGATTCTAGTAATTTGAGTCTATTCTCTTTTTTTCTTGGTCTGTTTAGCCAAGATAAGTCAATTGGTTCATTTTGCAAAGAACTAACTTTTGGTTTTACTGATTTTGTCTACTCTTTTCCTCCTTTTATTTTACTCATTTTCAGTATAATCCTTATACATCCTTCCTTCTTCTTAGTTTGCTCTTCTTTTTCTACTTTCTTATGGTGAGAATTTAGGTTTTGATTTGAATTCTTTCTTCTCTTTTAATATAAGCATTTGTAGCTATAAATTTTCCTTTATATATTACTTTATGTGCAACTCATATTTTTGATTTGTTGCATTATAGCTTTCCTTAATCTCAAAGTGTTTTATAATTTTTGTTGTGATCTATTTGTTTATTTAGGAGTGTGTTTAATTTCCATATATTTGTACATTTCACAAATATGTTATTCTATCTAATGGTAGTGAATTTCATTTCATTATAGTCAGAGAACATACTTTGTATCATTTTAATTATTTTAAATTTACTCAGACTTGTTTTAGAGCCTAATATATGGTCTATCCTGGAGAATATTCAATGTGCACTTGAGAAGAATTTGTATTCTGCTGTTGTTGAGTAGGGTGGAGGGTGCTATAGATATCTTTTAGATCAAGTTGGTTTATAGTGTTCATTTTCTATTTCTTTGTTGAGCTTCTTCCTAGTTGCTTTGTTACTTATAATGGAGTATTTAAGTATCTAATTATTATTGTTGAATTTTATATTTCTTTCTTCAATTCTGACAGTTTTTCTTTCATATTTTGGGAGACTCTGTTGTTTAGGTTATATAATGCTATATTTCTGTGAATATTTTTTAAGCAATAACAAATTTTGCATGCACTTATTTCAGTTAAAATTAGGGTTGATTATGAATGACAAAGATATCAAAACAAGATTGGCTAGATTAGATAGAAGACAATCTCATTCACAACTAAAGAGGAAGTGAAGGAAAGCAGTGTCATTGGCATGGATACCCAGACTCCTTTAATCTGCTTTAATTACTTCACTAATGTACACATGGCTTTCAATTCTCAACATGATTTCATGGAGAAAGCTGCTGAAATACTAGCCATACCTTCTATCCACAGCACAAGCAGCAGGAAAGTGTAGGAAGGGGCAAAAGAGGCACAGCTTCCAGTTGAATTAGCTTCCTATAAGCAGCCTTCTTAGAAGTTCCACTTAATGCTTTTGTTTGCTTAATCACATGACCACTTAGCTTTGAAGAAATCTAGAAAATATAGTCTGTTGTCTGTGCACATTTCTACTACCTATAATATTTAATAAATTATAGGTATGTATTAATATATTATAAGTACACATACATATGGGAGTATATAATATATGGCATATCTGTAATATATAATATAGAAAATTGTTAATAGCAAAGAAGGGGAAATGGATTGGGCGCAGGCAGCAAGCAGTCTTTACCACAAGATGTGCAACATGTTGAGGTAAAGAACAATAAATGTCCTGTGGATAAGGTGAACCTGACAGTGATCTGCCCTTGGTTAGGTCTTCTTTTGGTGATTCCACCCCAGCGTTGGCCTCTGACAAGGACATAGGCACTGTATTCCCCTCTAGTGTATGATTGCTCCTTTATTGAATGCATATTAAATCCTTGATTTATTTATCAGTATTAGGGAATTTTGTCTTTCAAATGATTAGAACTAAAAATATAAGACTGTTATGTATTAGATAAAACTCTGCAAGTAGTGTATAACACAGAGTTCATGGGTGAACACCAATGAACAGGGAAAAGACCCTCAATCTAATTTGACATAAGATATATCTCTATAATTGTGGTAAATTAATATTATTTAAGATTGCTTGAATTCTCTCACCCTGCTCCCCATAAATACATTTTTCTTTGAAAATCTATTTTTGATTTTGTACCTCGTTAAAAATTTGTCCCTTTATTTTTAAGTTCTGCTACTGAAATTATTGTCATCATTATTATTCCTACAATTAAAAATGATGACATCTGTTTAGGAATGTTCATTACAAAAAGAAGAGAAAGGAAACTTAAACTTGAAACAAATCCTTATCCTGACCTACCAGGTCAATATTTAATTTATTCAGTGGATAAGAATTTTTGAATGTACATATAAGCTACAATTAGGAACTTCTCTATAACTCACTAGTTTCACATATCAAAATATGTTTTAATTCTTATATACCTTTATAGACCTGGGAGAGAAGAACATAAAAACAAAGAAATCTGTGGTCTCAGGTACTAAATAAATGTGAAACTAAATTAACAGGTAAATTGAAATTCTTTTGACAAGAAGAGTTGATGCTTGTTTTCTAAGGCTAGGAAAGCATAATTCCAGACAAAGCATATTTTATAATACAACAGATGAAACCATCTGGAGAGACTACACAGTATGGATGTCTCTGTAAGGGTCTAGTCCTACCTTTTATGAGACCATCCAGAATGATCTCTGCCTTTGCGTTGAAGAGCCTTTTTAGCTAAGATTTTGTACAGTTGTTCAGTGTCCAAATCCTCTAAACATCCACTTAGCTTCCTTGGCATGCAGAGTACTTTCTCCTTTACCTATAGATACTGTTCTTTATTGATGTATTCCTATCTACTCTTTTCTCTTTATTTGAGAAGAATAGAGATAAAAATGGATGATTTCAATATTTCCTAATCCAATATTTGCCTGTAAGGGGACCTCCTGTGAAACTATAAACTCTTTGGAAACTGTGGATAAGGTCATGTTTAGTTTGTGATAATCTCCTTCTTACATTGTGGTTTCTTTTAATAAACCATCAAGAAGTCAATAAAGTTGAGTATATCAATATAGCCTTTTGGTGATATTATGGGGAATTAAAGGACAGGGTAGTATAAGAATAATGAAGTCTTTTTGAAATTACCCCTCTGCTGACTCACTGTCAAGAGGAGAAGTAGGGAGGAATAACAGTGTTGGAGATTCATAAGTTAATTATGTCCTCTTGCCCTCCCAACTCTCTCAACAGTACAAACCATAGTACATGGTAATTTGTGGTAATATATTCTCAAAATTGCAAATAAGTATATAATTAATATCATGATTGGGAGCATGGATGGACTTCAGAAGAACATTCTAGGATGGGCATTGGCAGGCTGGTATCTCTCTGTAAATGGTATTAATACATGGTTCCTGGTCATCATCAAGTATTGTATTAAATATACACACACACCCCTACGTATACTCACACATTCATACACCCATACATACACTTATCTGAGAACAAATATTTATCCTCAGTAATAATACAGACCAGAATAATATTTTTTTAAAAGAAACATTTACTTAGAACAATATAATCTACTGTGAATACTTTATTCATAGTGGAGAAACTGCTGTATATTACAATGTTGAATAGGGTTACTACCAAATTAGTGTATCTTCTTGCTCCTAACTCATGCCCAGATTCTTTTCTGTGCATAGGATATGTAGGGCTCGTTACAACCAACCTTTCAAGAAACAGAATCATTGGCATTTTGGCAACAGAGTCCTAGCAAAATATTTTCTACAGTTGGGCTAATAAATTCTTAGGGAAGAAACCCGATACTATTTAAGGTAGAACAGAGCCTGTATTAGGCTATTTATAGTAATCCCATGGACCAGAGAATGTAGACAAACTCATTCTTCTACTAAAAATATATATTAACCAGTAACCATTCTTCTAGTAATAACACATATTAACTAAGAATTTAATATATATATATTATATTTTTAGTTAAGTATGAGATCTTTGTAGGCATGGAATATGTCTTACCTGAGTATTTTGCATAATAACCTGCAAATGAACATATTTTCTAAAATAAATAAAATCTTTTCTTCCCACTTAAAAATTTTTTATTAGTTGATGTTTATATAAAAGTCTTACCGACACAAAAGAACCAAAACTCTATAAAATAATTTAAAGAGGTTTATTCTGAGCCAGACATGTACAACTGTGGCCCAGAGAGCCATGCCCAAGAAGCCCTGGGAAAGTGGTCTCACTGTGGTTGGGTTACAGTTTGGTTTTGTACATTTTAGGGATCCAGGAATTGCACATAAAGTCATAAATCGTTACATGGAAGGTGTACATTGGTTTGGCCCCAGAAGGCAAGACATCTTGAAGCAGAGGATTACAAATTATAGGTGAGCTTAAAGATTCTTTGATTTGTGATTGGTTAAAGAAATGAAGCTTTGTCTAAAGGCTTGGAATGTTTTAAGAGAAGGAAGTCTGTCAATCAGAGTCAAGCCACAGGACATATACTCAGACTGAAGTAATCTGTTAAGTAAATTAGTGACCTGCAGGTGTTATTTAAACTTTGTCTTATATAGCCTTAGCCCTGTTAGTAAGTTAAAAAAGGATATCTCCAAGAAGGGAGGGAAGCATGATGAGGCATGTCTGACCTCCCTTCTCATGGCCAGCAACTCAGCTTTAGGGTATTTCTGGGCTCCCCTTGGCCAAGAGGGGGTCCATTCAGTCAGCTGGGGGGCTTAAGATTTTATTTTAGTTCATAGTCTCATGAAATTATAAAAATCATATTTATATATAAATTTAATGAAAACACTGTAACCATTGAATGGCAATTGGATGCCTTTCTCTCATTTGCACATAAACATCATGCTAGTTTCACTTCCATTAGGTAATTAGCAGGAAAGTTAGGATAAGAGAGTAGAAATAAGTAAAATAGCTTGTCTTAACTTCTAGAATAGATTGATAGTAATAAAATAGAACCCAGTTTCCTGACTAATGTTGTATGAAGAGTTTCAAATTATTCTCTGTGATAAAAGAGCACATTAATGTGGTCTATGAGGTTTCCTCAACTGATCTATAAGTTTAACAAAATATCAAGCAGATGCCTCCAATTATTTACCAACCATTCATCCTTTAACCCCTTCCGGTGTGTTTTTTTCCCACAATACTTAGCTAAAACTGCTTTATCAGAATTTACCAATGGTCTTTTTCAGGGTCTGTCTCTCTTAAATACTCAGAAAGAGAGGATTATACATTCCATCACCACTTTTTTGAAGCACTCATCTTGGCATTAGAATATGCTGGAAGTCCTGGTAATTCTTTGATCTACTTTCTTCTCTTCTCTTTCCCCTTCACTGGGTCTTCTTCCTTTTTTTTTTTTTCTTTCTTTCTTTTTATTTTTTTGAGACAGTGCTCTTGCTCTGTTACCACGGCTAGAGTGCAGTGGCATCATCATAGCTGATTGCAACCTCAAACTCCTGGGCTCAAGCGATCCTTTGATCCTTCCAGCTCAGCCTCCTGAGTAGCTGGGACTATAGGCACGCACCACCAACATTTGCTATATATATATTTTTTTTTCAGAGACAGGGTCTTGCTCTTTCTTAGGCTGGTCTCAAATTCCTGACCTCAAGTGATCTTCCTGCCTAGGCCTCCCAGAGTGCTAGGATTACAGGCGTGAGCCACCGCGCAGGGCCTTCTTCCTTTTCAATGCCACAAAATGTGGGTGTTCTTCAAGGACCTGCCCTTGGCTTCCTTCTTTTGCTCTGTACACTTACCTCCTCTCTTATATGTTCATTATCTTCTCCAGAGACTAAGATCTTCATGTGCATGATTCTCAAAACTATCTCTGATTTCTCTCTTCTAATTTGATCCTGAGATTACAAATACCAGCTAAATATTACTACAGATGTTGGAATATAGTGATCAGTAGAGTAGGCAGTGAAAAGATGTAGAAATGGGCTTCTGTATATATAGGGAGCTACACCACTTATTAATAGAAAGACATGAAGCATGGCAGGAACTGGTAAGTTCCATGAAAGATTTACCATATGTTTACCATGTAATTGCTACCTTAAACCAAAGGATAATTGATAAGATTATTTTTAGAAAAAGATTTTTTTCTGAATAGCTTTTATTTCTAATTTTATACATATTGTAGTTATAGAATATAGATTGCATGTTGTCAATTATTTGAATTCTTATAAAACTTCTTTTGATGCAAATATCATTATTGGTGACTGTTTTGTGTGTGCCTGAAAGTAAGGTATATTTTCTCTTCATTTGTTGTAATATTCTAGATGTATTTATTAGGTCAAACTATTAATCATGCCATTGAAATCTTTTCTACCATTATTACTTTCCATGAATCATATATCCATTTCTATAAAATGTGTGTCCCTTTACTGTGTTCCTCCATAATGATATCAGTTATTGCTTCTTATAGTTTGAAGCTATATGCTGGGCTGCATGCTGACTATTACAATATTCCTTATTTACTTTACATTTTTTGTACATATATAATATCCCTCTTTGATCATAAATCTCACTTTGGCCTTTACTTTTTTCCTAAGATTTCCAGATGATATTTTCTAGATATATTTTTTCATGCCTTCATTATCAACTTTTCTGCATTTAATTTTTGAGTGTATGTACGTGTTAAGTGACTATCTTTTAGACAATATTGCTAGCTCCTGTTTTTAATACAATCTGAGGGACCTTGTCTTTTGATTGGTAAGTTTTACCTACTTTAGTGAGTTCACTATAAATTGTTTTTCTTACTAATGTATTAAAAATTGTTTCTGTCCTCTTATTTTATGTTTTCTTCTTACTATAAATTTTTAAATTTTGTGTTTACTATTTTCCTGATTTTAATGAGATGAGTCTTATGAGTTGAACTATATGCATTCTATTTTTATTATTTTGATGATATTAAGATTCTTTCAAACAATATTTATTGACCATTGACTATGTCTTAGGAAATGCTCTAAGCACTGAGAAATAAAACAGATTAATATTTTATGTTTCTCTATCAATATCTATAGCTTTATTAATAATGTTTCCCCCCGAAAGGGACACATGTTAACACAATTCCCTTCTCATCTTCCTCTCTTCCCCAAACAACTTTCACAATATTGGTATCATTTAAAGTTTTAGTATTAGATTTTTATGCTTACATGAATGTTTAAATTATTGCTTATTTGGATATTAATAAATTCTCTTTTGTTTTTTATATGTTCTTCCCTACCTTGGTAGTTTCTTGCTTATGGAATCAATTCCTTCCTGCCAATAGTTAAACCTCTAAGAATTCTTTCAGTGAAAGTCTTCATGCTGCTAGACTTTCTGATAACTAGAATCTTATTTTTGCTTAAACATTGAAATGATAGCTTAGCTGAATGCAATATCAGGTTCAAATTATTTTTCTTGAAAACTCTCTTATATTCAGTGCTGTTAGCAAGGCTAATAGGTATTGGATTTTAGTTTCTTTGTGGATCATTTAATTTTTCTCTTTGAAAATCATAACAGTTTTTCTTTGTCTTTCATAATCTTAAAAGTAACTGTAATATCTAAATGAGGATGTTTTTCTACTTATCTCTCCTATTCAGTCCTTTATGTGCCTTTCTAATCTTGTCTTACATCTTTCATTAATTTTAACAACTTATCTGTAAGTTTTCTTCAAACATTTTCTTTACATGTATATCTTGTCTCTAGATGGGAATTGCAATTTCCATTCTCCGTATCTTTTGACTTCTTTTTTCATTCTTTCTATCTCTTTATTCCCTGCTAATGCCTTCTGAGAAACTTCTTCAACCTTATCTTCCAGCTCAGTAAATCATTCATCAAGTATATTCGACACGTCCTCTTTACTACCATAAGTAACTAGAAAATGAAATGGAAAACAGATGCCATCTGTGATATCAACAAAAACTACCAATTATCGAGGAATTAATTTAGCAAAAATTGCCTGAGAGGTTTTTAGGATTTTTGGAAAATTCTATTTAAAGATATCAAATAGATCTGAATGAATGGAGAAATCTAACATGCTTGTGAATACAATGAATAAAATTTGAAAAATGTTAATTGTCCTTAAGTTAAGCAACAAATTCATTGATATTCCATTGAACACCACAGCTAGATTTTGGGAGAAACTTGACAAATTTATTTCAAAATTTATATAGAAATATAAGTTTCCATGAATTGCTAAGGTAATTTTCAAAAAAGTAGAAAGATGGGAAACCCATCCTATTAGATATTAGGACATTATATCACCAAATGATAAAATCACCAATGTGGTACTGGTTCAGGGACAAACTAATTGACTGAAGGAATAGAAAAATAAGAATTGAAGCAGAGTACTTGTTAAATGTTAAAAGATATATCACATAACTTCAGAGAAATGGTAGAAATTTTTAAAATAAAACTAGAAGCTTGATTTACCATTTAACAAAAAGTAAAATTGGATCTCTGGCACATTCCATTACAAAACAAAAATTAACTTCAAATGGATAAAAGTCCTACATATAAAACAGTCAAGCTTACTGAAGATAATCTTTACTGAAGCAAGATATAAAAGCCCAAAGCATAAGAGAAAAGCCAACATAATTTGACTTTTGACTAATAAAATAACTGGACAATGTAAGTAAGGATTTCTATTTAATAATGGTAATTTATGCAGATTTGTTCCCTGGGAAGCAGACCACAAGAATGGAGACTTGTGAGCAAGAGGTTTATTATGGAGCATTCTTGAGATGAACACCTGCAAAAAGGAAGGAAGAAAATAGGATTGGTTAGAGGCAGAAGCAGTGCTATGGAAAGGCTAGGCCCAAATATCCCTGGATTGAGGAGTCATTGGATACAGGCTGCTCTGGGAAGATAGCGTGAACTTGAGTGAGGCAATTATCTTCAACCAAGGCATTTCCTGATGAGAGATGGTTATTGTAGGCTATCTGCAAATATCATTCCTCATCACTGAGGGAATAAGCCCCTGACCAGGGATCTGAGTGGTGCATCAGAATCCATTTTAGTCACCAGACTGAGATTAAATGACAGCCAGGGAGTAAATACAATGAATAAATAGTAAGAATTAATACATAAAATATCCAGTGACTTCCATAGAACCCAGTAAAATTACTAGTGAAAAGAAGATAACAGAAGGAAAACTTTAAATGAATAATAATTATATAAATTTATCCTAACTTCATTAATAATGAGAAAATGAAAAAGCATATATTAAGGATATTGACCATAGTATTGTTTGTTTTAGTAAAGAATTGAAATAATTTAGATGTTGAATACTAATGAAATGGGTAGATAATATGTGGCACAGGTATTTCTAATTATCCCTTTAAGTGCATCCTACAGATTTGATAATGTAGTACTTTCAATTATTTCTTTCTAAATATTTCATAATTTCCATTGCAATTTTTATACCACTGATTTTTTTTTTTTAGAGACGGGGTCTCGCTCTTGGTCAGGCTGGTTTCGAACTCCTGACCTTGAGCTATCCACCCGCCTCGGCCTCCCAGAGTGCTAGGATTACAGGCGTGAGCCACCGCGCCCGGCCTTGATTATTTTTAAATATTTATTATTTTCCACATAGTTTTTCATATTAATAATTGACTTTTAGTTTTGTTTCACTGTGGTTATAGAAAATGGTCTTTATTATAGCACCTCTTTGTTTTATCCCCAAGAGAGGCAGTACCAGGCCAATCACCCACAGAGTCTCCCTCATCATGGTGGCCAGATTCAAGCACGAATAAATTTTAAGGGAAGGTTGGTTAGTGAAACAAGCAAGGGTGCCCACTGCTGCAACTAGTGCCAAAGCCATAACTGATATTCATTACCATTCTCCTTCAATGGTCATTTTATATTTGTTTCAGCCTTAGCCATTTCTTTGGCTGGTCTGCGTGGCTTGCTTGGCAGGGAGGCTCAGAACTTTACATCTTATGGATCAAAACTTTACCACTTAGTTTTCCTTTCCTTGTGTGGCAGCCATGTTACAAGATGGAACCCCAGTGACTCACATCTCCCAGTATTTAAGCTCTGGTGTAGTGCCCTCATGCATTAAATAATGGCTATCCCTATATGACTGGTAAAATATGGCAAAAGTGACAATGTGTGATTTCTAAGGCTAGATTATAAAAGATATTGCAGCTCTGCCTTGGTCTCTTGGAACACTCATTCCTGGTTCTCTGAGCCACCATGTGAGACATTCTACTAACTTGAGGGTAATATGCTAGAGAGCTCTCATTTAGAGGCTCTTAGTCACATGAATCCCTGGGACTATACAAAAAGAAAGAAATGCATGGGCAGTCCCCAGCCTTTTCAGCCCTCATGCATTTAATTCATCCCTGCTGAAACCCCAGACAATTCATACAGCAGAGATAAGATGCCCCTGCTGAGCTTTGCCCAAATTTTGGATTCATAAAATAATTTATTGTTTTTGTCTTAAGCCACTAAATTTTATACAGAAATATGTATATGAAAACACTTTTTCCAACCATGGTTGCTATAGTTATCCATTTATAGTTATCATGGGCATAAAAGTTCATAAATTCAGTGGGTTTTAGACAACATCCTCTGTATCCTCATTATATAACAGCTGTAGATTATCTGACAATTAGGATTGATTACTCACACCAATACTATAACTTCTTTCTTTGCTTATTGGTCCACCAGCATGGGGATAGGCATTAGCCCTGTTTGGTTTAGCATTGACATTTCACCTCAGTCTACATTTGCACAAAGTTCTTTTCTTCTAGATTAGCTGGCTATTAGGAGTACCGCTCAAGGCCAAAGTTCAGATAGAAGTGTCAGCGCAGCAGAGGTAAGTGATGTGGAAATCTGGGCCGCATGATTGTGTAATTTACTATTGTATTTTGGATATGCTCAAGCTGAAACCCAGATGCTGTTTCTGTATCTTCCCAATCTAGGAAATGGTGGATCAGATAATGCCCAGCTCAGGAAAGTAAACCCCAGTGGCATAGTCACTTAGCATCCCATGGTCAGGCTGTCAGTTTTCTAGTAGGACCCAGTATCAAGGCGGGAGTGTTTGTTCAAATTTAGACGAGTGCTTTTTCAGGGAAAGTATCAGCTTCCTCTAAAACCCTAGGGACTTCTCAGAGACTCACAGCAACGTTTTTCTGCACAGATGTTTCTACTTTCATCAATTCTGCTAAGTCATAAGGCCCAAGTGGCTAGACACCTCAGGCTGGATCTTCTGCAGAATCTTCCTTTCCTTTTTAGGCCCCACTCAAAATTATTAACTTCCAAGTCACCAAATACATGGGTCAGTGTAGTGTTATCCAGATGAGTGTATGTTCAAAAATCAGAACAGGCCTACTAAAGACTATGCTTCTTTCAGAGGAGTATCATTTATAAAGTGAAAAAATTTCACTGTATAGTTTTAGAAGGAATGTTGTGGCATGTCACAGACCACTGGACCTCCAAAACTGTGGCTGCAGCTGTCCCTTGAATCTTCATGAGGCTTAATTTCAGGCCCCAGGCACCTGTGTCTTATTAGGATATCTACTATACTTTCCATTTTCTGCTCCCCGAGTCCAGTTATCATGATGTGATCAGTGTACTGGTCTAGTGTTCTATGGATTGTCAAGATGATCAAGATACCTGCATTCTCTACTGTGACAGCAGGACAGTTAGCATATCCCTGGGATACAGAGTCAGTGGGTAGTGCCGTTCTTACCGTGTGAATAAAAACAGAACTTGATCCTGCTTATTGAAGAGAATTGGGGAAAAAATGTATCTGCAAGATCAGTAGTCCTATAACAAGTGCCAAAGCCTATGTTATTCTACTGTCACTTAACCAAGTGGTAGCCTCAATAGCAGCTTCTGCGGCAGATGGTAGAATATAGCAGCTGTGAGGATGTGATTGGGACTGCCACTTGGATAAATTTATAGTAATATTATGTCATCTGCCAAGATCTATTTCATTTCTTTAGGGTACATATAGGTATATTAAATGTAAATATGATGTGGACCATCACCTCTACATCCTCTACCTTTTAATAGTGGTATTAATTTCAGCATTTCTTCATATGATATAGTATTTTGATTTATAATTTTCCTCAGGATGAGATCGTGGTTTCTGAGGCTTCCACTTGGCTCTTGATGCCCTAACGGCTTTTATTCCACAGACCATAATATATGAGTTCTGCCAGCTGCTAAGAATTCCTTTCTGTCATGCACATGGGGACCAAGGAAATAACCACAGGTTAGATCCAAATATACTTGGATGCACTGTGAAATACATTTGGGCCAAACTCCACCTGGCCTCCATAAGCTTAGGGATGGTGTTTCAGATCCCATGACATCAGTGTCAGCACAGACATTGTATCTAACTGTCCTAGAAATGTCTGTTTTCCCATTCACTAGTGTTCAGTTTCCCTGGAAGTGGTTCCAGGTCCCTTTGGAGAATAATCAAGGGAATATTTACTGTGTGTGCTTGAGGTGATATTGCAGACTTTTTTTCTCAAGGGGACTGTGCTCTTCAATCAATTGATTCTAAATTTGAGAACTGACTTGTGTCTGGAAATTGGATGAAGAACCACAGTTTTCCATTTTAGCAGCTGATATTAGCCTTATGCCCATCATTTCTTTTTTCTCTCTTTCTCTCTCTTGTAGGCAACTGCCTATCTGTCTCATGTCACCACGACCTATCAGCAATTCAGGTCCCTGAAGGTCAAGGAAACTTAGTGCCAAATCTGGTAATTACATCCACCTTGCCTCTGATGATTGGGTTTTACATCTTAGCCTCAGCGATTCCCTCATCTCCATCAATACTAAAGAGCTCAGTTCAAAAGCCACAACTCCTACCATCAACAGCAGCTGGCTGAGCACAGCCACCACCAACCAAGCTTCTTAAAGATGTTGGTGCTCTCACCACAGTTCATTGTTTATGGAATGTCCACTGGGCCCACACAGGGATTTTAATCAGGTTGTGGGTCCTTGGGTATGGCATAATAAATCCATTCTAACATTTCCAATTCTCCAGTTTTTCTGGCCCCTTCCTCAATACTATGTTAGGAAATTCCAGATTTTTCATTGTATTTGCTATATTTAAGTTTGAAGGTGCTATCTCAGCAAAATATTTTGGGGTAGACATCAGTGTTGTTGCCAGATCATCAAATTCTGAGGCTAATGTGTCTCTGTTCAATAAATTCTCCCATATCTAGCCTTATGTTCTGCCTCATGTGGTATAACTCTGAAGCTTTACTCTCACATTTGCTTCTTAGGTTTCTGCCATTACTTATCAGTCAGGTCTATCAATTCCTCTGGTACATAAACTATTTTCTCCTGGAGATGGATTAAACTTTTCTACTCAGGTTATCCTGAGGCCTAACTCTAGCTAATGAAGGCAGGTGGGTGGACCATGAGGGAAATGATCATCCTTAGAGGTGCTTATCTCAGATTATGTCATTGTATAGTCTCCTATGTATGGCTAGGAGAAGGGGGCTTCTTCTGCCAGCCTGGAAGTTTCAGAAGAATGTGGGAGTTCAATAATTTCAGCTGTGTTTAACCAAATAATCCTGTTCCAGGTCCCAATATCCCATCTCTTTCCTATTAAGCCACTAATATTAGCATAAGGGCCTTGTGAGTCTGTGCATTCAGGAAGCATCAGGGCTCTGCCACCCTTTCACAAGATCCTGAGCCTGATTTTCAGCACATTCTGCCTTGAGGCAACAGGAGATGAGAGTTTCCCTAAAAACTTCCCTGGAAGCCCTCTAGATTTCACATTGTTCCTTGTTTTGGAATTTGGCTGGCCTAAGCTTAGCATTTTATTTTTCAATATCTATAATCCCATTAAGAGAAGTCAGTCCACGCATTCTTTATAAATATTGTTGACTCCATTATGTTTAAAACCACAACCATCATATATTCCAATGCTTCTCCTTTTACTTGCACTTATTCCAATTTAACAAAGGTGAAAATCTTTATAATGATGGTGCCATTGCTAACAAGAAATTTTTACTATCCTACTTACCACTAGAACTGAAATCCTCACTGTTGTCAGACTAATAAATAGGCCAGCTCTAAGATCCCATCTTTATGGCCTACTTTCTAAGAACACCCCTATTATCAACTGTCTTGCCCTGAGGTCTCCAGAAAACAAAGCCTAAGGAAGGGAGAAAAGCCAATACAAAGATAGGTTACCATGCTGGCCACTGCTTAGTATGTAGTATAGCTGTTTGCTCATCCATGTTGCATTATTTTCAAAAAGTTACATAAATGAGCAAATATTAGGGCCTTTTATCCAGGAAAAGGAAGATAAAGAATTTATCCAACCTCTCTTGCCTCCCATAGACTAAAGTCATGCCCGATAGGAAATTAATTCCCTTTTACACCTGGGTTGCACATGAATGAAGGGGCCAGGAAGACACTAGTGCACCTCATACCTCAGCATCAACATGAAAGCCTGAGACAGGTGGCAAGAGATATAGAGCATGGGCATGAGGCAAGGCATCATGAATTGTTCCTGCAAGAAGTTGATTAGTGTTCATGCAGAATGTTAGTTTGTCTGAAGCAAGTGACCAAATGTCCAAAGACAGACGAAGCCAAAAGATTTAACATGACACATATTTACAATTTTAATTTCAATTAAGTTTCTGGAAGGAGCACATAATTGAACTTATTTTGTATTTAGTTCTGATGTCCTTCACCTGTTGATATTGAAACCATTTATACTAACTATAATAACGGAATTTACATTAACCTCTCATTGAGTTGTATACTTTGTGCTATTTCGCTCTTTGTGTTCAGTAATTTGCAATGTGCACTTTGCTTTGTTGGCTATTGTATTCAGTAGTAGTTTTAAAAGACTGCAGCATTTTAAAATTTTGATGTGGGCTTACTTTATATTCTTCAATAGAGTTCCTGATTATACAATTTTTCTAGCTTCAAACATAATGAGGAAATGTAACTTTTAACCTCAATCTATGTAAAACAAGAAATTTAATGTGCTTTTACTGCCCCGCCCCTATACTTACAGATCTTTCTTAATTTAATATGAGATATAGATTATATGTTAGAGGTATAGATTATTATTCTTTAATTATTTTGTATAATTACATTCTTTTTAAAGTGACATTTACTACACTGTATTAAATTATGTTAACGTTTGTATGGAAATTAATTGGATTCACACATAAGAAGGCTCACCATAAGAACATTTATTGCAAATTTTCCATTTTTTATTTCTCAATTTCAATTAAGTTTTGACCCTACAGAGTATGTGTTTGTGTAAACTTTTCCAAAGTGTGTGTCAGTGTCATAATTTATAAAATCCTTGCATATCATAAAATAAAAAGAATTCATTTGCCACCTGCTCCCTGGCCTTGTTGCCCTGCAGAAAAAGAAAAAAAGAAAAATCTTTGTAAACAATTCTCCATTATCTTTTTGTACTTGGTGTTGCAAAGGTTTAATTTTAAAGCCAGTCCAAAATCCATGTGAGGTTTCCTATATTTTTTCTGATCTCTAGGTAACCTACATATTTTGGGGCCGAGTTTATAATAAAATAATTTCTTTATCTTTAACATTTCAAAAAATTTATCAGGATATTTATGTTACTAAATAGTTTTAATTAGGTTGCCTGCTTCAGTTCTGGACATTTTAAAATAATTTATTCTGCTTTTTATAGTAAAATCATTTTGATAAGTGTTTCAGAGTAATTCTTCCCTTTTCCTAAGACAAAGAATTTTTTTCTTAAGTCAATTTGTTTGCATCTGTAGTTTTTATTCAGAGTAGGTCTAAAAGTGGAAGGCAAGTTAATGTACATAATTTTAAGCACAATTTCTACCTTTTAACAGGCTTGACTATAAAGAAAAGGGATCTTAATTATTGCCTGGTTCTCTGTCTTCTACGATGAGAATTTATTTCTGAATTATTCAGGCTGTTTTTACTTAAAATTTATTTTTTCCTGAAGCAGTATTCCATAATTTTATATACCTCTCAAGCATTGCTCATAAGCATTGTCCTTACCTACAGTTGACACCACATTGCAAGTTTTTGATGCACCTTTTTTCCCCCCAACCCCTCTCTCTTCGTATTCTTTTACTGGGAACTGAATTTTCTGAGTGTTTGATGGCTATGGATATACAGAGGGTAGTAAAATCTAAGAAGGCAATGTCCCTTGCTATCACTAAAAGTAAATTATATTTCAGGAAATGGATGGCTGTTCAAATTGGTGGTTGGCAAAATCCCTGCCTTTATATACTAAGGATGGGTAGTGGGTATGAATTGCAGCCTCACTCAGCCTTCTTCCTCCTAGGCACTGCTCACATTTGATGGGCAAAGTGAGTACAGGCCTCCAATTGTTTCTCAGTCCAGACAGTTCCCATAGAAACAGCTTTCAGACTGAGAAACAGTTGTTTTCCTTCTTTTCAAGTACTGTTTTTGACTTAGTAAACTTTTCATCTTCCTTCATTTTAATGGGAGGTTAAGAGAGTGTATTTCAGAGGAGGCTTATGTGATGTTTAAAGTGATTATTTTTATTCTCAGAGCAAATAGCATCTGCATCAATAATGACTTTGAACAACAAAATGTCACCATAGGGCTTATGTGAAATGGTTACACTACTTTTTCCCCCAACTTAAAGATTGCTAGATATGCTAGATATTAATTTTTCTCAATACTCAGAGTGGCTGAGTGATAACCAGGGTGGAAGTCCAGAAGTCAGACAGGATTGCTTGGCTCTATAAAGAAATATCTCTTGGACAGGATTATTTTACCCACAGATAAATTCAGGGACTCGGAATACACACACACATACACACAGAGAGACAAACACACAATCTAACCTCCAATGATGATAAATTTAAGATAAAGAAATCATTAAATCATTTTCAATAGTACATATTAGGATCCATAGAATTTGGGTGGGGAAATTAAAAGGAGTTAGAGATAACTAGCATTGAGTGACCCAGAAAATCATGGTCTCTTCAGGAAACTTGAGTACACATGCATGCATACACACACGTACACACGCATAATCATACTCATAGTGAGAAAATAACAAGATTCATCTGCATTCTTCATAAACTTTGAAAGTACAAATATATTTAATAGTTTTCTTTGGTAACTAACGATGGTAAAAGATCATCTTCAAAATCACAGTAAAATAAAGAACTCTGATTTTTACTGAGAGTTGATGAGTTAGGTCTCTATGAGCCCCTCAGATTAATCCTTTAAAATGGATACTCTTACCAATTTAATGGATATTGTATGAATTGTGATATATTTAAGTGCATGAAATAGAAGTCCTTTTCTGTGGCTTAACCTTATAATGGCATTTTTTTTTTCGTAACAAGAGGTGTGAAAGTAGGAAATCTAGGCCCCTTCTTTTTTATTGCTCCATCATCCTTATAGAGAAGCTTTTATCTTCATGCTTGTCAAATCATGGTGGCAAGATAGTTTCTTCTTCAGCTGTACTGTAGGCTGGAGAAAGAGAAAGGGACAAAAGGGGTGTCTGTATTAGAAAAGCAAAAATATTCTCAGATGTCCCTTGTGGGTCATGCCTATATCTCATTGCCTACACTTATGTTACATGGCCACACCTGGTGGGAAGGGAGTCAGAGAAGGTGAATGTTTGGAATATATGTCTATACTAATACTAATATCTTTTGGACAACATTTAAATTCTAAATAATTGTAGGACCTATACCCTAACATTTCTTTTTCTTTCTTTCTATTTTTTTTTTTTTTAGAGACAGAGTCGTATGGTCTTGCTTTGTCATCCAGGCTGCAGTGCCATAGTGTGATTATAGCTCACTACAGCCTTGAACTTCTGGTCTCAAGCGATCCTCCTGCCATGGCCTCCCAAGGTGCTGAAATTACAGACGTGAGCCACCACATCCCACCTTCAAATAACATTTTTTTAAATGCCCACATACTGATAGAATACCGTCTTTAAGATAACCCTGGAACATTCATTCAAGAAACTCTATTGTGTTTTGTATATCTCTCTTAGCCTTAACAACTAAAAGTCAGTATTTGACACATGTGCCACGCCTATAATCCCAGTGCTTTGAGAGGCTGAAGTGGAAGAATCACTTGAAGACAGAAGTTTGAGAATAGTGAGATGCCTTCTCTACAAAAAGTTAAAAATTAGCCAGGCGTGGTGGCACATACCTGTAGTCTCAGCTACTGGGGAGGCTGAGATGGGGGGATTGTTTGAGACCAACAGTTAGAGGCTGCAGTGAGCTATGATTGCCCCACTACACTCCAGCCTGGGTGATAGAGTCAGACCCTGTCTCAAATAAATAAATACATAAATAAATAAAACAAATCTTTAAATTCATTATTTTATAGATTAATTTTTAAGGTCTTAAAATTGTCACCTCTTAAGAAATATTTTTCTGCATTTATAAAAATAATATATGTCTTAATTGTATTCTATCTTCCACTAAAATGTAAATCTTAGGTTCTCTGTATTTCTCAAAATCAGTCTTTAATGTTGATAATTAAGATGGACAGATTTTTTAATGACATTTAGGTGGCAGAAAAAGAGTAAAGAGAGTGAAGGATATCTGTTTTAATGTTCTAAGTGGTACTCAGATGAGAACATTGTACATTTTCCGAATGCAAATTTAATACTAATTCATATCTAATGTAATCCAATATTACAGATTTACATCTAATTTCAAATCCTCTGTGAATTCAATTAGAATTAATTCTATCTCATCTTACACATCTTATTGAACACATTTTTCAAATATAATTCTGATCCTGTTGATTTGAAATAATTTGTGTTTCATAAACATTTATAGGCAAGGATTATAGGATATCAAATATATATCATGTGACACACGTGGTTTAAATAAAATAAGATTTTCTCCAATTATAAAGGAAAACATGTAGCATCTTGCATATAAAGATTTTACCTTTATTTGCTTGCAGCTAAAGCATTTAGCAAGAAAGTATATATAGAAATTCAACCAAGAGAATTAAGCAAATAAGAATTTTAAAGATACAAGAAAACTCTGCAAAAGACAACATGCTCCATATGATACATGCACATATATAAATGTATAGTTTTAGATATGTGCTATATGGACATATAAACATATGATGGTATTTTGAAGAAGCAGAACTGGCAAAATGAAATCACTAGGCAACTCTGTTTTCTCTCCTAATGCCCCTTGAAATCTGCTCTATAGGGTAATTCTTCTCTTCCCCTGAATAAAATCGTGGTCAGTCTGCCATAGCTATCTTAAAACAATAAAAATTCTCCTGGTACTTTAGTTACTTTAACTGTTCCAGTTTTGAAACTGATAGATGTAGCCAGAGCAATAATAAAAACCCCAAGTTTCATTCAAAATTAAAGCTTCTGCACTTGCCTAATCAGCCATGCTACAGAAGGCAGGCCTGTGGTATGAAAGTAGGGCCTGTGTAGATAGGCCTGTATTTTCCCAACTTACCTTTCTTCCTCTCCTCAATTGTTAATTTGCACTGTTTCTGACCACACCCGGATTCAAGATGGGGCAGGGAAGAGATGTTAGGGCCCAGGAAAGCTCCTGCGTGCTAGCATTTTTGTGAACTGGCATTGCTCCTGCCTGGGTTTGGCAGGTGTCAAAGCTGACTCTTGGGCATCTTTCCCTTGTAGAGTGTTTCAGTTCTTTGCAGGGTTCTTCAGACCATGCATTCCTCTCCTATTCTTTGCTAGGGGTCCTTTGCCTGCACTTCACTGACAGTGATTTGGGTCTCAGCAGTCTCTCTCTCCTTAGATTGTCTCAGTTGGGATTCTACTGCCTTTTATAAATCCTTTGGGACCAAGTCCATTTGAGATGACTCCAGGCCAGCTTTCACCCACATATGTAGTCTGCACCTTCTGTATGTATCTTTGGGCTACTTTCAATTATAATTTAAGTTACTTTTCAAAATAAACTATGTTGTCGTCATAACTGCTATTCTTCAGATATATGTAGATGTGATTTAATTAATAAAATCAAAATTAAAAGTAGAGTCATAGTTTTTTAAAGTTTTGTAATCATGAAAACAAAACTTTAAAAAAACTATTAACATCATACATAGTGGACACATTTTGTTGATGTTAAAAACATTGGGGATCACCAAAATAAGCCAATATCCTTCTTTTACAGGTGAATAAAGCAAAATATCAATTTATTTAATAGCAAAAGTTGTTACTGGCCAGAGGCATAGCAAAGCCTTATTATGTAATGCACTCGAAAGACCCTGGGGTCTGAAGTAAAACCTAAATGGCTTTGAGCCCTGTCTCTACTATGTATTAGTTATAAATGTTGGCCAAGTTTAAAAGGTGTGTAATCTCAGTTTCTTCTATAAAATGGGGATAATAATACCTATAGCAATTATATTATTTTAATGATTAAATTAAATGAAATTCATATTGCATATGTTGCATAGTACTTCTAAATAATTTCTATTTTTATTTTCATTCTAACACTCATCAAATTTTAAATTTTTATATTTATTATTATTATTCTGTTTTTAGAGACAAGGTCTTGCTATGTTGCCCAGGCTGGAGTGCAGTGGCTATTCACAGGTAGGATCCTGCTACTGATGAGCATAGGAATTTTGAACTGCTAGGTGTCTGATTTGGGCTGGTTCAGCCCTCCTTAAGCAATCTGGTGGCTCCTTGCTCCAGGGAGGTCACCATACTGATGCTGAACTTAGTGTAGACACCCAATAGGCATAGCACACTACAGCCCAGAACTTGTGGGCTCAAGTCTCAATCTCAGCCTCCCAAGTAGCTGGGACTACAGGTGTGTGCCACCATGCCCAGAAAATTATTAAATTTTTATTATGGCAAATTATGATGTTTTATTATTTTTATTATAATAAAATTACTGTAATTTTATTATTATGTTATTTACATTTTTAAAATTATAGCTTATTCAGATATTTATTTTCTTTTAATTTCTGAAGTTAAAATAACAGTTATGAACATATACATATAACTCATAAATACTATACTTTTTCAGGTTATTAAATTATTACCATGCAATAGTTAGCAAGTGTATATAGGATGCAATATTAAAATGGGAATCTTTGTTTTGTTATGCCATAAAAAACAAACTTTTTAAACAATGCTTTATTTTTTAGATTAAGCAAATAAACCAGTAAAAATTAGCCTCTATTTCTATTGAATTTACATTTTGAATTAGTAAACCAAGTAGAGAAGCAATTTTAATGTAATAGGGGCCAGATAGACCATTAGAGAAGAAAAGTTTTCCATGTCCAATGACATCCTGGGAGAAAACTCTAAGGATTTGGATATATAGTCACAAAGCTTTTTATGTTGCAAATCTTGATTATTTAGATCTTCATAACTCATCATCTTTGAACAAGTTATCCATGGTGGTAGCAAAGCAATAGGCCAGCTATTGCTAAGTGGAATCACCAGCATTATTTGTAGCTGCTGTATTCATCCAAAGGGAGGACATTAGTATTGTTCCCAAATAGATAGTGTCACTACTTCTTTCTTTGTTTATATCCCCTCTTAAATATGCATTTATTTCAAGATTCTGAATGCTTACTTTGATTTTTCCATGTGGGTAGAGTGTTGGCAGGATTAGGATGAACTTTTTTCCCTCCAATCTTATTTTTCTACTGCAACACAGATTCAAAACAACACTGCAAGGGTCTACTATAAAATATCTAGATCACAGCTCTAGATAATATCTTCCTCCAACATCTAGGATTCTAAGATATATTTTGTTTAACTATTAGTGGAACCTATTTAGGATTGCTCTTTTCAAGACTAATATTATTACTATCTAGGCCCACTGTATGTAGAAAACAAATATTTTCCTTCAAATATATGAAAATAAAGGGAATTGTGATGTTAATTGGAAGCATTAGCATGAACTCATGGTTTTTAATATGTTTAAATGTATTTAATATATTACATATAAATACATTTGAAATATCTCTCTATATATTTCCTTACTTTGTCTACTGAAAAGGCCTAGATGCAATGGCCCACCAAGAGCAATATACAAACCAAATATCCAAATCTTGGTTTCCCAATATCATTCATCACTAAAAAGAACCAGGGCTCCTTGAAGGAAAGGCCCCTGCTGGCCAAATCTGGGACAATTTCAGCATCAAAATAAAGAATGTTAGTAGTAGATTCTAACCTACTAAATTAAATAAGAATCTAAGAGTTCAAACTGATATAAACTTCAAAAATAAATAAATAAAGGACTAATATTAAAGGCTCATACATTTATTCATTAATTTAGTTCATTCAGTAAATTGTATTATGCCATGTACCACCAATGACTTCAAGAAGAACTTGTATGGTAGAAGCCTCTCTCTGTCTATAGACAAAGCCTAGAACAAATGCCATTCACTTACACACTTAGCTCTTTAGACACTGAGCAAGTGCCAACATATTGGAAACGCTGTGGGCAAAAACGAACAACAAACAATATGTTTGTCCCCCAAGTATTAATATGTATTTCCAATTCTTCATGGTTATTAATATTTTAATGTCATATCTGTCATCTGTTTTAGTATAATGCTATAATTTTTCCCAGATAAAAACCACCTTTGACTTGGCTTGCCAAAAGCCCATTATGGTATATTGATTAAATGGTCAGTAAACTGCATATGGCACCTTATCTACTAATTTATTACCTGAAAACTTATCAAGGAAGGTACCTGGGTAAATATGAAAGTTATTTGAAGGAAGTAGAATCTTTTGTGACCTTCTATAAGGAACTATATTCATAACCAGTTACCCTCAAGCATTTTTTTGAATTTCAGAGTATTACCGGGATACAAACACTGTGGTTACATAAATTGCCTTTGCACCACCCGACAAATGTGTATCTCCCCCAGACAGCACACACCACATTTGTTAGGTATGGATTTACCCATCCTCATCTCTCCTCTCTTACCTGCCTGACACCCTATGAATGTTACTTCCTGTATGTGCACATTAGTGTTGATCAATTAGTACCAATTTAATGGTGAGTGCATGTGGTGTTTGGCCATTCTTGTGATACTTCACTTAGAAGAGTGGGCTCCAGCTCTATCCAGGATAATACAATACATAGTTCATCATTTTTTTCTACCTTGAAGTATTATTAATATTTCTTAATATTTACCCCCAAATCAGGAGGATATCAGGGTTTTGTGGGGTTTGAAGCCTATACAATTTAGCAGGACCTCTTTAAGAATAAGAATTCAAAATTATGAGCACAAAATTAGGTATAAAAATAAATATTCATTTAGAATAAGAACTGACATCACAACAAATTGCTGAAATTACACAAAAATTTTGGAAATTACAACAAATTTTTAAAAATGAATGCCACAAATTACATAATCCAGAAAAACAGTATAATGCTATTAATTAACAATCTGCCACACTCCATTAATATCTTTTACCCTACACATTTTGGCTGTGTATTCTTTGATCAACTCTTTATATAACAATAATTTTACAATATTTTCTATAGAAAGAACAGAAAAATAATCTAGTTTTTCTTCGAACACCATTTAATAAAATATATTTTTCATTGTTGATACCTTAGAAAAAGTTTTTTTCAGCTTTGCAATTTGTTATTGAAAATGTCATTTAAATGTTTAGGATTGTTTTTTAACTTGGGAAAATTTCTATCAAGTTTCCTTTTTATTTGAGGCCATTAAAACATTATTTCAAGTTTTGTGGTACAGTAAATAATCTTACATGCTCTTTGAGGCAAGGTTAACCAACCGGTTTATAGATCACCTCATGTCACCATGCTCACTGATGAACATGGAGTTGGAGGAATATTCCTGGGAGCCAGTATCTTGCTACATTAAGACAACTAGCCATAACCTAATACTATACGAAAGTGACTCTGACCCATGTAAATGTGTGTCTGTAAGCTTAAATCAAATGTATTCAGACCACTACTTACCTTTAGTCAGATCCTAAGGTCAGAGTGGAAACAGCAATCTCAACAGATCCGGGTTAAAACTGTTTGATTTCACAAATTTTTCAAAACCTATGACCACACCCACTCAATCATTTAGCAAATATTTCTCAAGCTCCTCTGGGCATGTAGCCCTGTTCTAGGTAATGGGAATAGAGCAGAGAACAGAACAGGAAAAGTCTCTGCTCCCAGAAAGCTTACATTCTAGAGGGAGAAGACAGATAAAAGGAAGAAATGTACATAGGTGATTGCAAATCATAATAAGTGTTCTTAAGAAAATAGGGTCATGGGAGAGAATAGACTGGTGGAAGAGGTGAGGAAAGGGACAATATTAGATAAGAATGTTTTTGTGAACTCTTCTGAGACCTACAGGAGGAGAACTCAGACGTGTGAGGATGTGAGGAAAGAATCTTCCAGGCAGAGGAATGAGCAAATATTTGGATTGCCTGAGGGTCAAAAACAGACGTATCACTGGAATACAGTGAGCATAGGAAATTCAGTGTCTATTCATTTCTCATTACCTTGAATTTCTAATTCTTTTTTCCTATAAAAAGCCCTTCAGAGGTATCTTTCACAGAAAATCTTTATTATTCAGGTGTAGATAAGTGGATATGAGAGAAGGGTTAAAGAGATTGTATAAACTTGAGTGACTCTGTGGTAAGAGAAAGGAGTAAAGTGAAGAGAGAAAGAAGAAACTATCTTTAATTCTTTTCTTCTGCTCCCTTGATCTTCTTGGCTTAGTTCACTGTGAAGGTAACTATAGCATTTCACTTATACAACTCCATAGAATTAGAAACCACCAGAGAGATGTTTCTAAGTGAACTTCCTGAATGTCCTCACTTTATACGTATTATCTCAGCAGGTTTGACATTGAAAAGAGACCAATGGAAAAATCTCGTTGAAATCAAATCACAGTTCCTTCTTCCCAACTTTCTTTCCACATCTCCCATCATTTCTCCTCCTAGGTCCTCATCCAGCTAATCTATTTCTGCCAGGCACTTAGAAGTTAGAGAAGCCCTTAGGTTCCAAGTTAATAACCCCCATTCTGGTAATTATAATGCAATGAATGTCTCAAACATAACTCTACTACTCTAACTTAAAGAGAAAAACAGACCACATAAAGCATGCTATTATATTATATCATGATTTTCATGAAGTAGTAACTGACTCTCAATGCCAATATATTTAAAAGTGGGCTGAAAATATATCACAAAGTATGCTAAATGAAAATGTTTAACTGAAAATTATTTGTCAAAAATTACTCAATCTTTTCATGAGTATAGTCAGCATAAAATATGAATGATCATATTTAATTTACTATTTTATTGTTTTAAATTAAATAATGATCAACATTCTAGGGGATATTGATTTTTAACTAGAATAAATATGGAAACTTTTCTGAAAAATAAATGCTATCTTCAGTTAAATCATAACAAAACATATCACATTCCTTTTTTAAACAATGATTTATTACATAAGTACTATACTTCTAGTACCATGTACTATATAGTAGTAGTACTTTCGAGTCCTACTATACTAGACCATATGTACCCAGGAATGAATTAATAATGTCTCTGACCTAAAGAAACTCACTAGTGATAAAAGGAGATGCATGAATTAATAACTGCAAAACAGTGTGTCAAATGTACAAGACAATGTCAGCAAATGATTGAACCATTCTATAGGGCGGTGAGCAGGAGACAGTGAAAGGAGGCTTCCTAAAAGAGGGAATGTTTGACGTGGAGTTTAAGATGAGTTAGTTTATCAGGCAAGAGGAATGAATGAGAATACTAAACAAAGAAAACAGTATATACAAAGTCACAGAGGCATGGCTTAGCATGCTCAATGGTAAGAAGGAGGGGAAGAATTAAATTTTAAGTAGGGCCAAATTGTGGAAAGCCTTATAAACTAACCTAAGGGAACAGTATAATTGAATGCATAAATTAATGAAAGTGAAAATTACCTACTCTCTGACAAGCCAACTTCCGACCTCAGGGCCTAGATACTTCCTTTTTCCTGTGCCTTAAAAAGCATTTCCTCAGATTTTTGTACAACTGGATACTGTTCATCACTCAAGTCTTGGCTTAAAAATCACTTGCTAGGAGAGGCTTTTCCCTACCATTCACTTAAAGTAGTGCCACTCTACCTCATCCACTTCTTAACTTTCTATTTCCTTTGTTCATAAAGCTTCCAATATAGACAGAATAGAAACATACAATAAATACCAATTTTACAACTTTATGTATCATACTCTCATCCCCTTGATTCTTGCAAATTAGACTGAGAAAATTGTGGAAATTGCTAAGCAACGTTTGGTGTAGTACAGACTCTAGGGATTTGTTAGCTGGCAACCTTCCTGTAATGAATATATTTTTTTCACTAGTAGCCATATGAGTATGACTAAAGCAAAAGAGATTCTTTCAGAGATATTTGCCTTTTTTATCAAAGGGAGAAAGCTCTAATACAACGGTTATCAGACAATATGACAAAACAGTGAAACATTTTGGAAAGAGTGGAAAAGATGCTTCTAGGCCTTTAAATCATATCTCATATGCAAATCTTTCTACCCTTGAGGAGAGGCCTACATTTATCTCCAGAGAAAAGGACTGGGAAATAAAACTCCATTAGTACTGAGAAAATTTAAACTTCTTTTATTTAGCTTTTCCTGCTAAAGTAGGAGCTTCAGGAAATATTTATATATAAACTGATATCCTTTAAAATATTTGGAGCAGGCTTAAAAATGTAATATATTTGTTGTTCTTGTGGTCAGTAAAATATTTCAGTGAGTCATTGAACTCTTGCAATCACATAAACAGACTAAATATATATTACCTTTTACCTCTTCAATTTTGATTTAAAAAAACCCCCAAACAGCTATTGTTACCAAATAAAGAAACATTTCCTTAGTTTTAGTTCTCTTATCAAGATATTGTTGACAATAGAAATAATATTATATTAATACTAAAAATATGTCCTTGAAATTTTAAAATTTTGTTAAAATGAGAGTCCCTACACTATATAAGACTTTAATATAGGCACACAATTTAACTAAAACTCTAAACTAGATGAGATTCATTTATTTTATAGACCATATATAACTGGTAATTGATTAATAATCAATATTAACTCTAGGTAAAAAATATTCATAATTGTACCTAAAGGGCATGGGCTAAATTTTATCACACATAAAATTTGGAATTTTATCACATTTATTTATTCATACAATATTTTTATATACCAAATTTGTATATTAAACAAAATTACATTATAAATTTATGATATTCAAATTGTGGTAATATTTAGATCATCAAATATGAAATGTCTGACTTCAAATCAAAAGTGTAGTTTATTATATCTCAAACAAGAAGCAGTACAATTAACCAAAGTATGCGCCTAAACTATCCACACAGTTTTGTCATCTTAACAGTAGCTTGTTTATGCCAGCAGTGAAGAAGCCCAGAGAGTGAGTGGCAATGAAATCTTGAAAGGTGTTTTCCACAACTTGTTGGGAACTGAAAATTTTGCCTTTCAAGAAGTGGTCCAAAGCCTGGAAGAAGTGGTAGTCAGTTGGTGCAAGGTCTGACAAATACAGTGGATGACAGAGTTTCCAAGTCTAACTGCTGTAGTTTAAGCATCATTATTGTGGTTGAGCATTGTCTTGCAAGAGGATTGGCCTGTCTCTATTAACCAATCTTGGCTGCTTAATCACAAGAATCCTCCTCATTTCATCCAATTGGTTGCAGTAAACATCCAATTGTAATCAATTGACCAGGTTTCATGAAGTTGTAGTGGATAATACCAGCACTGGACTACAAGACACCATTAGCTTTTTTTGATGAATTTTCGGTTTTGCACTATGTTTTGGCACTTAATCTTTATCCAACCATTGTACAGAACACTTGCAATTGTCAAAAATAATCCATTTTTTCATCACACGTAACAACAGAGTGTAGAAATGCTTCACCTTTATGTCATGATAGCAAAGAAAGGCAAGCTTCAAGACGATTTCTCTTCTGATGCTCATTTAATTAATGCAGAACCTATCCAGCTTCTTTACCTTGTCCATTTGTTTCAAATGGTCCAATACTGTTGGAATAGTAATGTCAAACCTTTCTGCTAATAGGCTGAGATGGATTCCCTTCCACTACAGCTTACAGCTCATCTACCTTGGTCTCAGATCACCCACGTGGCTCATTTTCAAGATTAAAATCTCCAGAATGGAACTTCTCAAACCATTGATGTACTGTGTGTTCATCAGCCACATCCTTCTCAAACATTTCCTTGGTATTTTGAGCTGTGTTCACTGCATTGGTTCCACGATGGAACTCATATTCAAAAATAACATTCATCTTTGACTTATCCCTGGTTTCACAAAAATTGCTCCAAAATTTTTTGAAAGATAATCACAAGTCACAATGTGTGTTAGCAAGACCGAGGATGTGCCTTCTTCACAATGAAAATAAAACAAGAAGTCTCAAAGTGAAGTGTCAGAGATATCAACTGTCAAACTTAGTACTTAAGGAAATCGGACATTTCATACTTAATAACTGAATAGTCTTCAAATATCTGACTGCTTGAGGATTAGTGAATTATTCAAGGAAAAGCTCAGAAGATGTTTTGAAAAAGGATCAGGTGTGAGGCAATATGAAGCACAAATCCAATATGAGGCACCACTGGCAGAAGCTGACTGGATGAGCACATGAAACATTAGGAGTGCTCATGAAGGGAAGTAACAACTCTATCATGTGCAGTGCAGGGCAGGCTGCATATGGAGAATGTGTTAAAAGAGCATTTGCAAACTGAGGTAGTATTTGAAGATATTAAATAGAGAGATAGGGGCCTAGTCTTTGATTATTAATTGCTGACATACACATCACAGTGATGACATTGGCATTAATACTTAATGATTAAGCTAGCATGGATTCATAATCAACAAGTCAGAATTTATGAATACAACTGTGAATTGTTTTATTTCACTTGTTCTTTATGAACCTATGCTAGCACGTTACCAAGTCTTTCTCTTGATGTCCTAATTTTTTGGTCTATAGTTTGTGAAGTTCATCTTTTTCCTCTTTGGAAAATTGTGACAGCTTTGCTTTTTACCCATTTCTACTGACTCCCCTAATGTCCACTTTTCTTCAAAGATTACAGACAATGGTTTCTTCAAACCCCCTGATTCTTTTATTGCCTTAGGACCAACTGAGAAAAGTTGGAAGACTACAGTCCTCTAAAGGCATTAAATGCATTCCAATTATCCCATGACCTGTTTTAAACTACAATTTTATCTTAAAGAATATTACCCGTTTTTTCACTCTTAAAGTTATTCTCTTCAATAGACAAAGTGGGAGACAATTGTCTCAGAATTTTACCACCTTTTCAAATGGCAATCTTCTTGCGTTTCTTGACTTATTAAAATACCTTTTCAAATGTGGAGTTTACTTTGCTAGTGTTAGTTGATTCTGAGCTTAATATAATAGATACATTTAACTCTTTCATATTCATTGATAGTTATGTGTCTCACTTTTTCCTACTACTGTAGTTTTCTTCATTCATTCAGCTTCTGTGAGGAATACAAACATAAACCATGCTCTCAAAGAAGTTATAGCCTAGAAGTGAGGCTGAGATATATCTAGAATGTTATAATACAAGTCAGGAAAAAAATGTGATAAAAAGCTTCAGGTAGCACATCATAAGAGTTCAGTAGATAAGATTACTTTTAGCTGATTATATATAAATAAAAAACTGGCTGGTCATGGTGGCTCACACATACAATCCTAGCACTTTGGGAGGCTGAGGTGAGAGGACTGCTCAAGGCCAGGAGTTCATGACCAACCTGAGCAAGAGCAAAACTGAGTCTCTATTATAAAAAAAA
>VBSM01003176.1:38619283-38680510 GCA_008086735.1 Cheirogaleus medius | reverse complement strand
TAAATTAGCTGAGCATGGTGGTACATACTGCTCAGGAGGCTGAGGCAAAAGGATTGCTTGAGCCCAAGAGTTTGAGGTTGCAGTAGGCTCTTATGATGCCACGGCACTCTAGCCCAGGTGATAGAGTGAAGCCTGTCTCAAAAACAAAACAACACATAACAAAACAAAACAAAAAACTTTTCTGTAAGAGCTTTATTTAAGCTAGGCTTCTAAACAGTCCCCTATCCAAGCAAATGTTTGGGCCTCAAGGGATCTATAAATTAGATGAAATTATATGTATATTTGGAATATATATACGTGTAAAATACATTTAATATTATATATGTATGTATATATGTAATACTGTAAATATATGTGTGTAATACAATATAAATATTGTGGTAGGAAGAAAAGGGCAGAGTCACTAGTATTCATCATATTCTGGAATACATCTATGACACCCAAAATTGTTAAAAGCAAGCCATACCACACAGACAAGAGTTTGGAGAGTTTTGCAAAATCATTAAAATTAGCATGATTAGAATTACATTTTTATTGCCACCAAATGTTCATTATCATTTTTGTTTCTCAATAATCTGGCTAAGCAAACATGATGAACTTTTCTTTGAATTTCTTGAAATATGCTTTCCCAAAGTCTAGAGAACATATCTGACTGTTCCTTACTATTTTGAAATATAGTATGTTCACTTTCTTCCCACAACCTCCTTTTCATCTAGAAATTTTTCCACTATTTATAAAAATTAAGCCCAGGAAAGTATTATTCCTTTGTTCTTTTACTTGCTCGGAATTGAAACTATTGTCATTTTAAATCAATAATAAAGTGATAAAAAAAAATAGGCAGGATTAGAATATGGGCAGTAGACATATTAAACTATATATAAAGTATCTAAAATTTGCTTTTAAATTTTTGATGGGAATTGATGGGAAACTGAAGGACTACACTGAGGAGATCTATAGAGAAAAAAAGATAAATTAAGATGTACATTTGGAAAGCAGAGGAAGTAATAATATGAAAAAACAGAAGCATTTAGAAACAGAAAATAGATAAGTAAATAGTGTTTCATAGAGTTTTCTATAAGGATACATACATAAAATATGGCAAGATGGTTTTAAAAGATTTAGAATTCACAAAGTAGTAAGTGATATAAATTGAACTAGTCACTTAATTTTTTTAAAAAGGGAGGATAAATACAGCTACTTGATGGCATGAAATCAAAGTACCTGAACTTTTCAAATGTTTTTTAAAAATCTAGTAAAGAATGCCTAAAAGTACAAAGGCATGAGAATGTCTTTTTGAGTTTAGAAGAATGTGAGTTGATGATGAAAGGCTGACACCTAATAAGGCACCTAATAAGTAGAATGCAAAACAATAAAAAATAAATAAATTCAGATAATGATATTCAAACAGTATGACTATGTAAGATTGCATACAATGAGCACATTTACAGATCCAAAGCAATATTATCCTGTTGCATTTTATGCATATGTTGAATACAATAACAAAAGCATCAAGAGCTCTTATTAAAGTATCCATTATCATTTATATAAAATATTGCAATGACTTTAAAGTCACAGAACAAAATTTTATGTTTTCTTTCTTGAATTGGTCAAATTTCTCTACACTTTGTGAACTGCATAGTTAAGATAGAGCAATAATTTAAACTATTTGCTACTGTAGTTCTCTTTCTCCATTCTGTACATTCAGTATGGCCCATGAATTTCATGCAAAAAGGTGTTTTACAAGAACCAAAGTCACATGATTCAGAACTTTCTAACAACCAAAATGATCCAATACTCTCATAAATTTAAGTAGTCAAATTTTGCCTCATCCTCCCATTCCTCCCCATGTTTCCAGATCTTTTGCAGAGAGATTAATTGACAGTACTGTTTGAGAATAAATTCCTAAGTTGTAGAAAACTTGGACCGTATATTCCCTTCCAATACTGACCAATACTAAAAAATACTAAGATGGTTCTAAGAAATGCAGAAGCATAATGAATAAACATTAATTCTCAATTGAAGTGAAACAGTTCTAGCCCTTCCATGCAATTTTAATTGATATAAAACTAAAAGATACAGTCACCAAAATATTTGAGGTTTTGAGGTAAAGAGCATTAGCATTATAAATGCAATTTGATATGACACCAGATGAAATATGCAATTCTTAGCATGTGTTTGGAGGTGTATAAGCGCTTAAACCTTCTTCTCACTAACTGCAAAATGCCTGAATTTCTCAACATTAGATCTTCACATTGGAATAGTTTTCTTCACTATTTTTTCTTATCTTCTTTACCCAGTAGAGGATGTTGTAAACTACAGTTCCATGTTTTTCTCTTATTGCCATTTTCCACTCTGCTGCTTACAGCCAATGAGTAAAGGTTTCAAAGTGTTCCTATGTATATCTCTGCAGTCCAAACTCTCTCCAGAACTTGGGCTGTATTTCCAGTTACTGGACTTAAGCTGCACACACCCACGGAGTCATCTGGCTGAGCCAAGAATGCTGGCAACCACCAGATAAACATGACAAATCCTCCTGTAACATCGTTTAGGCACAGTTTGGGGAGAAAGCCGTATTTTATAGTAGTACAAATATGAATGAACCTACTACAGAGCATAATATAAAATCCATATGAATGTTTAGATGAAAACTGGAGACTTGAAATAAAATTGCTTTTGGTGGTGTTAGGTAAGTATATCACTGTTAGATGTATTTTAATAGAAAAGTCTGAGAGACACCCTACTGTGCTAAATATACCTACCTTATAAATATGGATTCATATTTTTGTGTGAATATTGTAACAGATGTGAAGGAAATTTAATGATAGGAATGGCCATAGATAAACTATGAAGTAGATCAAGTTTGTCTCTCACAACTGTCATCACCACTGACACCATCTCTCAGACTCTGCCCAGATCCAGTGCTGTCCCCAGCTCTTAAAGAATCTGGTTTCTTTTCCTAACCTCAGCTTTATGGAGAAGCATATTTTGTCCTTTCTTTATCAATATGTACTCTTTTGCATTCCATTATCATAAGAGAATACTATGGGTGTAAAGAGATAAGCATTTAATGCTATAGATAATAATTCATATTAAGGTGGTGGTTATATAATAAAATTTTAGATGCCATCACCGTGGACATAACTCCCACTAGGCAAAATTCTACTGAGCTTTTACACTGTGCCAGACAATTTTCCAGGCACAGAGAATGCAAAGATGAATAAGACATGGAACTTATCCTTAGAAATCCCACCCATTCTTGATATGGAAGACAGATGGAAAAACAAGGAAGTGTCTTAGAAGTTGTGTTTCCACAAAGGATACATGGAGACATAAGGGAGAGTTGTGTTGGCAGCAAGAGGAGTCAGAAAAGGCTTATGAATGAAGGTGGCCCCAGGGATATATCTTAGAGGGTGAGCAGGTTTAAAGCAGACAGAGAAAGTGTTGTATTTCAGGCAAACACAGAACCATGATATGGCCCTGAGCGAAGGAAACCCTAAGCAGTTCAACCGCAGCTGAAGCAGAGGGTTGAAAGAGGAAGGGGAGATATAGGCCTGAGCCTTGGGTAGGACACCTGGGTCAGTGACCACAGGCCCCAAACATGGTGGGAGATTGGCTCAAAGTTGGCCCTGTACCTCACTGCTCTAATCTGAATATTATTAAATTTCAATTCTGAAATTCCTGTCTTTAATTATATTTCAAGGGACCTACAATAGATGGTATTAATATAAAGAGGCCTTACCTTGAAGAACCCACATTAGCTTGGTGGCCCTGGGTTCCAATCGCAAGGGTATGTGGAGAAATATGGTCAGAGAGTCAGGAAGTGGTCAAAGGAGGATCAAAGCAAGATAAGGAGCTTGGACTTTGCTGTGTATTTAATAGGCAGCACTAGTGCATTTTCAACACAGAAGGAGAGGTTTCAGAAAGATCTCTCAGGCAACATAACAGAGGTAGAGGTTTTTGAGGTAAAAGGCAAAGGGAAGGAAAAACCACAATAACAGTGGGTATTAACAACCTGAACTGAGAAACAGGATAGGAGACTCTACGTCCTATAATACTGTTATAGGCAGAATAATGGTCTCCATAAGAGAGGTCCACATCCTAACCTCTGGGACCTCTGAATATGTTATGTGACACAACAAAGGGAAATTAAGGTTGCATGTTAATCAGCTGACTTTGAAATAGAGAGATTATGCTGGGTGGGCCTGATGTAATCACAAGAGTCCTGCAAAGTAGAAGAGAGTCAGAAGGAGAATCAGTAACAGCGTGATGGGAAGTGAGGAGGACTTGACCAGTTCTTACTGGCTTTAAAGATAGAGGAAGGGGACCATGAACCAAAGAATCCCAGCAGTCTCTAGGAGCAGGAAATGCAAGGAACAGGATTCTCCCCTGGCGCTTCCAGAAGGAATGCAGACCCTCTAATACTTTAATTTTAGCTCAGTGAGATCCATTTTGGACTTCTGACCTGCAAAATTGAAGATAATACATCTGTTGTTTTAAGCCACCAAGTTTGTAGTAATTTGTTATAGAAACCACAGGAAGCTAATACAAATACACAATTCAGCCTTGGCATGAAGAGAGCTCTTGACTGAAAACTACACTGAACATTTACTACTCTCTGCTAAGATGTGGGACATGTCTGCACACCTCTGATGAAGGTTTTTCTAGATGAGGTACACTACACTTTGGTCATATTGTCCGTGGTTCCTTATCTTTCCTCCTCAAACACTTACAAATTTCTTAACATATGATAGACTTTTTTAGGTCTGTTGATAAATCAAGTGCTGAGTTTTGCATCCACTTCTGTTCAGTTAATTTAAAAATGATCAGTATTAGGGACTTTAAATGTAACAGCATTAGGAGTAAGAGCTTTAAAGTCACACAGACATGGATCAAATAACAACTTCATCTCCTCATTGGTAGTGTGACTTTGGGCAATTTAAGATATCTGAGCCTGTTTCCTCATCTGTAAAAAGAAATAGCAATGTCTTAAGTCATGATCCCCAGAGTCACACTCTGAGATAAAGATTATCTGCAAGTGATTTATTAAGAAAATGCTTCCAGCAAAAACCCATAAGGTACCATAGTAAACAAGATAGGAAAGAAGATGATTTCAGGCAAAATCCTAACATTAGCATAATCCTTCAGGGGAGCCTTAGGATATAAATTATATCTCAGATTTTCTTGCTTCTAGAGGAAAGAGGGTTGGGCTTTTATACTGTATAGGGTAGTCCTTGTCAAAGGGCCTCCTGAGAGAGGAGTAAGCTCCCAGTTGGTTCTTTCTGGTTCTCTGTGCCTGTAGACAAAGTGAGTCCAGTAGCCTTTGGGCAGTCTTTCAGAGAGAGTCTCTGGGGCAGGCTGTGAGAAGCAAAAGAACACAGAAGCAAGGGAAAGGGCACTCAAATTCAAAGGGATCCTAGGAGATCTGGATGGATCTGATCTCCTAGGACTGCGTCCACCACAAGCATCTACCTCACAGAACTCTTCTAGAAATTGAATGCACTCATACCTTTCTTTCTTTGGTTTTTAGGATTCTGAAACAATTTTTCTTTTGAAATAGCATGCAATATTTAGTGTCATGTTCTGCACACAGAGTGCTCAGTGATGAAATAATCTTTCTTGATATAGCATCAAATCCAAAATGGGTAAAGACAATGGAAAGATGAAGCAAATGTGAAGGGTACCATAATAGAAAGAAACCAAATTAATCTGAACCTAGCATTTAAAAATGGTAATGATTTCAGTCATATTTTTCATAGAGCTGGAAACCTGTACAAACCTGAGATTCATCACAACTATTTGCTTTCATCTTTGAAAAGTTAGTCAAAGCCAGCCAACAAATAATATATATTTTTTATGACAGTAAGTCTGACAAGAAATTCTGTTTTATACCCCCCAGGAAAAAAATCAAACAAATCTCTAGAATATATGCAATTTTTTTTCTTAAAGAGAATATCCTCATCTTCTTCTTTGCTGTCCTCAATTCCCATACTGCTAATTAATCTTTAATTTTGATAGCACTTTATGGTAAATACATTTATTTTATATGATGCTCAAACAACTTTGTCATATATATTTTCACCCCCTTATTAATAGATGAAGAAACAAGCTCTGAGCAGTTAAGTGACTTAGTCAAGGTTGCACAAGTAAAGTCAGGATCTCAATTTCTGACTCCCAAAATAGTGCTCTCCTCAGGGTTCCCTTTACCCCACTCAAGGTCCAGTCAGGAGACCAAAGCCACACCACAATTTGAAGAGAAACCATTTAATTGAAAAAAATATTAACTAGGTAGTAAAAAGAGATTGACTATTAAGAAAGGAAAAGATACCACTAAAGAATACAGAAATAGCTGCTGTAAGGAGTAGCTGCTACCATTCAAGCTGTGGAAGAGTTTAGAAGAACTTTCCCACCCACCCTCCACCCTACCAAGGCAGTCAGACCTCACTGGAATAATATGGCTGTGGCCTACTTGATGGTTAAGAAATCTGTTGAGGTGTCACACACTGGGCTGGTGAAGAAACCACCAGCTACACTGCCAGTAAAACTTGCTAGGAAGCTGCCCACTGACATACTAGTGAGACTCATTAAGAAGCCACAAACTGGGGAACTGGCCAACTTTACTAGAGAGTATGTAGTATTGGTCTTTTGCATACCACTGGCCATAAAGCCACTCACTGACCACCATACCATAGGAGCAAGCAGAAAAAGCACTGAAACCAACAAGAGGAGCTTCTACTTTTTGCAGTATTCCTCTAACCTTCTACTGACAAAGCCTGACACTAACAGACCATAAAGAAATGTTTACATATTCCAGCTCTGATATCACAATTTAGGGCAAAGAAGAGTGGATATGGAGCTGAGGAGCACTAAATTAATTGGCACATACCTCCATGACTCTCCTGGGTTGTAGAGGGTAAACATGATCTTATGCCAAACCCCTGCTCCATTTGTTTTGTTTTCCTAATTGCCCCTGAAAGAAAGAGCAGACCCAACCTTTGGGGACAGTCTGTAGTGAGAGCCAGTACGACACACCATAGGTGTATAAGGAGAGAGTTCAATGCAGTGACTTGAGACAAGGTCTGAAGCCAAATCATTTGGGTCTGAATGTTGGCTTCACCTTTGACTAGATTGCAAAAATTCTTTCTTGTATAACTCGGTCTCTTTGTTAGTAAACAAAGGAAATAGATAACAGTGCCTACTTTATTACTATGTCAGGAGAAATACATTTATGTAAGGCCTATAGTACAACATCTAGCATGTAGTTAGAACTCGATAAATATTAGTATTTCCCATGTATGGTAGCTTGTAATTGGTGTTAAAAAATACATATTCAGTTCTCGCTATCAATTTCCATTTAGGATCATACCTCTTTATGCTAAAACCCAACTTCTTTGGGTGAGATTGGGCTTTGCTACAAAGTCTTGCCTACTCCTAGGCACGGCCTGCAGCTCTGGCTTCCGATCCTGGCACTGCCCCTGGCTCACTGAATAATCCTCACTAGTCGCAGCCAACTCATTGGGGATCTGTTTTCTCAAGTAAAAGAAGACACACGGTTAAACAATTCATCTATCTTTAAGATCTCTTCCAGTTCTGACTAAATTTGATCACCCTCATCTCTCCCAAATAGTGAGTTATACTTAAGAGGGAAAGGAAGGAAATTACCATTTTGAACGCCTACTCACCTGTGCCAGGCAAGCATTTTGCATGCTTTACCTGGTTTCATCCTTACCACATTCCTATCAGATTAGTATTTTTAACCATATTTAACAAGTAAGAAAACTGAGGCTCTGAGTGGTCAAGCTGCTTACTCAAGGTCACCCTCTTGGTAAGCTGCAGAGCCTGGATTCAAACCTGGTCTTTCTGTTTGGGTGGACTAAACATTTTCAACTGCACTGCTTTCCTCCCACACCACCTTCATCTCAGACATTAAGAATCCTAACTGCTCAATGCTTTTCATGTTCTGCTTTAAAGAGATGAGTGGGTGTACAACTTTTTTTTTTGTCTGAAACGTATCATTTGAAAGTTAAGCAAATGAAATTCATTTACCAGTTTAAAGGAATTTTTAAAAAAATCACTCCTAGTGTCTCACAGGAAATTAGCGTTCCAGTGAAAATCAGCAGCCCTCTTGTATCCTCCTGCTTCTGTCCTTAACTCTCCTCCAGGATGCAAACTTGGTGAAGGGAAAGGAACCCTGTTTGGGGGCCAGCGAGCTGAATTCCAGCCCGATTGTGCCGCTCTTTTCACCCTCGGAGCCTTCTTCCCTTTCTCTGTAGCAGTGGGTTGTTGGGCTAGGTCTTCCTCAGGTGTCTTCCCCAGGTGCAAGCCTGACTCCGGCGGTTTTCCGGGCGAGGGCGTGCCTCTGCCTTCCCTCTGCCGCAGGGTCCTGGGTTAAACTGACCATTTCTCTGAGGAGGCCGCTCACTGCAACCTCCCCCTCCAACACCCTCACTCCTATGGCCCCTTTCTTTCCGCTTCTACTGAGGAAAAGTGAAGCCCCTTATCCTGTGCCCTAGAATCGCCGCTCACCAGACAACCCAGCCCTCCGCTAAGCTCCTGTCCCGCCGAGCGCGCGGGCGGGGCCGGCACCGCTGCTTCGCCTTCTCCCAGGAGTTAGGGTGACCAGCCTCCAGTTCTCCAACTTTCCCCATCTCGGAGGGGAATTCGGAGAACTTTGCGAGGAACAAGTGATTGCACAAGTGAAGAGATGAAACCTCTCTCCACATGAACTCTTCCCCTCAGCCCGGCTTCCCGGCTCCCGGGCCTTCTCCCGCAATTCCACGCCGGCTCCCCAACCCCAGCTCGTTCTCACGGCAGAATCTGGCGCCAAGAGGCTCCCAGCGCTCGAAATGTGGCACCAGACACCAGGCGCGCCAGCTGTCCCGGTCCCGCTATTTCTGCTCTGTCTGAGCCCAGGTCTGAGGAAGTCGCGGCGTCCTCCTCGCACAGCAGCCTAGCGCACCGCTCGGCCGTGCTGAAGAAAGGTCCGCACTGGGCTCAAGGCCCTTCCTGCCGGCCTCCCCACGCCGGGCCTCGGCTCCCTCCTTCCCGGCTCCCGCCTCCTCCCGTAGGCTGCCAGGCGGACCCAGCCTGCCTCTCTCTCTGCCTTCACTACCGGGTCAAGCTGCGGAGGGAGGGAGGGAGACAGCGGCGAAAACCTTCTGGCTCCCCAACCGGCGCGCGCCCCTCCTCCCTCTATAGCCTGCTCCCTCCTCCCTTGCCTCCTCCCCTTCTGCCAGTACAGTACAACTAGTACACACACACACACACACGCACACACGCGGACCCTGCCGCTGCCACTGCAGCTGCCATGGATATCAGCTAACAACACACACCCAGGCGCGCGCGCGCGCTCCCACTCGCACCACGCAGGAGTGGCCCCCGACATCCCTACCCTCCTCCCCCACCCCCACTCCACCCGCTCACCAGCTCGGCTACCGCTCGCTCCGGGCTGCTGCCGCCGCCGCCGACGCCACCGCCACAGCTTCCTCTGCTGCGGGGCCACAGCCTTGAGTGTCATTCAAGGGACAGCACAACCTCACCCAAGCTCTCCTACCTCTGCCCAGGCGTCCCTCTCATCCTCCCCCGTCCTCGTCCACACTCCATCCAAAGAAGAGAGAAAGCACCGAATAGGGGGGAGGAGGAAGGCAAAGTCTGTTCTTTTCATCCCTTGGCCCCCTTGCTGCTCCATCCTCATTCTCTCACCACCAACCTCCCTACCCCAAAGGAACCCTAGGAACTGAGGCGACCCACCCCACTGCCATGTCCAAAAGCTTGAAAAAGAAAAGCCACTGGACTAGCAAAGTCCATGAGAGTGTCATTGGCAGGAACCCGGAGGGCCAGCTGGGCTTTGAACTGAAGGGGGGCGCCGAGAATGGACAGTTCCCCTACCTGGGGGAGGTGAAGCCCGGCAAGGTGGTCTATGAGAGCGGCAGCAAGCTGGTGTCGGAGGAGCTGCTGCTGGAGGTGAACGAGACCCCCGTGGCGGGGCTCACCATCAGGGACGTGCTGGCCGTGATCAAACACTGCAAGGACCCCCTCAGGCTCAAGTGTGTCAAGCAAGGTGAGCGCAGCGGCTGGCTCAGTGCTTTGCCAGGCAGCGGGACCGCTCGGGGCACAGGGCAATGGAAGGGTGGGCGCGCGTGTGGAAAGGGGTGTGTTGCGCGACTGTGGGGTGGGGTCCAGAGAGGACCGGCAGTGCAAGTGAGCTTTGCCAAAGATCCGACTGGGGGGCTAACGGGAGGGGAAGGGCAGGTTGCCCTGTGGCGGGCAACTTTGTTTGCGCAGTTAGACCCTCCCCTTTGGAAGATGTTTGGCCTGGTGTGACCTCCTCAGAGATCCCGGGGCAAATTGAATGTGCGTCAGTGGCATCGCCCGCAGTGGATGAAGAGCTTTTGGGGAAGGACGGAAGGAAAGAAAGAGGGAGGGAAGGAGGAAGGGAGAAAAAAGAGGACGGAGCAACTCGAGGGTGCAGAGGAATCACCAGCGGGGATGGGAAGAGCAGAGGGTGGTGGGGTGGGCGGAGAACTGCGTCCAGCGTCGGGAGCTGGCGAGAGACGCCTAGGTCTCCAGACGTCCCCTAGGAATCTCTGAACCACTGGCTGGCTAGGAAGGGAAGGGGCAAATTGCTTTGGGCGCTTTAACGGGTCTTCTGTAACTTTTTCCCTGCTTCACTCCTCTGTCCCCCTCCCCCGCCCACGGTCGGTCGTGTCATGTGGGCATCGCGCGTCACGTGCGCACTGACTAACCCCGGCGCTCACCCCTAGCCAGCCCGCGGGAGGAGGCTCCGGAAGAAGGCGCGGCGCTAGGAGCGCTTTCCAGTGTTGGGGTGTCAGGAGGCGAGGAATAGTTCCCGGAGTGTACTTTTCTCAGGGGTTGCCCTCCTTGAGTGGAAGTCTTCTGTGGCAGGGCTCTCCTCTGGCTCCAGTTTTTGGGCGCGTGTTTCTGGGGAGGAGTTGGATGGAGATGCCAGGTGGTTATAACTCAGGCTCCCTCAGCTCCAACCGTTGATGAGCCTTAATTGAAGGCTGTGATGTGGATTTAGGGAGATTGGAATCTTGCAGAACTCTCTGTCTTTGCTTGAAAGAAAATTATGGTCCGGAAGAAGGAAAGGAGTTTGGATAGAGGACGGTTTTAACTAGAATGAAATAGTGTATTTTTGTTTTCCACATGCCATTGCGTACTTTTTTTCTAGCTTACATGCACATTTCGTGTTCACTATGTATGTATGTATGTATATGTGCTGCACATGCATATTAGTCTAAGAGTTTGTTGTGTTACATTGTCCTGGCTGAAAGATGGAATTGAGCACGCCATTGCCAGCATTTTGCCACTTAATCCTATTGCTTGATCAGCTACCAAGAAATACTCTTAGGGAGATGTTCTGTGCTATAAAATTTTTCTCTAAAAAACTTGCTTAAAACTAAACAAGAGAAATGGAAGTCTCAGACAAAGTTTCTTAAATGTAAATTGCCATGTAAGAAAGCAGTTTCATGGGGGATCCTTGAATATTAATAGCTGATGTCTTGAAATAGGCTAATGAGAAGATTTACTTGTAAGTCAGCATAGCTCAATACTGAATGAGGAATGCTGTGATACTGAAGAACGTGAGTTAAGCAGGAGGGCAAATAGAGTATCTTGATGTTTGCAAGGCTCAAACACAGGAATTCATGGCAACATATGAGATGATACTACCTTAGAGCCATAGATACAAATGTAAAGTTCTGGCTTTGAACCCAAGAAATATAGTACACAAGTAATGACCATGGTTTTGTTGGCAATAAACTTGGTATGTGTAATAGAAAGTGACTTCAAAGTTAATGCATTGTCTCATAAATTGGACTAATAGTACTGTCTTACTAAGGGAAGTGATTGTCCTATTATAGTTTGCAATGATCACCACATCTTAAATGTTATACTCAATTCTAAGAACTACTTCCTGAGGTGGACCTTGGGAAACTGTAACGCTGGCAAGGAATATTAAATCCAGAAGAAAAAGAAAGAGAGATTATTGTATACTGTAGATATATTCTATGAAATTTAGTGGAAAGATTCAATTTGGAAAAGTAAGGAAATGAAATGTTACTAAATACTGAAAAGCTATCAAATAAGAAAAATAATTTTGACTATCTTGTTATGGTCCACAGAACAAAACAAAGATGAATGTACTGAAAAAGTTAAAAAATTAAGCATTTTTACCTTTATTAAAAAGATGCACTTTCTAACATAGCTTCCCCAAAATCTGTGAGCAATGTTGCAAATTGAGGCTGCTATCACAGTGAGTGTTTGTGAAAGGTCAAAATGACCATATGCCATTGATTCCTATATAAGATGGGGACCTGGACTGGATATCATTTAAATCCTTCCATGATTTGATCTAAGGTGGTCTCTAATCACTCAACTTCTATATTAAGTTTTATTTAGAACATTGCTGATTTTAGAACTCATAGAATAAATACATATGAAGTGATATATTTACGGGAAAATCTCTTTCTGTCCTATGTTAATCCTCAGTTCTGGACTTCATTGGTTTGTTGATGATATATTCTTGTAATGATGTTCACAGAACTTCCACAGGAACCTGATTCACGTCCTGAATCACTATTGACAAAAAAAAATATTTCTTTTACCTTTTGTGAAATAAGTATTCCTCTTCTATACTTTTTTATTTTATGTTATTTTTTAATTGACAAATAATAACTGTCCAAATTCATGGGATACATAGTGTTATTTTAATATATCTATCTATCTATATATATAGGTCAGATCATGGTAATTATATCCATCATCTCAAACATTTATCATTTCTTTGTGTTGGGAACATTAAATTAAACATTATCCTCCTTCTAGCTATTTGAAATGGTATAATATGCTATTGTTAACTATAGTCGTACTACAGTGGTGTAGAACACCAGAACTTATTCCTCCTATCTAGCTGTGATTTTGTAGCCTTTAACAAATCTCTCTGTCCCTCCCTTCCCCCTACCCTTCCCAGCCTTTAGTATCCTCTTATTCTTCTAAGTACAGTGATCCATATATACTCTTCTTTTGTTGAAATCCTTTTCCTTGTCAATAGATAGGTTTATTTATCATTATAAGTAAAGTGAAATTTTTAGAACTTTTAATATAGGGCCTGTGTGTCTTGGGTTTCATTACAGATTTCACTTGCTGGAAAATCATTTAGAAACTCTTGGCTCAGTAGATATATTTCTGGAGAGCTAAACTTAAAAACTTCAATATGGTTTGTTTAGCAGTTATATTTTTAAAATATTAATGAAATTGATTTTTGAATATTCATTAACATATTGAGCATTATATGGAAACTACATGCATACCCATAGCTAAACTAAGGCAGATTTTGTAAAGAAAAGGAGATATTTGAATAATGAGGATATTGTTAAAAAGTGCACTAGATAAATTGCATTATTTACTCAATTTTTATTTGCTTGGCTAATTTTACATTACAGTCATCATAATTTTAAATTTTCATAATTTTAAAAGAAGATGAGTTACTAGGATTTTAACACATGCTAGACAAGATATATATATCATAGTTTTTCTACAAGGTTTAAATGTCTTTAAAATTGTTTTTAAAAGCTATTTCATTAAATTCAGGTGATTCCCTTTTTTAATTTAAGCTGTTTCCTTTTAATCCACACAATAATATACCATTTATAAAAAATACCATTTATTGTCACAATCCTTTTTTGTAAATTATGGCTTTTTTTGTTTATAATAATAAACTCACCAAAGTATTTAATTCTAAATTGGCAGTTCTCTTCTATGACCTCATAAATGCATCAGACCCAGTTGAAGAAAGTTACTTGTGTGATCTGTGCCGAAGTGCTAAAGGTTTTTCTTTTTCTCTCTTTTTCTTTTTTTTTAAAGTTTGACACTAAAGTTCACAGCAGTCCACTACATAGACCTTTGTGTCCTACATTCCTTGCAGTATGGCTGCTAATTCATCTAATACCACATAGGGACCTACATAGCCTGGACTTACTTTCCCATTTAATATCTCACAATGGAAAAGAAAAGGCAAAAAAGTTTTCTAATTCTTCCCATGTGGAAGATGGGCCAAATAAGGCCTTTGAAATTCAGTTCTAGAGAAGATCTACATTGCTCTCCCTCCTACTGCTCCTTTCAAAGACACTTTCAAAGCAAAGTAGACCCACATTTGAGTCATGCTTTTTTCTTAATTGACTTCAGGCTAGTAAAATAGAGTTAAACCTCTATGCTTCTTTTTATTTGGAAAGGTAAAAACAAATTATGCCAAATTTTCTGCCAATAAAGATTGACTTTCCTCCATAGAAATGTGAGATTAATGAATTTTATTGTTCAATAAACAATAAAATTATTTAACATTTTGATCAGTTAATTATCTTAGAAATAAAATGTCTTTAAGGTTTTGGAACAAGGTTAATGAGGCAGTTCCCATTGAGCATAATTTATGAGTGATGCCACGGTTGTTTTTTGGCAATATAGATGATTTAAATAATATGACCCTGAATGTTAAATATGACTATTTGCTTTTTTATATGTACTGTCTCTGCTCTTAACATTTACACTGTGAAATCTTTTGGCATGTTTATTATGCCTACGTTCCTTTTTAGTTGCTTATTACTCACACATTCACTTTCATAATAAGAAAAAAGTTTTTCACATTTGACATCTATGATTAATTGTAGGTTAAACAATGACTTTCAAATACATAGCAGATCCTGGCAGAGTCATTTCCCTCAGGAGGTGGGATAGAGTAGTGGTTAATATACAATTTCTTAAATAGACTCCCTGGGTTTGAGTCCTGAGTATGCCATTTAGTGCTAGCCATAAAAAAAATTTATTTAACCTGGGGTGGTAATAGTGCTTCAAGACTATTACATAAGGTGTGTATTTAAATCCATAATATCCTGAATTTAAACAGTAAATAAATCAATTAATCATGTAGTGTTTGGCAGATAATAAGCATTGTATAATCTTTAGTAAATGTTATTTTAAACATATTGATCATTTTGAGCTAGTGACATTATGAAATGTTTTTAACTTTTGAGATATTTTACTCTTAATTTCAATTAATTGGAAAATATGAAGTGATGGACTAATTAATAGTATGAGTAATTTGCAAGTTGTATTCTTGAGGTTTTTCTGTACAATAAAATAAATCTTTTTCTTTGGAAAGCAATTTCTTTGAAGAATGTCATTAAATACAATGGAACATGTTTTCACCTTTTAAAAATAGCTCCCACTGATCCTGCATTTATGTGTAAAGATCTGCTATTTAATATTTATTTATATTTTAGCCATATTTTATTGTCCCCTAGCAATTTATTCCCTTTCTACTCATATCTTTCCTTCCGAACAGTTGGTAAGTATATTGAATTGTTTAGGCTTGACAAGCATAGAAATCCTATTAGAATTCATTAATTTAAGTTCAGGAATTTATCTATATTTCTTGCTCATCACTATAGTTAGATACAAGTATCATGTTTTAAGGTGTAATTTTTACTTTTCAGCTAGAAATTAAGTACTTCATAAAGAACAACAATAATAAAACAGAAATAATTCATAAGTGTTCACAGTCAACAGTGTATAATAAGGGAAAAACGCATCAATTCAACAAGAATACTTTGCATTTGTGAGAATGATAGAAAATCTCTCTTTAATACTGTTACAAAATGAAGCAAACAACAATATTTCTATTACTAGCACCTCAATGATTTTAACATTTTAGTTTAATTAGTCCCATCTTAGAATTCAGTAGAATAATCTGCTTTGATGTTCTAGGGTCTAATATTAATTTCTAAAATCGTTCTTAGCTACCATATGGCTATTTATCATAAGAAGCACAAAACAGGGTCTTATAACTTTCTTTTTAAAATTATTTATTCCATTCAATTCTCAGCTCTCTCTCTTCTGTCTCCAGTAAGTATTGATGCTATATTTCCTTTAATAAAACAAATTATGTTTTATAGAGAATTTAGTAGTATGTTTGTAATTACTGAATTCACATTGTTAATTAAAGACTTGTATAGAGATATACATCTGCTAAAAACTATTGTACAATGCTCATATTATTGTAGAGAATTAATAAAAATTGTTTTCATTATTGCACTCATTGATACTTTATGAACTATTTTTAAAAGGACTCCATTTTGAGATTAACTTTTTTAAGACTTTAAAAATTTGTGTTACTTTTACCATATAGTGACAGAAGGAGAAAGAAGCCTGTGAAGTAAAAGATATCTTCTCTATCCTGATTTTTTTAATGACAAAATTTGTGGAAGAAATTTTATCAAACTCTTAACTTTCTTTAGTGAAACACATGCATATAACATCAGGAATTTTTCCATAAATACCCATGGATTTGTATTAAGTGACTCTGTGAAATGAAGTAGAAAGAAGCAAAACTATTTAATTTAAAAAGCCAAATTGTTTTATTCTTTAAATTTAGTTTTTATATCACATTGTGATTGAAGAGTTTTCTTAAAACATAAGCTTCCCAAATGCTATATTGAATTATTTATATTGTCATGGATCAAGGGTAACACAAAAACTGTTTACACCTTACATATCACTTAAGAGATCATAAAGAGTGTCTGAAAAATGTTAAGTGCAAAAACCAACTTTATATATATTTAACATTTATTTTTTATTTTATATGTGAGTATTGTTGTTTAGCCTAATACTTTGTGTTGATGTGCACAGGAAGGTATATACTTAGCTGGAATACATATATGAATACAAGGATAACAAGGGCTGTAGAAACGCACAGATTAATCTAGCAGCATACCTTAAACTTGTCAAAATCTGGTTAGCTGAATTATAAGCATCAGCAAGTTTCAGAGATATGAAATGTCCAGTGTTGCATCTGTGAAGCATTTTGATCTTTAAACCCTAGTTTGTCTTTTTCTGCAGTCTATGCTGTAAGGATGTTAAAGCAACTCTTTACTAGAAAAAGTTTTTTCAAAATATAGCAAGTCTTTAGTCTTAGTTGGTCTCTAAATCCTTCCAAAAGTCTTGGCTTATTTCCAAAAGCACCCTGAACATGAATAACTGTAATCTTGCCCTCCTAGCAAATTAGACACTTAGGCGGTGGCCATTTTGTTGTAGTAAGGTCTAAATAGACAGAAGGAAGTTGATCCCCCCTCTGAAAGAGCAAGAATGTTCTCAAAGGTGCTCTAACTTATCTGTAGTTAAAATACTGAAACCCTCTTTCTTAGTGTTTCTTCTGAAACATAATCTATAGCTGGATCTCCTTTTCCTCTTTGGTTGAAAGTACCTATGCTTTGTTCTTCTTCAGTTGTGTGTGGAAGTCACATTAGTGAACAACAAATTTGTTCTTTGGATACATGGAATACACATACAGGCACACATATGTGCATGTGCACATGTACACATGCACGTGTTTTTAAAACACCAAGTTTCAATGACAGTTTTAAATCTATAATCTCAGGAAGACATTTATGCATGTGAGGATACAGTTTTATTTTAAGGAAAAATGGTTACATAAAATATTCCATGTGTGACAAATCTAACTGAAAAGCTTACATAGTCCCCATAATTTTCAACTATGAATAATAATTTTTATCCTTATTAGCTCTGATAATGGGAGACAATAAAGACATAATGAAATTAAGTACCTAAATTATTTCTATATTTCATATATATTAGTTGTTAAGAATTGATTTTAAAAAGTCTGATTTAATACTTTGGATTTTTGTCATTTTTATTTGTATCACCAAGTGGCTGGTTACACAATACACAAGATAATGCCCTAATGTTTTAATGCACAGGATAATGTCCTAATATTAGTGTTAAAAAAGAAGGAGCCAGGGACGAGGCACATGCTTATTCATGAACTGAATAACATATTTGCAGAATGGTTTAAATTTGTATTGGTTTAGATGTCTTAGAGTAAAATGAGATGCCTGGATTCAATAAAATGAATATATTGTATATTGCAATTCCAAAGAAGTATCATTTAAAATTTAGTTAAATATGCCTAACATAAGTGTTTAGCTAAAATACAGGTACTGGCATTGCTTTACTGAGAAGTTAAAAATGTAAGGAAAAACTGAAACCAAGTTTAATTAGAAAGGATCCTAAGAGGTTTTCCTATGAAATGAAGAATATAATACTTTGAATTATATTAATGTTGTAAGTTAAAACCAAGAAAACTTTATGTCAAAGTAATTCACTATGGACTGAATACTGTATTTGAGTTTGTAAAGTGCAAATATTCCATAAATCAAATATAAAACTATATAAAATTAATATCTTTGATAGCCCAAACAATATGCAAAGCTGCTACTATGAATCAAGAGAATACCCTTTTATATTCACATGCCAAATCTCTCTTTTAAAATTAACTGGAAAATCGTCACTAATGTGCAGACTGTCGTGACACTCTTTATTCTTGGGGAAATTGACTCTTAGCATTGACTAAGGAGATGCTTTGTTTCAGTTGAATATATTTTCAGATAGAACTTACAAAGCCACAAAGTTATTTAAAAAACTGTGGGTTGTCTACCTAGAATGTATTTATTCTCCTCCAGTGCCACTTACCTACTATTAAAATGCCAGTTTTGTTCAAGTAGTTGCATGTTGATATACTAATAAGTGTTTCATATCAATTTGACCTCAGTCCAAGGGGATGAACCTAGACAAGTTTACACCAAGTTAGATAATTCCATCTCTTTACCAGTGATTAGTTAGGAAATGGCTTATAACCCAGTTCTAAGTAATGAAAATAAGATGAATTCCCTTTGGGACTTTCTAAATTTCTTAGTTCCTCAAATAAGTTCTAAGAAAGAACTATTCACTTTTCTGTCTGTGAAAGTTGTTCCATATGGAGAGGATGCCTAAAGCAACTGTAGCCATGTTGTGATCATGAAGAGAGCTAGCCAAAAGGTGGAGGATGGCAGAATAGGATGATAAAAAGGTATTGGCTCCTTGATGAACTGCTGAAATAATAAACCTAGAACTAGCCCTATCTCTGGTCTTCTTGTTATTGAGATACAGTACACAAAATATTTAAGCCATTTATATTGGGTTTTCTGTTACTTGCAGCCAAAATTATTGTGATTTATATAACTTAAATTGATATAAAATAGATTTTTCATTCCTATTTTATTGTTTTTGGAGAGCATTGGTAAAGATTTTCTTTTAAAAATAGGAGTAATTTTGGAGAATAAATCAAGATGTATTTCCAGTTGCATAAGCTCAGTGAAATTCTAGGTATGTCTCCATTACCTCATTGAATTGTGCTTTGGTAGGACTTCTGCTTTAAATTCCAGAAACCTTTTTACCATTTTGAAGTAAAATATGTAGGAACACCAATTCCTTTTAACATTATTCAAAATAGAACATAATCAAGAAAGAAAATCAGCTACAAAAATACACCAACAATGCAAGCTGAAACCAGCTTGAAATATTTTTTGAATTATATAGTGTTTACAAATGTCTGTGCCATTGATCCAAGAGTGCTTGCAATTATAAACTGACTCATCAAAATGTTCTAACTATATTTTTTCCAGGGCTAGAATTCATTTACTCATTATTCAACAAACACTTATTGGTAACCTACTCTCTGGCAGGCACTGAGCTAGAGATTGGTAATAGAAAAATGAATAAAATGCCTGTAAGATACCATCTATACTCTCAAGTATTTCAACCTGTGGTATGTCTTGTGTGACCTAAATAAAAATTCGTTAGGTACAACTATGATATATCAGTAAAAAAAAAAAAATGTCATTAGGTTCTTTCCATCTTTTAAAGACATCTTCCATGATGTAATGATAATTAAAGGTAAGAAAACCAAATGTCTTGGAGAAGAAATATGAGCTAGGAGTTCTTAGTATTCTATATAATGGATTGCAGTTCAAGTAATTCCATAAACTCTGTATGTTTATATTCTTATGCTGTGCTTATGTTTCAGGCACTGTGCTAGATAGTGACAGTAGAAAGATGCATCCCATGAATTTCACAGTGCAGTGTAATAGTTAAAATATGGAACACTGAAGACAAACAGGTTTGGATTTCAGTCATAGCTCTGCGCCATACTAGATGCAAATTGAAAACATTATTTTACATCTCTACACATCAGTTCCACCCTTTGTAAAAGAGGTAATATTAATATTATTATTAGTAGTAGAGACAGCGTCCTGTTCTGTTGCCCAGGCTAGAGTGCACTGGTGTCATCATAGCTCACTGCAACTTCAAATTCCTGGGCTCAAGCAATCCTTTTGCAACAGCCTCCTGAGTAGCTGGCATTACAGGTGCACATCAACATGCCTGGCTAAGTTTTGTATTTATTGTAGAGACAGGGGTCCCACTGTGTCCGTAGGCTGGTCTTGAACTCCTGGCCTTAAGCAATCCTCCAGCCTCGGGCTCCCAAAGTCTTGGGATTACAGGCATAAGCTACCATGCTGGGTCTAAAATACGTATTATTAAAGAACCTACTTCATAAATGTGTTATGAAGACGGAATGTTAAAATGACTACAACATGCTTAGGCCAGAGCTTAGAATATAGTATAGCTTCAATAACTGTTTGCTGTTATTATAATTATCATATATAATAGGTAGCATTTGCATTATATATTAATATTCTTTTTAGTTAGTAATTAAAATGAGAATTTTCAATACAATAAATGTTTCAAAAGACCTATGCCTAGCAGAAGGGCACTAGTCTGTGCTTATGTTTTAAGCCTACTGTCTCCAACCTCAGCACAGACTGGACTGCCAGAAACCACCTGCACAGCAGGAGGTGAGGGGTGGGCAAGGGAGCAAAGCCCCACCTGCACCTACAGGCACTCCCCATGGCTCACATCACTGCTGAACCCCACTCCCAGTCAGATCAGCAGCAGCATCAGACCCTCATAGGAGTGCAAACCCCACTGCAAACTGTACATGCGAGGGATCCAGGGATCCCTGCTCCCCATAAGAATCCAATGTCTGATGATCTGAGGTGGCCACGTCCCCCACCCCGCTGCCCTCCAGCCTTTGGTGGAAAAACCGTCTTCCACGAAACTACAAAAGCCGTCCCTGTTGTAAAAAAGTTTGGGGACTGCTGTTTTAAGCAACATTTCATGTAGGAAAGAATACTTAAGTAAGTGATCAGGTAAGGAGGTAGGGGGATTTTCCCAGAGAAAAAGTACATAGGCACTGATATAGAGTCAAGGACTGTGATAAAGAATTTCTGGAATTTAATGTAGAAAGTAGTGAAAAATTAGTTTGGGGAATTAGATGTGGAGCAAGTGATCACATAGAACTGAGTGGTGAGCCACTGAATATTATTGTTATTATTATTAATTTCAAACATTTATGCAATGCTTACTATAAGTCAGGCAGTGTTCTAAACACCTTAAATATATGTTAACTTATTGAATCTTCATAAGATCCTATAAGATAGGTACTATCATTAACTTCATTTTGAAAATAAGGAAACTACAGGCTAGAGAGATTAAGAAACTTGCACAAAGCCACAGAGGCCAGCCACAAACCCAGTCACTTCTCTGAACCACTAGGTTTGCTTACTTTTCAGTGCTTGAAAGATTTTAAGAACAGAATTGGCAAGGTCATATTTGTCCAGTGTTTTCCCAGTGAGGAAAAACATAGACAACATTTCATGGAACACATTTAGGCAGTGAAGAGACCTAATTAAAGGGGGATGAAGGCACAAACAAGAAGGACATTTAGGAGGATACATAATTATCAAGAGGAGCGGTTTTGAGGTCAGGAACTATAACAATGATGGAGGAATAGGGAAGAGGTGACTGAGTCAAGAAATATGTAAATGGAAAAATTGTTAGCATATGTGATCAAATACAGAAAAAAAGAAAGGAATTTTGCTTGACTTTCTGTTTTCTGCTGGGTGGTGCCAATCATTTAAATGGAGACTAGAGGCGAGAAGCATATTTGAGTAGAAGGTAATTTCACTTGGGATTTATTTAACTTGAGATGCCTGGAAAGACTTCAAGTAAAAGGCATCTGACTATCCCAGTCTTGAAGTCAGAAGACTGTTGGGGACAGAATGTATAAATTAGTGAATATGAGATTATCCAACAAGAGCATGTAAAGAAAAAAAAAAAAAGAACAAAGAAATGCTATGACATCTGAGTTTGAGAAAAAGCCAACAGATCCCAGGAAGCAAACTAAGACCGTACTAAGAACAAAACAATCTTAATATTAAGTGAGTAGTCAGCACTGCCAAACATAGCAGGAATGGTCAGAAATATGAGGTCTGGAATGTTTCCATTGCATTTGGCAAACGTGGAGGTTACATTTATTTTGTGCCATTTCAGTGGAATGGGTGGCACAGAAAGGCCAGATGCCACAGGGTTGAGGAGTAAATAGGAAGTGAAAAAATAAGAGTTGTGTATGCATACTACTCTTTCAAGAAACTTGCTTACTAGTAAAGTGTAATGGACAGATGCTCTATAGGGGATTTATGATTAAGAGGGGTAGGGATGTGTGTGTGTGTTTGTGTTATGATGGAAGAGACTTCAGCTTGGATTTCTGTATTGTCATATAAATATACTTCATCCCATCAATATTAAAACATTTTAGCACATTATGATAATTTGATTAATTAAATAAATATTCATCACTTTTTTGTTTTATGCCATGCTAAAGGTGGGCCCTGACATTAAAACAACAATAAGGGTCAGGCCTTACCCTCCAAGAATGCAGAGTAGGAGGAAAGGCAATCATGTACAAAGCTAACCTTAAAACACTGTGTTTAATGTGATGGTACAAAAATAAACATACTGCCTTTAGAGCACAAAGAAGGAAGAGGAAGAAGCAGAGAGGTATAATATAAAGAGTGTGCATCTTGGAGTGTGAAGACTTAATTAGATTTCAGTCCCAAGTCCATTGCTATCACTGCTTTGTGGTGGGGTTAACTTTTTCTGAGCCTCAGTCTCCTCATGTTATGTGGTGGTTGTTAGAGTTCCATCAGGGAAGGCCTTAAAAAAAAAAAACCTAAAGATTATGGACATTATTCTGTAGGTCAGTAAAGCCACTGGGGTTTGAGCAAGGTAGAGACATAATCAAAGTGGTTGGGTTTTTTGTTCTTTTTTGTTTTGGAGGGATTTTTTTTTGCAGGGCAGCTGGGGACAGGGAGAAAATGTGATTTGAGGTATGTATGGAAGGGAGAAGAAACTGAGAACAAGGCCTAACTTCTGGTTGTCAGTACTGGGAATGGAGGGAGGGTGTGATTTTGAGAGGTATTTTAGAGGCGGGTGAATAAGAATTTATATCCCATTGAATGGAGTGATGGTGAAGGGATGTAAGAGGCAAAGAGGAGTCTAAGGTTTCTGACTTGAGGGTGGGTGTGCAGAGTAGATGGAGATGCCATTAACTACAGAGATTAAAATTTAATCTATAGGGGAAATGGCTTTAGGCTGTTATAGAAAAAGAAAATTGCCTTCTTTAAGAACTGCAGAAGATGCAGCATGTTACTTTCGGAATATTGTGACTCTTAGTGCATAAGTAATATGGTATTCATGAAATAGTTATCACTGATATTTTACTTAAAACAATTTAGATAAGGCATTGGTATTAGGGATAGTGGGTTAACAGAATTAAGTTATAAACGGCCTATTTTATGTTTTTGGCAGATTTTATTATTTCATTTTGCTACAGTTGATATTACATAAATAACAGAGAGTGTGGAGAAAAATGAGTGCCTGGTAGTATAATGTGTTCGAGGTACCTGGCAGAGGGCATGTTTCTGGTGTTTAAACGTGGTTGGTTACATATATCTAGAGTTCACAGAATTGTTGGACCTCCAGTTCAGAGAGTTGAGATCCATTGTTTTTACGATAATGGCTGTAGCCCTGCAGAGAGCTATGGTCCCTTTAGGGGAAGCACTGAGAATCAGAAGAGGCCAAGGGTGGAAATTTGAGGAATGCCTATATTTAGCAGGCCTGCACATATATTCTTCTTTACTTAGTATTTCTAATGGGGGCAGTGGGGGCTGCGTGGGGATGGGGACACATCTGTAATAATATACAAATCAATGTTTATAAATTGGGTTGATATGTAACATATAGGATAGATTCATCATATTATTTAACATTAATTTATGACTTTGAAGCACTGAAGATAACATTTCTGTTTTATTAGCAAATCAAATCAAACAGTAATAACAAGAATTCTTTCTTCAACAATGCTGCCTTTATCAATTGTATGTTTTTGGTCTTAATTCAAAGGTCACAGAAGCTAAACAGTACACTGCTTTTTGATTCTGTGAGGTGCTATTTTAAGACCAATCTCCTTGACCATTGCTGTGATGTTCTAAGCTATATTTGGAGTACATCTTGAAAATGCAAACTCTTCTCTAAGTTGTACTAAGAATTCTTCATTGATGCTATGTTTGTAATGAATTACCTTCTTCTGACATATAAAATTATTCAAATATTTCCATATGGCCATAATTAGAATATACATCTTTTTGAAAACTCAGTTTACTTGTACTTCAACTGTGCTGTACACCTTGAAGACATACAATTTAAATTTTAAAAGAAAAAAAAAAAACCTTCTTTTTTATAGGTAGCTTCTCTAGTTCAGGGGCCCAGAAACGAACTGTGGGACATTTTAAACTGATGTGTTATACAATTATGTTATAAATTAAAAGAATGGCATTTATATCCCAAGGTTTGAAAGTTTGGTTATTTTATCTGGCATTGGTAAGTGAGAATTAGATCCAGATTCTCCTGATTTTTAATATTCAAAAAAAGTACTTATTTTAATTTGCTATACCAATAGTTTGCCAATGAAGTTATCATACCAATAGTTTGCCAATGAAGTTATCAAATACATTAATTACTTAAACTAGACCCGGAACTCAACAAGGGCAGGCAGAATCTAAGTTGTATTTGTTTCTCTAGTACCTAGAATGATGTCAGAAAATATGTAGAATGTTTTGAAAATATTCACTGAATGCATGAATGACAAAGGTCCTCTTTCCTTGTAATACTTGACTTAATGAGACATATTATATGAGGGTTCTGCAATGACACAGAACCAATAGGGGGGATAGGTAGATAGACATTTATTATAAAGAATTGGCTTATGCAGTTATGAAGGCTAACATGCCCCAAGATCTGCAGGATAAATCAAGAGACTCAAGAGAGCTGATGTTATGTTCCAGTCCAAAGGCTGGCAGGCTTGAGAGCCAGGAAGAGCTGATGTTTCAGTTTGAGTCTATGGGCAAGGGGGAAAAAAAAATCAGTGTTGCAGTTTGAAGACAGACAGGAAAAAGTCTCCATTATTAGGGGGAGGTCAGCCTTTTTATTGTATTCAGGCCTTCAACTAATTTGATGAGGCCCACCACATTAGGGAGGGCAAACTGCTCTTTTCGTTGTAGCAATATAAATGCTAATTTCATCCCAACACCCAGAATAATGCTGGACCAAATATCCAGGTACCCTGTAGCCCAGTCAAGTTGACACATATAATTAATTAATCATCACACACATTAAGAATCTTTGTCCATAATTTAAAAACATTGTAAGTACAGTCATTTTAGCCTACAGCTACATCCTTGAAAAATATTTTAAAACAATTCAAATAATTTCGTTTTGAATATACTTAGAACTCACTATGTTATGCTGTGGCACATTTTGGCAGCGCTATCACTACTTACCTCATCAGTTATGAGACTCATTTTGCATAAAATGTTTTATTTTTCTAAAATAGAGCATAATAAGATCCTGTTTTGTTCTGAAAGGCATTTTTGCTTATAATTAATCTAAATTATTATTTTCCCCAGTTTATCGAATATATTTTTTGTCCTTACACTGAAACCATTGTGAAAAAGTATCTGTTTCTGTTTAATTTAAAAATTGTATGTTGAATAGTTTAGCAGTATGTAACCCATGCTTACTGTGATTCAAAACAGTATAAGCCCTGTGAAAAGCCAGGTTGCTGAGTCAGTTATTCGTCAACATCCAAGAGAGTTGGCCTGCTAATGATGGAGGCAGGATAACATTTCCAGAGGCCTCCAGTATCAAAAGGAACCTATAAGTTTAGTTAGAATAAAGAGATTTTCTTTATTGGCAGAATTGAATTAAATTGGCTCTTTTACTCCAGAAGGGAGGTTTTCATCTAGGATAAGAATTGTTTCAGGCTGTTTTAGAAAGAAAGCATTGCTCTATTTGAGAACTAAGGAAAATGTAGAGGTCATAGATTCAGTAGTTCATGGTAAGTTAGTAATAAAATAGTATTCATGTGCTGTCCCTTTAAAAATACCTTTAAATTGTCTGAGTGATCAGAAATAAGAGCTTCTCTAGTCAAGGAAAATCACAGTACCCGTTTTTGTATTAAAAAATTTTTTTTCCTGTTTTTTTGTTCTACTTGATATTTTGATGTGTTTGGTTGATAAGCAAATGAACTAATTTTCTTATGTTTTATTTTTTATGTGGCATTCTTTAAATTTATTGTTGAACTTGAAAGTTCATGTGTAACTATGCTCTGCAATGTAAACATTGCTGAATTTACTTTGGGAGACTAATAAAAAATATTTAGGAATAATCATAACACCTAGGCTCTACTGATGACTTACTATATTCCAGGCACATGTACTGTCTCATATGACCAGTCTATTAATCAGGTTGTCTCAAAGGCTGCAAATAAGAAACAATTATTTTGCTCTCATCTACCGTTGCCTTGAAGGGCACTCTATTGGACCTCACTGCTTCACCTCTGGACAGCATCTTGGCCCACTTCATAACTATTTGTTACTTTTGTGTATCAGAATAGTCTCAATTTCAGGTAAGAAACAAAAATGGAGTCTGTTACAAATACAAACTTTAACCTTGCATCCAGTTTAAAGATTCTTCCATGTTTTGGTCTCAGTCTTGATCAAGAATTCTGGAAATCAGTCATGAGGGAGGTTAGTGTGCTCTGTTTCTTGGCTCTGTTTGCTCCACCTCCTCCCACTCCCCACTTTGTTCTGTCTCCTCTAAGGTCAGGACAAGAGAAGAGGAGTAACAGGAATAAAGAAGCCCAAGGATTATTTCTCCAGTTCTTTTTTAATCTGCCCATATGTATCTTCTGTTATGTCAGGCACCCAGATGCTGGTTTTCTTTTATGGATCATATTGGTATGTTTTTTAAAGACACTCCAGCTTCCTCATCACCTTTTGCACATCCCACTGTGTCTGTTTCAGCATTTCCTGACAGGGGCAATGGACTCTAAACCTGACCATTTATAATTCCACTGTAAATTCCTTCCCACTGCATTTTACCTCCAGGGTCTGTCTGTTGCTCTCCACATGACCCAGTAGGCTGCCCTTTTAGTCAGCATCTTTTCAAGAGAACTTTTAGTTGCTTTCTTCTGAGATGTCTAATTTGCCATGGAAAACCTCATGCATCCTTGATGCATCATGTAGTGGAAAAGCAGCCACATTCTTGCCTAAATATCATAAGCAGCTCTACTTGGGCTCCCACCTTCAGAATTCTGCCAAAAAGTAGGCATAAATCCCTATCTTTATGAATATCCCTCAGAGTCATGGAAAACCTTTCAACTTCTACCAAGAACTCTCTCACCTTTTGCTTGTGGGTATCAGCATGGGGCAACTATAACTGTTTCAAAAGTTCAACAAGCAGCTGATCAAGAGTGACCTTGTGAGTGACTACTTCCTGTGTATAACATGCCCCTTTCCTCTAGGAGCCAAAGGTGAAATGACACTCCATTGTCTATTAAGATTCCCTTCAAGGCATCTTTTTCATAGAATCTTTTTTCAAATATTTAGTCTTCCTACCTAGGCTATTGGTAGTGATGGTCTCTGAACTGGTTTTACCATGGATATGATTGATAACTTGCTTATTTCTGTTGTCCTCAGCTTTGAAGCCTTAGCTACATTCTAGGAAAACAGGAAAAGTCCCATTTCACATCTAATTACACTCATTTGAGGTTCACATTAACTCTGGGAAGAAAGCATTTTTGCATCATATCCATTAAACATGAGGAAACTGAAACACAAAGAATTTCATTACTTGTCCAAGGTCACACAGATTGCCCAAGGCCACTCAGTACTAAGTGGCTTCCTGACTTAAAAGTCCACCTTCTTATCCATTTTGCTTTATTGCTAAAACAGAATAGGGCAGAGTCTAGAGGATTAATGAACCAATCCCCTAGATAGGTGCCCCAAACTGCAGAGTAGACAGTTATAATCCCCAAGTGCATCACTTTTCCACTTTAGTTTCCCTTTCCAAAGCTTCAATTTTTCTGATAGAAATGACATTTATTTATTCTCCTTCCCATCTTAGAATGATTCAAACACTTAAAGGTTAATTGTTAATTTCCCTACTGAAATCATAAGCATTTTAGAAGGGTTATAATATTTCTTATTCTGCTGTTTCAGTATTGCTATAGCATATACCATTGGCAACCATAAAAATACTATAATAGGATTATATTTAAGGACAATGAAAGCAAAATACTACAAATAGCAAAGAATCTAATATTTCCCTAACAGTGTTTCTATGCTTTCCATATTTCTTAAATACTATTTTGTGAAATTAAAAGCTTATTATATTATCACTTTATATGAATATTTTTTCTCAGAAATCAAACATTTCTTATTTGTCATCTTTTATCCCCTAAAAAATTGTTAGTCTTATGCTACAGGTGACATTTGTTTATACTTAGTGGCATCCAGATACATTATAAATATTACATTTCTAAAATGTATCTACTTGTAAAATGTAAACTTGAGGATTTGGTGCCAAAGAACTGTCTTATCTCAGGTGTTTCCTTCTAGTATGCTCATGTGGAGCTTATATTTAGTATTACTTGAGTTGCAGATTTATTTCATCTTGCCTAGCAGCATCAGCTATTTCCTTCTGCTGGTTCCAATTATTATGATTATTTCCAGCCTGAGTGAAGTTTGGCAAAAGCAAATATAGAAAGGGAAAGAAAAGAATAGGCTATTCCCTCAAGCTAACATTCAAGCTTATCAGTCTTTATTTAACTGCAGACACTATTTATTAATATTTGGAGTTAGCGATTTAATATTGATTTTGGTCTTCTTTGGCATTGAAGACAAAAACCCAAGTGTATGTAAGACACAGTTTAACACTGTAACATAGTTGAAAAGTAAGATTTTTTTTTTCCTTTGGCTCAGATAGATTAGGCCATTGTCCTCTGTTAGAGAAGCTAGAGAGAAGATGGACTTGTATCTGCTGAGTTTGTTATGTTCTTCATACATGTAATATATGAAAAAGGGTTTATAAGCACATAAGTGTTACCGTGTAAACAATATTTATAGTTAGACGTCTGTTTACATACCTGGGGTGATATGGAAACAATTGGGTGATTTTTTTTTTTTTTGTAATCCATCCCTGGGGCACCAGGCAGCTGTATACCTGGAGGTTGTGGAACTGGCAATCGAGGAGGAGTCAAGAAACTCATATATACAGGTTGCTTCTTTCCTCTGTGTTTCTTTAGTAACTTTATGGCAAGAAATAATTTTTCTCTATTCCCAAGTACTCTTCTTAGATTTGATAAGAACTTCTAAGAACTTAACTCTTTTGAACAAATTTGCTCTGAAGATTTTATAAAAACTCAAGGATTCAGTGTGAGGGGTAGTAAGGGAATAAAGGCATCAAATTAGATGCTGACTTTATGAAGTTGCCTCTTTGTCATTTTTTTCTGATGTAGTCCTAATTGCTAAGGCTAAAAATTCTACAAAGCCTTATTTTATCACTATAAAATACAGACATAAGTAAATGTGGGAGATGGAGCTGTTGAAAATTTTTAAGTTTTAAAGAATATTTAAAAAATTAAACCTGGAAATTTCTTATTTAGCAAATAAGAATTTGTGTCAATTACATGTATATTCTTTAAATGCATTGTGCATTCCTCTTCACAAAATTATTTTCTTCCATTTTGAATCCAGTTAGTTTATAAACAAAACAAATTTCTCTGATTTTATGAATAGTAGTCATTGATGGAGAAATTCTTCATTGGTTAAAACTATCTTCTTTGTTCTAAAGCTTTTAAGTGACTGACATTTTTGTTTTACATTATAACTCCTATATATTAAAAATTAACTTGAAAATAACCTTTATAGTCAATTGCTAAATCTTCTTAATCATTGGTAGACTTGTGACTCTGTATTCCATGAGATCTTTTTATCATTATTATTACTAGAGTCAGCTATGTGGAAAATAAAAGATTCTCTAAACACAAAAGTGTTTTTCCAATTTTTCTTTTGCCTCTGTTACTGCCTCCTAAACAAAATAACACAAAATTCTATAGAAGGTAGGGGACAGAAATTTTTTCAAACAACATTATAAATTTTATTAAAAAATAAAGAGAAATAAAAAATTGCTTTTTCATTTATTGACTTGTCAATAAGGCTTATAGTTTGTTCATGTTCAAGATTTATTATATGTTGAGACAATTTTATTTGATTCAAACAAAACGAAGAAATAGATCAAAAGCTATTCTGTTGAATAATATTTTTTACAAAAAATCGAGAAGCACTTTTGGGAATGGAAAAATATATCCTTAGTTTATAAAGCATTGTAAATGTGAATTTAGTTTCAAGGATATTTGCATAGACTTGTGGAGTATATAGAACTTATATACAGGCTCTTTATGTTAAATATCAATATGCAGTATGCTTTTATTATTGTTTTTATAGTTGATAATCAGTGTTTTATAATTGATAAAGCATGTTTAAAAGGACTTTATACAAAACATATCTAAAGTGCTATCTAAATATTTAACTATTGGAAAAGAATGATAGATATTTCTGTGTTTTTAAAAATAAAAGACTTCCAAAGCATTTACCTTGGGAACGTGAGAGCAATGACAATTATACATTTTCAGTAGAATATTAACTCGGATAATTTGTCATCTAGTATAATCCAGTAAGGAAATGCAATATAGATGTTTTTTCAATTGCATGTTCACATTGCTTAGCATCCAACTTTTGAAGACCCTCCTGTTCATTCCTGCATCATAAAGAAACATAAAGATGGTAATGATTATAATTAAAATTTGACATTCAGTGACAAATCTAGGCATTCTTTAGTTCCCTTGTATACTTATAACCTTGCCAACAATAAAGATAGGCTAGCTTGTTAATAAATTATGATACTCCAAAGCATTTGATCCTAGAAAAGGAACACCAATATGGCAAGTGGTCATGGAGAATACAAGTTGTTGTTATGGGTCTATAACATATTTAAGGCTCCTTAAAGCTAGAATGGCTTATAGAAGTACTGTTTCATTTTTATCCCAACTCTCCATTTCTAAAGATATACAAATTATTATATTTTCCTCTGAAGAAAAGATTTACTTATGACTTATAAAGCCCAACTTCTCTGCCTACTTTTGTTAATAAATTTATACAGTCATATATGTTCAGACCTGACTTCCAATCTCACTACTGCCAAATTTTCATTCATTCCTCTCTGGCTGAAACCAGTCTCATGCTTTCCAATTGCTCTCTGGATATTTCCACATGTATGCTCTGCTTCTTCCTTTAAAAATCTAAAATTCAACTTAGTTATTTTAGTAAGCTCTGCCTTCTGATTTCCCATTTTCTTTTAGTGGTCCCATGGGTCTCTAATTCAACTACACTGGAATTTTGGAAATTCACCTTCTCTCTTTTTATTGGAATCCTTAATCTGTTTAATCCTATCAGTTAAGTCTTGGTGATAGTTCTTGTATTTGTTCTTTGTCTTCCCTTTGCTCTGTTAACACTGTATACGTGTCCCTCCATTTCTCTTGTGTGCGCTAATACCATAGCTTGTGATCTGTTTTCCTGCTCACAGTTTTTCCCTTGCCCAACCTATCCAGAAAGTGACTACCAAATTAATCTGCCTAAAATAGCACTCAACATGATCCTTCTCTTTCTACTTTTTTTTCTCTTATTGAATAACCTCTAAATGCTTAACTGGACATTCAGAACTCTACACGATAAACCCTCAACTCAACTTTCTGTATGTATTTGAAACCATTTCCCTGCATATACATTGCATCTCAGCCATGCTTAATTTATTTTGCCTGCTGACAATTCTGCCCGGCTCTAATGCCACATCTTTCTCATATTATTCCTTGATGGGTCTATTAGAAGTGATATCTCCTCAATCTCAGAGCACTTATTACAAACCACCTTGAAGAATCACTTATATGCATGTCACCTTATCTAATGTTTTATAGAATCCTAAAGTTTAAACATTTAAGTGTATACATCTTCCTAGCCCCTTTTCCTATATCTTCACAAGGAAGTACTCTATAAATATTAATTAAATGAAGAAGATAGCTGTTTCAACACATGTATGAATGTTTGTGTCTACAAACTGCCATTTTAGAGTCTAGATTATATACAATACATTTGTATCAAACTCCAAATCATAACAATATTTTATTTTTGAGTTTTTCTGTAATAAAGTCCTGCAATCAGAAGATAGTGAAGTTGGTAAAAGTAGAGGATTTTTTTTCTTTTGTGGTATTAAAACTAACTTCAGAACCATTCAGGCATACAGGTTGAAGAAACCTAATTTTCAGAAAAATACTTAAGAATATAATTATGCAATCTGAATAGGGAAGAAGTTGGGAAAGCAGTTCTAAGCAAGTAGAGTTTTCCTCTACTTGTATTGTATTGTATTGATTTATTGTATTTGGAACTCAAGATATCATTAATGTAGAAACCCCTACACACCTATGATTGGATTTGTAGTTCGAAAATAATTTCTTTCCAAAGAGTAAATTCTGAGGGGAACTGGCTTCAAAACTAAAATGGAAAAAGTTAGCTCTGACATTGTGCATCCCTAGTTAATTTTAAAAATTTATAGAGATAGAATATAAATGACCAACGTTCTTGGATGATTCTATTTATATATGCAGTAACTTACTCGAAACCGTATACCTAAATAGATAAATAACTAACATCTTCCATTGAACTCCTAAGAAGAGAAGATAGTTGGAAGCTGTGAGAAAATTAGAAACTTCCTAGTTTCATAATTTCTATTAGAGACACAAAAAATCATTTTTTATTTGGCCTATGGTAATATATTACAGTGACAACACTGTATGTGTCTTTATGTAGGTCTGAGTTCTTTGATGAAGATGCCAAGGAGGAGAACAAGTAGGATTAAGGGAGAAGGAAGATAGTTTGATTTAATCCAGAACATAAATTTTAATCACATGATGTATGCTTTCATCTTTGAAATGTATTCAGTCAATTCAAATTGTCTGAATACTCAGTTTGTCTAATAACTCCTATATTAGATTTCCGAGATTGTAGAGAGTTTAGAGTGTAGCTAACACGAGGGGTACTGGCAGTTCCATACTAAAAACTAAACCATTGGGTCTTAAAGGTCCATGAAACCATTCTTAGTTTGGGATCAAGACAAATGTGTGTAATTGTTTTTGAAGAACATCCAACTAGATTCTGTTAAGCACAATAGATTGAACAGTCATTTGTGTGTTTCTTTGAAAAGATTCTTTCTTTAAAATGATACAGTGCCTTTCATTCAAGTTTAAACACTGAGTTTTCCTGGTACAGCTTTTTCTTTTTTCATAAATAAGTTAGGTGCATTCCAAGGAAATAAGTTTGATTTAACATTTAAAAATCAGTTAATGTAATTCATCACATTAATAGATTAAGAAGAAAAAATTATATGGCCATCTCAAGTAATGCCAAAAATTCTTTAGATATCATTCAACATTTATTCATGATAGAAACTCTCAAAAGACATTTTTAAGCCATTAAAGGATAAGAAATCTACATAAAACATTATACACTAGGGAAAAATAAAAATTCCTAGTAGCATTGGTGTTAATGGTGAAATATAGGAAAAACCTAAAGGACCATCAGAAGTAGAATAAATAAATTATAGTGTATTCATAGAATGTAGTACTATACAGAATGGAAATAAGTGAACGTCACATGTCATCATGAATATATGGGTATACTTCAAAAATGTTAATTGAAATATCCTAATATACATAGTGCATTAACAAAACTATATTCATTTCAAAAATACCAATTTTAATATTTTATCATGTAACAATACATACATATAATGAACGTTTATAAAAACCAGGAGACCATTAAATAAAAATTTAGGTTTGGTGGTTAATTTTAGTAGGAATGAAAGGTATAAAATTGAGAAAGGCATTAAAAATTTTTAGTAATATTTCCTAGGCTAAATGGGACACACACGTATATATCTTTTCACGTGTACAAAATTTTCATAATATTAATAAAATGTTTGTAAAACTAAGTCAAAGAATTGAAGTTTTTGTTTGAAAACATTTAACTTGTGGAATGAAAGCAGGGTGCTAATATTATTTATGGATTAGGAAATTAAGAGAGAGTTGGACTTGAGTAGATGTTAGTCAAAGGGTACAAAATTTCAGTTACGGAAAAGGAGTAAGTTCAAACTGTCTATTGTACAACCAACTTGGTGACTATAGTTAATAACAATGTATTGTATTTTGAAAATTGTTGAGTAGATTTTAGGTGTTCTTGCCACAAAAAATGTGAGGTAATAACGTTTGTGAGATGATACATATTTTAATTAGCTCAATCGAGCCATTTCACAATGCATACATGTTTCAAAACATGTACACAATAAATATATGCCATTTCTATTTGTCAACTCATTTAGAAAAGAGTTTGAAGGTTGATGAAACACAAAAGGATTAGTATGGGTATTTAAAATTAAAAAGAAAGTTGAAGGAACTAAAATGTAATATAATTGTTGGATATTGGGTGGGTAGGAAAATATAAAATGGAAAAGCAAAGTCAAATTCTTCTTTTGCAAAGCCATTAACTTAGGGTAGTGTCTAAATGTGATCAATCAAGAAAGAGCAGCTTGAACACAGAATTGAAAGTTACAGAAATAGCACCCAGAACTGGAGAGTAAACCTGCAGGATGGCTGTCCTGCCTTACAAGCGCTTCTGTACACCTTGAACTTTTACCATGTAAATATAGTACTTCTTTCTAAATAAAAAATAAAAATTAAGAATTGGCTCATGAAGAAAGAAAAAATGAGTCAACTTATATTTAGTGTAAAATGGAAACTATTCTACATAGATGGGGTGGTAGGTGAGCCTTGGTAAAGATAATCATAGGAAGCAACTTTCATACCAGGCTGTGTTTTTAGCTCTAGTGTTTTATTTCATGAATTCTTTTGAGTACATTTGATATTATTGATAATCTTTAATGTATTTTTTAATCTGAAAGTTTTTCTTTTAAGCTAAATGATTATTAAAAAGATAATTTATTCTTTTGGAGGGGTTTTATTTTATTTTTTATTTCAATAGATTGAGAGGGTACAAGTGGTTTTTTTGGATGGATGAATTATATAGTGGTAAAGTCAGGACTTTTAATGTACCCATCACCGGAATTACCTGATAGGTAATTTTTGATCTTACCTCCCACCCATCCCTCTTCTGAGTGATCAGAGTCCATTATAACACTCTGTATGACCGTATGTACCCATCGTTTAGCTCCCACTTCTAGGTGAGTACATGTAGTATTTGTTTTTCCATTCCTGAGATATTTCACTTAGGATAATGGCCTCCATTCCATCCAAGTTGCTGCCAAATACATTATTTCATTCTTTTTTTTTTATTACTTAGTAGTATTTCCTGCTGTGTGTGTGTGTCTACACGCCACATTCTCTTTATCCCCTCATTAGTTGATGGTGCTTAGGTTGATTCCGTATCTTTGCAATTGTAAATTGTGCTGTGATAAACATCCTATTGACAAGCACTTTGTCACAATACTGCACCTTGTTGCAGATGTGGCTTTATTTTGGGAGGCTTAAAAAAATCAAGAGTTCTATTATAGAAGACATGAATGGAAATAAATATGTAAGTATAATATTGTATTTACTTTATATGACATAAGGCTGTGGCATGAGGAATAAAATGATTTGCCTGATCCAACCCAGATATTGAAAAATTATTTTAAAATTTCCTTCCAAGTGATTATAGACTATGTGACTGTACCATATTATTTCTCTTTTTTGAAAATTTATTTAGTTTTAAAATTGACATATAAAATTATATGTATTTATAATGTATAACATGTTTTAAGTATATATATGTGTGTGTATGTATATACATTCCATATGTATATATATGCACACACACTGGAATGGTTAAATCTAGCTAATTAATAAAGGCATTACCTCACACAGTTATCATTTTAGTAGTGGAAAATACTCAACATCCACTGTCTTTGCAGTTTTCAAGAATACAATATATTGTCATTAACTATAGCCACCATGTTGTACAATAGATCTCTAGAATTTGTTTCTCCTCTCTGTCTGTCAATATATATTCTTAGACCATCTCCACAACCCTTCCTCACCCAGTAACCACCAGCCTCTAGTAACCAGTATTCTACTCTTTACTTCTATGAGATCAACATTTTTTGGATTCCACATATGAATGAGATCATGCACTATTTGTCTTTCTGTGCCTGGATTATTTCACTTAACATACTATTCAGCCATAAAAAAGAAGGAAATCCTGCCATTTGCGAGAATGTGGATGAATCTGGAGGATATTATGTTCAGTGAAATACCATAATTTCTGGGTTAGGAAATGAGAGTCCACGTTTTTATTACACATTGCCATTAGCCATGTGGATGAGCTGAGATTCCTTGTGAAAAAAATCAGATCATGGGATTAAGTGATTTCTAATATTCTGTCGTTTATTGAATATCTTTAATGAGCAGAGCCCAGTAGCTCCTTGAGGAAAGGCAGTATTTCATATTGGCATTCTCAATGCCTGGAACAAGGGTTTTATTGGAATTTTAAGAACTACTGTTAAATGAACACGCCATAGTGAAAGTTACCTGGGCCAAATAGACATCTCTCCTTACTCCTAACTCTTCCTAGATGTTGTTAACTTCTCTGCACGCTTATATAATAATATACATTAGTTATGAAACTTTCAGGCTGAAGTTACTGAAAGCCAAATCAAGCAAGCATAAACCATAAGGATATTTATAATTTTACATAACAGGAAGTCTAAAGATAGGGCATACTACAGGATTGGTTGACTGAATGACTAAAAATATGTCTTCTTTCCATTTCTTTGCTCTGCCATCTTCAGATATCAGATATCTTCAAAATAGATATTGAAAAAAAATGGTGTCAGCTACATAATATATATACTCTGTATCTAAATATTTTTTAAATATTTTAATAATTTGCTAAGTATTTCTTGAGAGGCTATTTCCCCACAAAAGCTGTACTTAGATTATATCTGTACTTAACTTATATCCCCAGTACAGTTCACAATAGTACAGTGCTGGGTTTATAGTAGATATTTAGTATTATTTCTTAGAATTTTTTCTGATTAAGTAAAATTTATAATATATATTTCATTATGGTTAATATATTAAATAAAAAGAGAACTTTGAAATAAGACAGTTCTGATTTGGGATCTGGGGCAAATTACTGACTCTTTTTGAGCATCTATGTCCTCATCTCTAAAATAGAGAATTAATGTCTAATTCCTCATGGTGCTGAAAATTAAAAGTGATAATCTGTTTACAAATAATAAATATAATTTCTTATTGGTCACTTGTACAACAATTTCAAAACACTTCTAAAGTGACTTACTAAAAAGTATAATGTACATGTATTTATCTTTGTCTTATGTTGGTTCCAAGAGAGTGTTATAATGTTGGTAGACATTATAGTAATTAACAAATAATTTATTTGGTCATGATATAAGACAATTTTGTCAATTTATTTACCTGTATGTCTTTTTTCTTCTTTATTTCATATCTGTCATGCATTTTTTTTTTTTTTTTTTTTTTTTTTTTTTTACTGTTTATAGTGGCTCAAATTTAAAAAGCTTCAATGATGTGTAAGACATTGGCTCAGGTATGAGAGAAAATCATTTTGTGTGCCAGGAACACCCTTCCTTTTGTTTTAGCATTATACAGGTTTCTCTATCTACCTTGGTGTTCTATATTTATTGCCATTGGACAGTTCCAAGTTTAGTTTCTGACTGAGCCTTCCCAGAGTCAGGCTGCATTTTTGCAAACTGGGAACCTGGCCTTGTTCCCTTGAACAAAATCAGTAGTAGCAAAACCTTCCTAAATAAAATCAAGCAAATGAAAAACAAACCAAAATAACACCAAACCAACAAAAAATTCTTGTTTATTAATTTATGGCTTACTATTTGAAATTGTACAAAGCTATGAATTCGACTGAATTTCATTTTATTTTATGTCAATGTAAAATGCTTGGTACAGCTTTAGTTTCACACTATTTTTTATTATAAGGAAACAAATGTATATTTCTGCCATTTTGCATGTTTTTTCTGATATTATTATTTGAAATCATGATTAAATTATGTAAAGTACCTGATTTTTTTTGGAAAATAAAATATAAATTATTCTGTAGCTAAATACATATATGATATATATGATTACTTCAAAGCACATCTCATGATTTGGGTTCAGATTAGGACACCCAAATAAAACAAAAGAATCTTGCCCTACAAGCACAGAAGAAATTACTTAGACAAGGACAAAAGAGAGCTAATTTGAGTGACAGAGTTGAGCTGGAAGTGTAGAATATGAGTTTAAATAATTCCACTCTATCGCCTAAAGGGTCATGTAGTATTTATTAGCATACCCACAGCAGCTGACTAATACTGTCGTTGTGTTACTATTTCAGAATTGCCCAAAGTTATTTTCTTTAGCATGATTGGTCCTGCCAGGCTACTTTCTTTATTTCAACATCACTCTTCAGATGCTGCATTTGAGCACAGCTGGCTTGTGTATTACAATGGAAACAAATGGGCCAGGGATTAGAACAATGAAACATTCCCATTTGTTTGAATCTCAGTGAAAGCAGCATGAGTTCAGATAGAAAGAGATACAAGAATATAAGAACACTAGTATAGAAGCCAGAGATTAGAAATCAGCATATTGAAAATGCATAAATGACATATGTCTCCCAATTAGATGTGAAAATTGTGTTTGTTTTATCCTTTGGCACTCAAGTGTATAGTCATCAAAACTATGTAAATGTTTCAGTCTGTGTTGTAAATGTTTTCAAGGATATGCTTTTCAGAGTATTGGCTGTAACTTACTTATCATATTCTTATACCATAAGAATATCATATTGTTATATCATAAGAATATCATATTCTTCAGATTAGGGTTCACCATGTTAGTGAGGACAACTGTGTTGCCATGAGATAGAGCTACTTATACAAATAGGCAAATGTAATAGACAGAAAAGATGCAATATGACACTGTTGATAACAAAGAAATGCTCCTGTCAGATACATTAAGCAGTGCCTCCAATCATTTTAATGTTTTCATCATTGTTAATAAGAGTATTTTAAAAACAATATAAAACTATCATGCTAGTACTACTTTACCTGACTCAGTTTTTTTAAAGTCTCAAATTTGGTATTTAAACTAATAATTAACTTTTTCGGTCAAAAAATTATTTCCTCTAGTCCCCAATTTTACAGAAATGCAAAGTAAATCTATCCATTCATAAATATTTGTTATTAATACTTTTGGTCCATTAAAACAAAAAAAATAGCAATAAATAACAAAAGTGTTCAATGACAGATATTATTAGATCTCAAATCCTCCAAATAAAATAAAATATGTCATTTCAGAGTCCAAATAAAACACATTCGCTTTTGATTGATCATATCGTAAATGCCTGATGGAATAACGTGGTGGGATGGAAGAATGAAAATGTTTACAAGTTCTGAGCTCATACACTTATGCTGAGGTGTTGTTACCTTGGCCTCTAATGCATTCACCTCTGGGGTACAATGTACACTATTCAGGTGAAAGGAACACTAACAGCCCAGACTTCACCACTATACAATATGTACATGTAGCAGAATTCAACTTGTACTCTCTACTATTGAAATAAAAAAAGAAAACAGATATTTACTAGAGTCAAGAGAAGGCCACATACCAATATCTGCATGGGTATCTAGATATTTGTGATAAAGCTACAATACTTTGTCTTTATTTAGTCTTCCACAATGCCAGTGATGTAAACTATTGGATACTTTTAGAGCTAATTGTCATCTGTATTAATTTTTTTTTTTTTTTTTAGAGACGGGGTCTCGCTCTTGGTCAGGCTGGTTTCGAACTCCTGACCTTGAGCTATCCACCCGCCTCGGCCTCCCAGAGCATCTGTACTAATTTTTTAAAAATATTTGGGGGTGGAGAAAACCAATGCTGGTGATTGTATATCCAGTAGCTTTACTAATTAGTGCTTCCCACCCAAGCAAACAAAAAAGAAAGTTTTAACCTCAAAGTTATGAAAACAGAAAAAAGCTGGTTATTTAGAGGTCAGCTGAGTAGAGCCTGCACTAATAAGGCTACATCAAGGGTTTGAGTCCCACATGGGCCAGTTAGCCCTGCACTCTTCCTGAGACCTGTTTCTGAGCATGTATGTGCTAGTGAGCAGTGTGGGAAGGTTAAGTGAAAACTCATAGCAGCCCTTGACAAACATCTCATCAGATGATGGTATAGTGTTGTCATCACAGGCTTATATTTACATGTTGTGCTCTCTAAAGCAAAAATTTTTTAAATAATATTTGAAATCTAAATTTATTTTTATATATTTGGAAATAGTATATGATTTGTCACATTCAACATTATTTTATAAAACTTTGTTAAGTTGAGGCTTATACCTATGACCCAATACCATAGCTTGAAACTTTATACTCACCATGCATGAGAGTGTGATACACAGATAATGGCCGACTTAAAATGGTTCTATTTATGATGTTTTGACTTTATGATGGTGGAAAAGTGATATGCATTCAGTAAAAACTATACTTCAGATTTCGAATTTTTATCTTTTCCTGGGCTAGGATACATGGTATGATACTCTTTCATGATGCTAGGCAAGTTAGGTTAGCTTAGGGGTATTTTTTAAAATTTTTTTCTGCTGCACCCTCTTTTTATTTCAGCATATTATGGGGGTACAAATGTTTAGGTTACATATATTGCCTTTGCCCCAGCCAAGTCAGAGCTTCAAGCGTATCCATCCCCTAGATGGTGTGCACCTCATCCCCTCCTTCCCCCTTTCACCTGCCCGACACCCGATGAATGTTACTATTATATGTGCACATAAGTGTTGATCAGTTAATACCAATTTGATTGTGAGTACATGTGGTGCTTGTTTTTCCATTCTTGTGATACTTCACTTAGTAGAATGAGCTCCAGCTCTACCCAGGATAATATAAGAGGTGCTAGATCACCATTATCTTTTGTGGCCAAGTAGAACTCTATGATATACATATACCACATTTTATTAATCTGCTTATGTATTGATGGGCACTTGGGTTGTTTCCACATCTTTGAAATTGTGAATTGTGCTGCTGTAAACATTCTAGTGCAGATGTCTTTTTTATAGAATATCCTTTTTTCTTTTGGGTAGATGCCCAGTAATGGGATTGCAGGATCTAACAGTAGGAAAGTAGTATGGAGATATCTGAAAGAGCTTAGGGGTATTAAATGCTTTTTTGACTTATGATATTTTCAACTTATGTTGTGTTTATCAGGATGGAACCTCATTGTAAGTTGAAGAGCATCTGTACTTGCTGTGACTTAAAGCAATACCTTTTTCAGTGTATTGAAAGTATGATTGTGTGTGTACATGTGTGTGTATTTGTATTTGGGAATTCTTCATCCCTCTCATTAAAGACTTATTATTTTCATTATTAAAAAATTCCTCACTGGCTCTCCAACCCACTATTGTTTCCCATGTTATAGTACTCCAAAACTCTTTACATTCTTATTGTCATGAATATAATTCAAATTTTATTTACCTCATTTCTAAACCATTGCAACAGCTTACTAATTGTTATCCTTTAATTTTACTTTTAATTAATAGGTCACACTGTGGCCATATTAATTTTCCTTAAAATGATGCTTCTATTAGAGTAATTCCCAATTCAAAATCTTCATTGCCTCTCAATTCCTTAGAACAAAATATCCATACTATTTTATTGAACATACTACTTCATCGCATTGATGATTTTACAGTCTGTCTCCAAGCTACTTTTCTAGCAAAGTTTCTCAGTACCCATCTTTATAAACCTATCATAAAACACTTGGTACCAAATTTCCTTTTACCTACAATTGCATTTTCCTTTGCCTTATCCAACCATTTCTGCCCATATGCATTTGCAGGTGGAGGTACACCCAGATCAAAAAATTGTTCTTCAATATCAAATTCATTGTTATGCTACAGCCCTTTGTCAGGAGGCAAAAAGCAGCAAGTGCTGCTTTTTGAAACACTCATACTGCCACAAAACTAATTAAGCACATGCAACTTATACAGGACAGCTACAAGATTCTCAAAGACATTCAAGGTTGTTGACTCCAACTCATACACAACTTTTAACTTGTTTTCCATGTGACTTGGATATTCTTTTTTTAATTTACACCCTCTCCATTACTCTACCTTGGTTTAATATCTCTACAGGGCTTGTTTATGAACTGTGTTCCTCCTAAATTATTTGGCTTAATTTACCTGGCCTTCAGGTAATCTGCCCTTAGATATTTGCAGACTCACACATCTACTGGACAATTGGCATTCATGAGATAATAGAACCATACCCAGCCCTCCAATATTTCAATTTCTTTTAAATTATGATTGTCCTGGCACTCTACCCCTGGTTTATTTCTAATCTGTGGTTCCAAAAGCTTCCAGACTTCTATTGTTCCTGGCCCCCTAATATTACTGGCCTACTGGCTGCTGCATCTGCCCATTCTCCTTTGGGTACTTAATGTGCCAACCCCAGAGAATCCTATCCATGCAGTCCACACTACATTATAGTGAGATGTATCCATTCGCTGAGCCTGAGTGTAAATTGTGCCTTCTTGCCTCAGTTGGTTCATGCCACCTCTTTCTGCTTTAACTATTAGCTCCTCATTTATCTTAATCCTAGCTATACTCTGGTTTTTAGCTCATATTCATGTTATTCATGAAATTCTAGTTACTAGCTTAGCTCATAGTGATCCATAATATTTATTGAGCTTATCCTACCCACTGTTTCACAGGAAATCTGTTCTTTTTTGTTTTTTTGGTTTTTTTTTATCAAGAAGATACAGAAGAGTATGGTAGTTAGTGCTTAGGTTTGGAGTCAAACAAAACGTACTAAAGGTTGGACATTCTCTCACATTGTGATTTCTCATTTATGGAAGTCTATTAATAATTCTAAATAGTAAAACAATAATAATAAAATGTGAGTAATGCTAACAGTACCAGTGATACTAAATGTTTCTTGTGAAGACCAAATAAAACATTGAATCTATTTGTTAAATATTTATTGAGCACTTACTATAAGCCAAGCAACATAGTAGGGATATATAGATAAACAAAATAAAGTCATCTTCATGCAAAATCAGCTGTGATTGCAGTAATAATGTCAAATAGATTTATTGTAATAGGACCATGCCATTCACTTCTTTTGTATCTCTCAAAGTGCTAACACAGTCCATGGTACCCTAAGGGATATTTTTGTTGTTTTGTCTTGTATTGTTATATTTTATCTTTGTTTAACTTTATTGATTTTTGTGCATTATGCGTTTGACTTTATTACATAGCTTGCACAGCTACTGTTGAGATTATAAACACTAGAGTAAACAAAACATCCCATCATTTATATAGAAGCTTTCTTATAACTTCAAGTCATGGCATTAAGTTTTTACAGATTCACATGGGATGCTAATACTTTAATGCAGTAAAAAGAACCAGTGCAACAGAAATTTCCAAGTTCATGAAGTCAGGGTAGAGGCTGGCTTCCTCTGGATTTTTATGGTTTAAATAAAAATGCCTGAACTTTGGAATTCTTAACAAAATATTAGTAGACCATGAATTTAACCATGATGATGTAATCTTGGTAGCATATGTGCAAAATAAAGTATCAGTTCCATAGAAAACTTTATTTTAGCCTGATTCATCGGTGGCTTCTCAAGTTGCAAATGCTGATGGTGTAATATGTACCTATGTTTAATTGCCCTGTCTGAAATGCTCAATGCTGTGTTTGTTTTTTTCACTTCCACATTAATCACAGAAGATATGAGTATTGTTGAAATTGTGAAAAATGAATTTAAAACAATATACACTTAAAAATGAACGTGGTTAGGAAGGCAATCAGAAATCATATGGAATTTTATAATAGTTTGAGTACATGTGCTGAGTGAGGGCATCACTAGAAATGCCCCACGCTTTTGAGCAGTTTCTTGGTTTTATAACAGGCTGATTTTAACATCATTGGTTATATTTTTTCAGCAACATCCATCAATATTATAGCATTTTAAAGTGAATTTTCTAGGAAAGGGTAGAGACAGAAGTGTATGTCTGTGTATGAATGTGCACAATCTTTTCTACCTTTATATTATTTCAAAATGAAATTGTCTAAAGATCAATTGATGCATATTTTACTCTGCTTTCCAGGACAATAGAATAAGGCAGAGCATGGCTTCTGCTTAGAGAAAGATCCAGGCCATCTAAAATTAGGTTAGATGGTCCTCAGCAAAGAAATCAAAGCTGTCATATTTAGTTCTAGTAAGACATCCCGCTAAACATTGATGTAACCATAATATGCACTCGGGCCAATATGGGCCACTGATTAACTTCCTTAAATAAATTTTTAGGTATATGTAAGTAGACATTTAATTCAAGGGGGAAAATAATTTATTCCCCATGCTACCAAAGAGTCCTTGTATTATTTCCAATCTTTTGCTTGAATTTATTTTTCATGTCATCAGTATTCCAGCATAATAACCAAACAGGATTTAAAAAAAAAGTTTAAATTTCAGAATATTATGGAGGTACAAATTTTACAAATGTACAAATGCAACCGTGGATTGCTTTTGCACTGCTTGAGATAAATTTATAAGTGTGCCCATCTCCCAGATAGTGTGCATTGTACTCATTAGGCATGATTTTACTCATCCCCTTCTTCCCCCCATCTGTTTGATATCCTTTCAGTTTTATTTCCTATTGTGCACATGAGTGTTGTTCAGTTAGTTCCAATTTAATAGTGAGTACATATGGTGTTTGTTTTTCCATTCTTTTTGTTATTTCAGCACATTATGGGGGTACAAATGTTTAGATTACGTATGTTGCCTTGCCCCCCACCCCCCGTCAGAGCTTCAAGCGTGTCCATCCCCCAGATGGTGTGAATCGCACCCGTTATGTATGTATATATCCATCCCCTCCTCCCCACTTCCATCTGCCCCATGCCTGATAAATGTTATTCCCATATGTGCACTTAGATGTTGATCAGTGAAACCAATTTGCTGGTGAGTACATGTGGTGCTTATTTTTCCATTCTTGGGATACTTCACTTGGTAGAATGGGTTCCAGCTCTATACAGGAAAATACAAGAGGTGCTATATCACTGTTGTTTCTTATAGCTGAATAGTACTCCATGGTATACATATACCACATTTTATTAATCCACACATGTATTGATGGGCACTTGAGTTGATTCCACATCTTTGTGATTGTGAATTGTGTTGCAATAAACATTCAAGTGCAAGTGTCTTTTTGATAAAATGACTTTTTTTCCTTTGGGTACATACCCCAAAGTGGGATTGAGGTATCAAGTGGTAGGTCTATCTTTAGTTCTTTGAGGTATTTCCATTCTACTTTCCATAGAGGTTGACTACTTTGCAGTACCAGGACTAGTTTGCAGTCTCAGCAACAGTATATAAGTGTTCCTTCTTTCTGCATCCATGCCAGCATCTGTTGTTTTGGGACTTTTTGATAAAAGCCATTTTCACTGGAGTTAGGTGATATCTCATTGAGGTTTTCATTTGCATATCCCTGATGGTTAGAGATATTGAGCATTTTTTTTCATATGTTTGTTGGCCATTAGTCTATCTTCTTTTGAAAAGCTTCTGTCCATGTCTTTTGCCCACTTTTTAATGGGATTGGTTGACTTTTTTCTTGCTGATTTGCTTGAGTTCTTTGTAGATTCTGGTTATTAATCCTTTATTGGATGTGAATATTTTCTCCCATTCTGTAAGTTGTCTATTCGCTCTATTGATAGTTTCTTTGTGCAGAAACTTTTTAATTTGATCAGGTCCCATTTATTTATTTTTGTTGTTGCTGTGATTGCCTTTGGAAGGAATCCTCCCCAACTGGCTCTATGAATCCCAAAACAACCTTGATACCAAGCAGGCTTTTTGAAGTTTTGCATTTGATACTTCAGTAATGATATAAATATGTATAACATTAGAGAAAATGTTGTTTAACAAGGAATAATGTGCTTAACATGAATAGGGAAATAAATTGGAATTTATTATATAGTTCATGTAATCTTACTGTCTTGTTAATAGTTTACTCTTCATATATTGAATGAATCATAAAAAGCAGCTTCAGATGCAAAACCAAGGCAATTTGTGGACATGCCAGAAAGATGTCTGTTGTCATTTGAGTAAAAACAGTCATGAGATAATTTGGAGAATTCAAAGCTAGGACTATCACATTCTTACATTTGTCCCTATTTAGTCAATTCCAGAGAAATAAAGGAAAAACATGCATTCTCTCTCCTTTCCCTTTTCTCCTCTTCATTACATTTTCCACTTCCTCATTGTCTTTCACATTGTAACAGACATTTTTCTTCTGTTCTTAACATACTATTGGTTAAATGCATTTGTTATAAGAGTCATGATGTGAAGAACTGCATACTCTAGGCAGCTCAGTATTCATTTTCCTCTATGAAAGATAATCTATCAAAAAATGCAAAGAAAAAACCAAGAATTATTTGGTAAAAGAAATTAAAGATTCTTATTAATTTTAATATTTAAAAAATTATAGTATCATAAGTCATTGACAACTCAAGGAGAATGAAGAGTCAATAGCAAGTAAAATAAATTAAAAGTAAGGTAGTAGGTTTACCTAAAAGTGAGTCTCTGAGGGAAGCTGTATTATTTATTTGTCTAGAGACAGAGTTGGGGTAGCATTGTTAATTACTTTTTGCTTAATTTCAGACCAAAGTTAAAACAAAATAATATGTATGAGCTTGTGAATTCTATTTATGATTATTTAACAGAATATTATCTCAGGTGTATTGAAACTTTGCTTATATTTTTTCATTGCTGGGGCTAATGAACCTAGGGGTGAGTGTCTAATTATAGAATTTATCTTGAAATATTTATCAATTGCAGGTTCAGAGGATTTTATTTAGAAATGAGATCATAAAGTTAAATGGGGCTCAGTAGGTCACCAATCTAGTCTAGCCTTCCTCCCTAAAGACAGACCATTCCCAAAGCATGGCAAATGGCAACTGAAGTCCTGCATTCCGATATGGGAGCTTCATTTGTTACAGTCTTTCATCATATAATCTGAAATCTATCTGCCTATCTAAACTGATTGTGGTTCTGATGACAACTTGGACTTACCCAATTTCCAATCTTGGGAATAGTAAGGAGTATCTTTAGAGCAAGTATATATGAACTTCTAGAGGTATCCCCATCAGCCAGCCAAATGGGCTACCAGCATAATTATGTTATGTCCAGTTTTAGAGAATAGTGATGTGAAATCATGACTATCTCTTTAAGGAGAGCTTATAGCATTGAGGACATGTTTTGATCATCTGTAATTTCCCTAATAACTTATTATTTCACCTATTCATTTTACATGAATTTGCTAAACTTTTAAAAGTTTTATTGTATTTTCAGATACTATATTTCATTGATTTTAAGATGCACCATTATTTTATCTGTCACTAGGAAAGAAAAACAATGTTGCCAATTAAAATATGATACACTTATTTCTTATAATTTAGAATTTTCATTTTGTACTTACTGAAAAAGATTTTATCTAAATTTAGACAAATTTTTATGATGTATAATGCATGTGCACATGAAAAAAAGTAAGATATACATGAGATAGATTGGTTAAAGTATCCCCAAATTTTTTTACATTGAGATTCTGACCTTTCTGAATTACTTTTCTACCTAGAATCATTGATGTCTGGGATTTTTTTTGCGTCTTGTTTGTTTGTTTTTGCAGTTGTTTTTTGTTTATTTTTACATTAAGAATGTGAAGCAGCATTTATTATTTAAAAAAGAAAACAAAAAACCTCCAGTTTTTCCAGAACTTTCTTCCACTTCACTGACTTCCATTCTGTAAGGTTGTGTGTGTAGGTGCATATGTAGGCATATTCAACTATGTCACAACTGCAGCCTGAACAATATTAATTTAAGTTGTACTCACTGCAGGATCAGAGGCATTAAAATGTGAAAGCTATGCATGTTATAATTGACAACAAATGTGGTAGTGTGGTAGTATATCTTTTGGGAGTTGTCTGAATTAGTTCAGTCTCAGAAGATATAGATATCACTTACATAGATATGTCTGAAAAATGATCAGTTCGCATTTCCCAATTTCTTGTGAAGGCAGTTTCCCAAGGGACTTTGGTCTTCACAGCTTCCTCTAACTGTCAGAATTGTGATGCCCTCATCAGAGATATGATACTCAAGATCTGGATGCAAAGATATGATACCTGAGACCTTGGTACATTAAGCCTTAACCATTATATAAAAAGATATTAGGAATATTCAACTCTCAATTATTTCATCAATGAAAGGGAAATCTGATTTTCTCAATATAGAAAACAGCTTTTGAATTCATTCTATTAGTTTTAGATTTCAAGCAATGCTCTAAAAATAAAGGAATTGTAATACAACTAATTAGATATTATGCATTGTGTTTCTGTAGAAGTGATCTTTAAGGGAAGATGCCTCATTTATGTAAGGCAGAGATTGTAGAGGATGCATAGTTAGAAAAAATCAAAACGTATGAGCCTGTAAATTTCCTTTATTCATTTTAAATTTTTTTATTCTGGAAAATTTAATCACACGCACAAATAGAATAGAACAATGCACCTCTGTGTACCCATGACCCACCTTCAACACTTATCTGTATTTTTCCAATTTGTTTCACCTACCTTTACCACGTTTCCCCCACCCGAAAGTACTTTAAATAAGGGAAATATGAGACATTGTATTATTTCCCTATATATATTTCAGTACACAGCACTCACACAGAAGTACATTTTTAATATAACCTTGTCATTATCACCTAACAAAATTGCTAGTGACTTTTTAAATTCAAATCCCCAGTCTGTATTCAAATTTCTCAAATTGTTTTAAAGATGTCTTGTGACAGTTTGTTTCTTCCTTTATTCTTTTCCTCCTTTCCTCTCTTTCTTTCTCTCTCTCTCCCTCTCCTCCCTTTCTCTCTTTCTTTCCCTTCTGCCCTTCACCCTTCCTTCCTCATGAATCAGGACCAAAACAAGTAAAAAAATTGCATTTGGCTATTGTGTTCTTAAAGTCTCTTTTACCCTGCACCATTTTTGGAACAAATTAATATTCCTAGTTTTATTTAAGAGGAAAGGCAATAGATAGTGGGCTTTGAGTCAGAAAATTTCTCTTCTACTATTGTTGGTATAACCAGTTATTGAACAAATTAGGTTCAGTAGGATATAAGCAGATAGCAACTTGATTCTTTCTCATTGTTTTCCTCCTAGTTTTTTACTCGATATTAACAAATAGACTCTTTTCTCTGGATATTGAATAGTCTAGTCTAATATACAACTTTATTTTCTTACTCAGTTCTAAGGTTTTTTGCTTCCTCTGCCTCCCTCCTCCCACCCAGGCCAGCTCTCCTACACCAAGGAAGGGACAAGTAGATTTAGTCTCTTTTATGGCCAGCCTTCTCTCTTACAGACTAACTGCTTATTCTGGATCTTCCGGTTTTAGATCCAATGGTAAGAGAGGGAAAAAGAAACAATGTAGATAGAACCATTTTATAAAAGAATGCTGTTTAATCTGGCTTCAGGCTACTCTGTGTCTAGATGCCTAAGTGATTGCTATTTCTCTCCTGAGCACTTTTGTGGGTTTTTCTGAGATTTTTCACCATTGGAGACTTTAAACTTTAAGTCTCTGACTGATAACTTGCAGCTTCCTCTCAGCCTTTGTCTTCCTAGAAATACTTTCTGTTGGGACTCTCTTATCTTACAGTAAGCTTTCTTGAGACTAGTGCTTTTGAACTCTCAAGAAGAGTTATTTTCAGAAATCCACGAGGCTAATGGGAAAACACATACATTGTTGTTGGGTCCAATGTTGGAAGTACAGGCCCTTCCCAATACAGTCTTGTCACAAAGCTTTGCTACTTCTAGCCTGCCTCACATGGAGGGGTTCTTAGAAGTGTACCCTCCAAAATTAGCCTGAGTTAGGGAAGAAAATTTTTACTAGTATAAGGAAAGGAAAATGACACAGTAATCCAGAAACTCTTTAAATTGATATTCTCTTCTAATTTTTCACAATTTCTCATGAATTTGTAGCCTTTTCTTATATAGCCCAGAGGTGATCAAAGAACAAAACTGGATTCATATTCTCTGAACCTATTCTTAGATTTGTCATCTAGTGTTGTTTGCCTCTGGGGCTTATAAAGAGGAAAAGACACAATATTTGTGAAATCTTGGCCACATCATTTAAACTCCCTAGATCTGTCTCTTCAACTGCAAAATCTATTCAGAAATAGGCCCTCTGCCAGGGTTTAGAGAGAAGTTAATGTAGTATACTTCTTGCCTTCAAGGAACTGACAGTTTACTAAAGAAGATGTACCTAAAAATAATCCCCCTACTAAAAATTAAATTAGCAAAAGTAGAAGTAAGCAAGATGGCTAACCCTTAGAAACAGGGAAAGGGGAGAAGAAACAGTTGTTTCCAACCAACATGAGGACTCTTTTCAAGTTTGGGTGCCCCACAACACTTATCAAGATAGCAAGTGTTCAGTAAATACATTTATGTATAAATAAATGCCCAAAGATGTAAATATTAGGAAACCGTTCACTTATAGTACTGAAGGGGTATACTTTTTAGTATTTGAAGATGAGCCACCAAATATGATCCTGAGCTGGTTGTATTCTGTCATCTGGAATCCTTTTAAAACAAGTACATCCATTTTCAAAATGGCTGGCCAGTGTCAGAAATGCCATTTCTGGTCATGTTTGAAAATCAGACAAGAGACCAACACAAGAATCACATTTATAAACTCTAACATCGACCAAGTTGTCTACCTATCTGAGCTAAATAAATGAAACTCACCAGTTCTTTTCTCTATGACACACCTTAGTAGAGATAAAACCTCTGCTAAGGGGACCAAAGAAAGGTACTTGAGAAAAGAAGGGAGATCTGAGAAGGAAGAATAATTTGAGAGAGGAAGGTCTAGGGCAGCAAAAACCAGCTTGTACCTCTGCCATGACACTATGATGCATAGTTGAAATGTATGTGTTCACTAAGCATACACAATGTATCTATTATTTGCAAGGCATTGTTGAGAAGATATAATGGCCTTTCAGACCAGTCATCATTTATATAAAATTTATCTAATAAATTAAATAATTCAAGGCAGTATATCATGTAGCCTCCTACCAAAGCTTTTGCCAACTCTTGGAAGAATGATAGCCATTCTCTTCTCTGATATGCTGGAAAGTCCTACATGTGCTATCATAATGTATCCTCATATCCTCATATATGATTTCCCTCCCCAATAATCTGTGCGATATCCTTGATTATAGGCCATGTCTTTTATAGCCTTTCTATCACCAATGCCAAAAACATCAGAGATCAATAAATTGAATGAATGGATGACTTAATAATGGACATATGAGTGGTATAGACAAAAAGCCTGAGTGCTTCAACAGTTGAACAGACTGGATGTTGAAGGAGAAAGTGTTTCAACATGGAAAATATTGCCAAAGAGATATTGGCTGAGGAACAGTGGGGGGAAGGTAGGAAGAAATTTACCTGATGACATGAAAAGGGATTAGGAAGAAAGCAGAAGCAGACTAATTTTATAGACCAACACCACTTTGAGGGAGGATGAAAGAAGAAAGAACTGACACAAAGGACTTGGTTCTGAGCCAGTCCACATGACGGGTTCAGGCAGTACAGTTGGCTCTTTTCTCATTATGTGCACTTCTGAGGTGTAATTAAAGGAGTTTGTCCTCAGCAGTCAGTTCAGCTGTTAAAGGAGGTGTTTGTGCCGCTCGCATAACCTGACACAGCATAGTCACTCTGTTTATTGTGATGGTTTTTGGTAAGGTTAAAAAAAAAAGGACTCAGATGAATCAACAAAGGCCTCTGATTCACAGGGTGTCTTAACTTGGCTGTTAAAAATTCTTCCACCTTCATATACGTAGGCAGGATTTTCCATCACAGTTACTAGTGGACATATAGAAAAATCTCCTTCTTTGTCTAGAGCTGCGGTCCCCAACCCCAGTCTGTGGCCTATTAGGGACTGGGCCACAGAGCTCTGCTTCCCCAACCCTGTCTGTAGAAAAATTGTCTTCCATGAAACCGGTCCTTGGTGCCAAAAAGGTTGGGGACCATTGGTCTAGAGGATAGAATGGAAAATAGGAATTACTTGGAAACTAGGATTGTTTGTGTGAGTATGTACATCATTGGCCTGGTAGGATCAAAACTGCATATAAAATCTGAGCTATCTGTAAAATTTCTTTTATTTTTAATTTTTTTAAAAAAATTTATTTCAAAATATTAAGGTGTTAAAAGTTTTTTAACAAGAACTTGAATGGTTTTTATTTTGTTTGTTTTTGAATTGTTTGGATGAATTGTACAACGTTGAAGTCAGGGCTTTTAGTATGCCTGTCACCAGCATAGTGTACATTATACCTGATAGGTAAGTTTTTATCCTTCCTCCCTCCTGCCCTCCCCCCTCAGGGAAATCCAAATTAAAACAACAATGACATACCATCTTACCCCTATCAGAATCATCAGTATTAAAAATCAAAAAATGCCACTAGATGTTGGCATGGATGTGGTGAAAAAGGAACACTTATACACTGTTGGAAGGACTATAAATTAGTGCAACCTCTATGGAAAACAGTGTGGAGATTCCCCAAAGAAGTAAAAGAAGACCTACCATTCAATCCAGCAGTCACTCTATTGGGTACCTACAAAGGAAAAAAAGACATTATAGCAAATTTATTTTAAATATAAATTTGGCTATCCTTTTCCATATTCATTCTTTGAATGAAAGTTCAGGTTCAATAGTGACATTGCCTTATCTTTTAAGTTGTGTTATGACCACTTGCAATAAGCAAGACTATACTTATTGTCCAAATGGTGGCTTATAGAGAGAAACCCAAAAACCTCCTCAACCTGGGTTCTGAAACTTTTCTATTACAGATTCACTCATTCATTTGAAGTTTTGAAAATATTTCCTTCCTTAATAAGCATCTAATAAGATGCAAACATGTGTAAAGTAGCAGTGACATAAACCTTTAGTTTTGGATGTCCACTTAGGTCTATAAACCCCAAAACTGGAGAGGTCTCTTAGAGCTCATACAATCATAGCATTTTGGATTCCAAAACACTGAACTTACTGTCTTCAATATACAGATGAGGTGACTGAGACCCAGGGTGGTAAAGTGTTGTACACAAAGTTAAATAATTTGGTTACAGACCCCAAAACTAGTGCCAAGTCTTCTGACTCTCACCTCTAGTCTTTCCTTTATGCCATATCTTGTTAGGAATGAATCCTCTGCCAAGAGTACAAAAAGAGGTATTAATACTTGGGAAAGAAAGGAATATCCAAGGAGGAAGCACAACCTGAGAAAGGAAGGTAAAGGACAACAAAAATGACCTTGTTCTTCTGTGATGCCTCAGGACAGCCTCATGTGGGAGCTTAGCCATACCACAAAAATAAAGAGCTGTTGTCAAATCAAAATATAGTCCTGGATTTTAGCAGTATCAGGACAATAATGCAGATTTTACTTCTAATGATAGTACTTTTATTTCTGTTGTATAAAACAAGTGCGTGCTCTCTCTCTCACTCTCTCCATACATATATATAATTTCTAATTTTTAAATTCTTATAAATATACATTGCAATGAAATAGCTCTGTATGATCCTTGGTAAATAGTACTGTGCAACATTAGCTCAGGGTGCTTTTTTACTCAGTTGAGTTAAAAATGGTGATCAAAAGACTGTCTTTTTAAAAATCATTAGCATAATATTCCAGTAAGATAAGGAAAAATACAGAGCTAATTCATGAAATGAGTGGCCTCTTTCCCCAAGTGGTGTTTATCAGTTGTGTAGCTTAGGAAATAACTACTTTCTAGAATGAATGATAAATTGATTGGACTTTTAAAAATCTTTTTTAAAGTAAATGTTTATATTTAATTTTAAATGATCCTGATTAGTTGAAACATTTCATGAACACATATAAGTTCTCAATTTTTATTGAGATGTTTATGTATTTTCAGTTGAAGAGCTGGAAATGATTATGGAAATAAAAGACTACAGCCATGATTCTGTTGTTCGTTTTGAAGAAAGGGGTGTTTGTTTCTTACCTTATTAGCGTAGTGAAGCAAGAGGTTGTATTAGTTTCCTCATGCTGCTGTAACAAATTACCACAAACTTAGAGATGTAAAACAAGACATATTTATTATCTTAATAGTTTTGGAAGTTGGAAGTCCACAGTGTGTCTTATTGGGCTAAAATCAAGGTGTTGGCAGGTCTGTGTTCCTTCTTGAAGGCTCTAGTGGAGAATCATTTTCCTTGCCTTTTCTGATATCTTCAAACTAGCAGCATCACATCAAGTCTTTTGCACACTGCCATCTCTAACTCTCTCTTCAGAGTCTCTCTTCCATTTTTAAGGACCCTTGTGATTACATTGGATTCACCTATATAATCTATGGTAATCTATTTTAAGGTCAGCTGATTAGCAACCTTAATTCTTTTTGCTGTGTAACCTCACCATATTCACAGATATTAGAGATTAGGACCTAGATATCTTTGGGAGCCATTTTTTCTGCCTACCACAGAGCTCAAGAAGGTTAAGGTCAAAAGCTGTTACTGCCAGTTGACAGCAAGTGACTGAGGATATTACTGTATCTCTTTTGAGAACTTCATGCTGGGGTGTATGTGATTAGTGGGCCCAATGCAATATTTCTCTAATGCGTAAAATGAGACTCAGTCCTTTCCCCTCACCTCACTACAGGCAAGGGTGCCCAGCAGCTAAATCTATGCCAGATAATATTAATGTGTTAATTACTAATTATTTGAGCATATTTTATCAGAATGTACCTGTATGTATACAAGTAGTAGGCAGCTACTATATTCAGATAAGAGTCATTTTGAACAAAACAGAAAATACAGCGAAATTCAAAATATAGTTTATGTAAATACCACATCCACTTTTTTCTTCGACATGCATTTAAAAATTTTTACTTCTGGCAATTAGCACGTTAATTAGAAAGTTGTTTTTTTTCCCACAGAATGAAGTATAGTGATGCAAATCCTACAAAATTGATAAAGATGACCAACAAACCTATCTTGGGGATATATGAAATAATACTAATTGTTTTTTCTTTTGGGGAAAGTTAGTCGATTCCTTGTTTCCTTTATGCAGGTTATCATGACATATTGAGATTAGTCATGCCAACTGTTGAGCAGGTGGTTCTCCTCCTTGGCATCCCTATTGCTTACACACTTCTACCCAAGTCATTCCTTACTCAAAAGAGAAAATTCTCTGGCAGTAAAACAATCTGTGGCAGTTAAACACCATGTGGCATCACAATATTTGTGTAGATTAAGCAAACACAATGTACACATAATGTGCAAGACACTATTTGATGGATATAAAAACCTATTTCACCTTCTCCCTTTTCAATTTCTTCCCACTCCTTAATTATCCCTGACTTGCAAACATAACCCTGGATTCAAGGATAATTAGGATTCAAATTCTGAAGATCACAATTTTTATAATTTAACATCACTAGATTTTCAGCTTTCATTATGTATAAACACATTCTAATTTAAATGAACACTAAATGTAATTAAAGTGGTAGAAAAGATTCTGGAAAAACTTTTAAATATAAAAACACTTAATATTGCCTATATATAATAAACATTACACAGAGTTATTATTGTCATTATTAGTGACTTGATACTTGAATTTTATTTTTGATAGTGATATAATAACATCACCCAAATTCCTACACACATTTTAAATTTTTTCTCTATTTACACTTCTTTTGAAATTGTGATTTCTATTTTGCTCATCAAATGTTAAAAAATGAAAGTATGTTTTTTTCTATCTGCCTATGTCTAATTTATATCAAACAGTTACAATTGATTCAACTTTTGATAGCCTTTAATTAGAAACGTTATCCTTTGTTTTCATGATGAAAAAAAGTACTAAATATCAATGATTAAATTGACCTAGGACATGTAAGGAAATTATAAAGCCTGTAAGCTTCCTACTTCCTTTGCACTCTCAGTTGTAAAGACTGAAATAATCTTGTACTCTGGCTACTCCATGCTGTATTAGACATAATGGGAGAGATTTGTTGTGACATATAACCTTTTTTTCCACTTGTCTTAGGATGTTACTCATTGTGAAAGTGCTTTTTTAAAATCTTTGTTAAACCCGTACTGAAATAATCTACTTTATTCATGTCCTCAAGCTCATATATGTATATCAGCCTTTGGTTTAATAACATTTCGGGTCTCAAAAAATAAGAGTATTTGTGGTAGCAATCACTTTAATGTAATAAGAAGAAGAGAAAAGAAAGAAAAAGAAAAAAGAGAAAAGAAAAAGGTTAAATCAAAAAAGATTTGGGTTACTGACATTCTCTGAGAATATTTTTTAATATTTGACACCTCTATTAAGTTCCCAGTTGCACTGCTATGAAGGAATACTTGTTTTAATTTTTGTTCTGAGTATATCTGATAAATGTAATTTTGTTTCCATGGGTAGCTGTGCAAAAACATCATGTAAGTTCTGCTAAAGCTTGGGTCTGAACATGGCTCAGCCTATATTTCTGTAGAGGGTTCTTTTCGGATTTATGTCTGAAATACTTGTTTCATCTATGTGACAACATCTGTTTAGAATGACACACATTTTCTGTACATGTTAAACTGTGGTTGCTTTTACTTTATTAGTTGTTCAATTTCTTTCTGGAAGATGCTTAAGACATTGATTTGAATTTATCTTAGAATTCACACCTTTAGAATTCACTGATTTATCTTCACTTTTTAAACCATAGTATTATCATAAGTCCTTAAATTAATAACCTACAGATTTGAAATGTAGAATTTGAAGGAAATACTGATTCATCTTTTCTGTTTTCTCCCAGCCTGAATTACACCATCTGAAGTCTGCCATAAATTTCTGTTTCCCTTGTTTCCTGGTTTCTGCTTGCCTCTCTGGGTTAATTGTTAATAAACTAAGTTTTCTAACTTGCTTCATACTTTTGATGTGTACCTTACTCTTTCACTTATCATTATTTTTTTATGTACACATTTCCCTTTAGTCATTTATTTCACCCCTCATTCATGGAAACTAGTCATTTATTTCATCCCTCATACATGGAAACAACAGACCCTAGTTTTTTCTTATTTCTTTTATTTTCTTTTGTCTCTGTAGCATCTCCTAACCCATGTAACTACTATCGTTGGTAGGTAAACTTCCAAAGAAACCTATTCTAGACATTCTTTGCTAACTTCGATTTTAATGATTTCTGTTCAATATTTTATTCCCTATATTTTAGCGATATATGTTGATATATTACTTCTTAAAATACATTTTATTAGGAAGTTTATAAAATAGAATCAATTATAAAATATCTCTAATTTATAGTATTCATACTAATAGTTTTATTGCCCTTAGAAGATATACAGTGAAAGAAATAGGGAGAAAGCACATGAATAGCTTTTGTTGTTCTAACAGTATGCAAAATATTTAGTAGTAGTAAAACTTAGCTGTAGGAAAATCAAGGTTTCTGGGCTAGGCTATTTCTATTTATAGCATTTAAAATGGAGCATAATATTAGCTATCTCAGACAAGCCATGCCAGAGTGAATAGTTATGTGGGAAAACTTAAAAAATTTAATTGTACAAATATTATTTAAATGCTTACTGTTATAAAAGTACATTTTTATCTGTTGTCTGTGGTTAGGGTGACACATCTGAATTTAAAGGTTTAATAATATAAATGTATGCAAATATAGAAACACAGGCTTATATGTATATTTCGTATGCCATGTATACATGAAAACCCAAAGTTGTAGATATTTGTGTCTAATTGCTTTCCAAATAACTCAGAATAAATTGTTCTTATAATAAATGTGTTTGAATTTTAGGACTATTTGAAATTTATAACTTAGGACATATTTTTGGTTATATTTGTAGTTTTGGCAGAATTTGCTTTCCTTACCTAAATTGAGTTTTAATTGGAGAAGGCTTGACCCTTGTTACCGACTAAAATTTTTATAAAACACAAACCCATAGTACTGTTGATCATACCAACCTCTCACGCACATAAGAAAGCATAGCCCAGAAATAGGAAGCGTCTTGCCCATATTCACATCAATGTGCAAGTTAGAACAAACAAATTTATGTGATCCTGTTAACTTATGTTTCAGAAGGAACACTTGCTTTTGCATCAGAAACTTTTGGATGCCAGAGCTATTCTGGATACCGGAAATGGAAATATTCGTACTGAGACATAGGGACTGATCAAGGCCAGGAACTGAGATAATACGGCTTTCAGGGTGTGTAAGAGTCACTTGGCTGATCTGGAAGAATGGCCATGTGAAGGTTTTCTTAATAGCCCTTCACACAAGGTTTTACAAATAGTAGGCACTCAACAAATGTTTCCTGAATGAGGGCAGATGAGTCAAAGATAAATGTTTTAAGAGATCCTTATATAACTCAAAAGCAAAAAAGTCACACCCTGGAAGATGAAGAATTGATTATATTACCTTTTACAGGAACTTATTAGTTATAAATCACAGAACCTGTTTATTGACATAAACTCTCAAAGTCTCTCTGTTCAGCCTCCCAACCTATGAAACATCCTTTTCTAAATATGGCTGATAGTTTGCAATGCAGCCAAAATCTCCATTCTTTCACCGATAGACAATGACTACTCAGAAAGTACTAGTCCTATTTGCAATAACTCTAGCTGTTCAAATGTAATTAAGGAAGAGCTGCATTCTTGTAACATGTCCCCTGCCTCCAGGTCTAGTTGCATTTTTTTAATTGAAATCATTTTAAAGCTAGCACCTCTCCCATATTACCATATTATAAGCCTTCAAATATTTAAAATTATATGAAATGTTTTTCAGATCCCTTATTATCCTGGTTGCAATATCTTGGTATACTCTAATATGTTACTATTTGTAGTCTGTTTGTACCTTGCATTTATTTAAATCTGTTAAATAGAGATTTATGGATTCCAATTGTAAAAGAAATGCCACTATCAAAACAGAAAACTTCCCTAAAAATAATATATATATATATATAAAATGTTTGGTAGAATTTACACAGTAAACTTTGAGATTATTAAATTTTTAGAACTCTTAATTATTCATTCAGATATTCTACATAGTCAAATGCATAGGACTGCAGAAAAATCTTTTATACTCAAACAATATTATTTGGTGGGTTAAATTATTCTTATCTTGTCATAAACTGCAAACGCATCCATTTATTTTGCACTGTGATTACAAGGTCATTTTTGTTCCAGAGTGGAGCCCCCTAGAGGGTAATGTGATGTGTCTCTTAATCAGCATGAAAGATATTTTGGGCTCTCAAAAGTATTAGATCAGTCAATCATCAAGGAAAGGATATTTTCTCTGACCCAGTTTACTTAAGTGATTTATATGGAGCTTAAAAGTTTAGAGTCTAAAATTACTCGTGATATTGAATGTGTTTTTTAATTTGCTCAGGTCCCATGGAACTCATTTAAGTTCAGCACTTGCATTGACTTAAAGGCCCAGGTACAATGGTGATCTCTATACAAATATAGCAAAGAACATAATACTGCTTTTGGGGTATGAAGACAATGCACAGTGAGCCATAGAGAAAACAGAATTAGGGTACCATTTGAACTTTTGTTTCCAAAGGTGAAGCATCTAGTAATATAAGTATCAATAAGGATTGCTATCTTTTCCTGAATTTATAAACTATGGAATGTGACCAGTGCTGCCTGAATAATATGCTTTTCTTTTCTTATTCACTTAAAGTTTCTGAGACAAAAAGTTAAATTTTGACATGCAGAAAAGGAAGAGTAATGTTCCCTGATATATATTATGAATGAAAACATTTTGAGCAGGTAAAACCATTGACCTCCTTCAAGCTAACCCCTAACACGTGCATGGCCTGGGGCAAGTACAAATGGATACTATAAGTCTAAGTATTTGATATAAATCAAACTAACAAGCCATAACATTATACCTGAACTGTCTCCTGTCTTTCCTATCTTATCAAATACAGCTTCACAATGACTAAGGAAGCCAGGTTCAAATTTAGACGTTTATAACACCCTGTAGTTAGTTTCATGCTGGAATCTGACCCCCGAGTCCTGGTCCATGGATTGCTCTTTTCTCTTCCTATCCTGCCTCTATCCAGCACCATGAGGAGACTCATGTGTACTCATGTGGGCTCCTCAGCCTGCATGACCAATCTGCAGCCACACTCCAGACCCCTGACAAAATGCCCTGTTTGATCTCCCTTGGGCCTAGAGGTATGCATATGGGTAACAAGGTTCCCCTTGGAAGACAGACCTAAGGAAAATACCTGGAAGTAAAATCAGGGAATTTGGAAGTTCCAAGCACTGAGAGAGCAGTCTAGATAGAGGTATATGGGCTTTGGGTGGTCAAGTCATTAGGCCCCAAAAATCCTTGGCTCCTTGGAAGGTAGTGACAGGAAGAACTGTATTTGGCCTAGGAAAAGAGTCTGGGTCTAAGGATGGTCTGGCTTTTTTTCTGTGTGTTTAAACATGCATTTCCCTGAATGAGAGATTGTCCCTGGGAAATATGCAACAGTGTGTGATGAAGACAGTGATGGCATTGCAGTTTCTGGAAAGAAAAATGTATTCCTATAACTCAAAAAGAAATATTAGAGACAAAATTAACACAAAAGACTATGAACAGAGGTTCATCCTATTTGATCTTGATGTTATTTTCCATTTACTTTGATCAATGTTTTCTGTTAATGAATAATAATATTAATAAGACTATATGTGGACCGGGCGTGGTGGCTCACACCTGTAATCCTAGCACTCTGGGAGGCTGAGGCAGGTGGATCACTCAAGGTCAGAAGTTCGAAACCAGCTTGAGCAGGAGTGAGACCCTGTCTCTACTAAAAATAGAAATAAATTAATTGGCAAACTAAAA
>VBSM01003176.1:38602178-38619167 GCA_008086735.1 Cheirogaleus medius | reverse complement strand
AAAAAAAAAAAAAAAAAAGACTATATAAAAACCTACCTATCATTGGTAGAAAAAATGAGAATGAATCTCAAAGTTGCTGTGCCCTTGCTAGATTTGTTTCTCCAGCTGTTTGGGTCATAGGGCTGGGCTGTCAGACAGTTTGAGAAGCAGGTGGCTATAATTAGTTCTTTAGGTAAAAATGAACATTGTCACCCCTATAACCAGCAGAGTTAAGGAGAGCCTTTTTCTACTCTCTTTTTGGCCCTTGAAAATACCTCTGGTTTCTTGTCACCAAATTCTAACAGGTGCCAAAGTGCTAAAGGTTTCTATGTTTTAACACTGTAGTTTTCCTGTGTAGAAATTCATATCATACACTGCTCTGTGTCATTGCAGCTGCTCATATTTTATATAATACAGTCATCTCTGTCAAATTTAATGTTTAATTATCAGATTTACTTTGTGCTCACTTTATATTTTGAAAATATCTTTTCTTTAAAGTCTTAATAGTCATTTTTGAATTGACTAGATTAAATGTAAGATGACTTCTGTGTGTGCCTTGCAAGCAGAACATGAGTTCAGATTTTGAAATTTTCATTCTTGGCAAGCACAGTGCAGGATGTGGCCTAGTTTCAAATTGTTTGTTTGAAACAAAAATTTAACTGGAATTGAATACTGTGCTTTCTGGAAAGAGTTTATAAAATTTTGACTGTGGTTATATTTTTTACTTAAAATATGTATACCTGCACTTCATCCAGAAATTATTTTTTAATAATTTTAGAGAGATTACTATTGAGCAGTTTTTAGAAAGAAGGCAAGAAATGTTTTCTTCAAGGTATCTGCATTTCAACTGTATTTTACATGTTATTTATATAAATAGTCATGTAATCAAAAAACTAACAGTTGTTATATCAATTCATTAAATATTAAGAAGACATGCTAAATCATTTTTATATACTGTTAATATACTTGACATAAGGAGAAATCAGTAAACATGTAAGTAATGAATACATGAAAAAAAAAAACTTATGGGCTATTCTTTGAAATTTAGTCTTTAATAGAGAAACACTATTTAAAATTTCCCCTAAAAAAAAAATTCCCCTATTTTTTATTATATATTAGCTAGAAATAGCAAAAAAAAAAACAAGAGCAAAAATTTCAGGTGCAATGTCCATCTGTGTGCATGTGTGTGTGTGTGTGTGTGTGATAGGCACTATTCTAAGGACTTTATGTGGTTGATCACATTTAATCTTCACACTAACCCCAATAAAATAGGTGTACTTTTGTCTCCATGTTACAAATTTGGAAACTGATACAAAGAGTGCATAAGTGATTTGTCTAAGGTCACACACTAGTATGGGGTGGAACTGAAGTTTGAACTAGTCATTTTGAATTTCTTCATTATATAGTATTGCTCTTGTAAAGTTATAGAATTTATAGGGCATGGAATTCAGTAGGCACTGAAAAACAGTTTTGAATAAAAAAATAATGGAAAGAATAATACTACATTTTCTTGTGAAATTCTGGATTTGTAAAAGAGCAACAGATTTAGAGGAGGGAGACTGGTCCTGTTTTTTGCCACTGAATGGATATGTGTCATTGAACTAGTCACCTTACCCTCTCTGAGCTTCAATTTCCTCATTTATAAAATATGGAAAGTAACATTGTTTCACGGAGTTGGTATGAGGATTAAATAAAATACTGTGTATACAATTTTATAAGAATTTATATAATAGATGAATATAAAATAAAAGTTCCTGGCCTTCTTCCTATATCCCTCCCTCTCTCTGAGCCTCAGTTTTCAATGAAAAATGGGAGAATTAAGCTAGATGATATCATAGTTTTCTAGTATCTCTATAATCTCATGGTTACTATAAAAATTGCCCCTTCAAAAAATCCATTAGTTCATTGTAAATAATTTAATAGTTATTTTATTAAAACATAATCTTGGATTTTTAAGACTATTTTTATAGTTATTTTCCTAGAACTATATAGCCTAAATAGAACTTAAAAGGCTATCTACTTAATATGAAGATCTAGGACAGTTAATAGGGTATCAGAATCTTGTGTTAGGAAATTTTAACACAGCCAGTTCTAATGTTCACAATATTTGCAGCCATGGGTATTGTTTTATCCTTTATATAAACTTTCCTTGCAAAATTTAAGTTATTCTTTATTGGGGGGTGAATATTCAGTGAAGTTGAGACATACCTTAATTGAATTTAGCTAAGTCACTATTCAAAGTTTTTTTTCACTTTTTAATCATTTATTATTACATATAAAATTAAGAATTAGATGGCCAAGTTTCAGGAGCAATTTTGTTAAGATTTACAGTAGAGTTACAATTTACTCTGTATATTGATTTTTTTTTCAGGCTTTCAAATAGAAAACCCCACTTTTGAGATTTTCTTAATTTGTTAGCAATACCTAAGTATATTTTTTTATTTCAGAGTATTATGAAGTTACAAACACTTTGGTTACATATATTGCCTTTGTACCACCACACAAATGTTCCCATTCCCCAGACAGCATGCACCACATCCGTTAGGTGTGGATTTATCCATCCCCTTCACCTCTCTTCCCACCTGCAGGACACCCTATGAATGTTACTTCACATATGTGCACGTTAGTGTTGATCACTCAGTACCAATTTAATGGTGAGTACATGTGTTGTTTTTTTTTCCATTCTTGTGATACTTCACTTAGAAGAATGGGCTCTAGCTCCATCCAGGATAATATAATAGGTAGCCCTTTTTTCTTCATGACTGAGTAGTACTCTATGGTGTACATATACTACATTTTATCAATCCACTCATGTATTTGTAGACACTTGGGTTGTTTCCATATCTTTGCAATTGTGAATTGTGCTTCTATAAACATATGGATACAGATGTCTTTTTTATAGAATGTCTTTTTTTCCCTTTGAGTAGATACCCAATGGTGGGATTGCTGGATCAAATGGTAATTCTACTTTTAGCTCTTTGAGGTATCTCCATACTTCTTTTCATACAGGTTGTACTAGTTTGCAGTCCCACCAGCAGTGTATGAGTGTTCCTATATTTGCATCCACACCAACATTTGTTGTTTGGGGACTTTTTGATAAAAGCCATTCTCAATGGGGTTAAGTGTTATCTCATTGTGGTTTTGATTTGCATTTCCCTGATGATTAGAGATGTTGAGGATTTTTTCATATGTTTGTTGGCCATTAGTCTATCTTTTATAGAAAAGTTTCTGCTCATGTCCTTGGCCCACTTTTTACTGTGATTGTTGATTTTTTTCTTGATGATTTTCCTGAGTTCTATATAGATTCTAATTATCAGCCCTTTTTCAGATATGTAGCATGCAAATATTTTCTCCCATTCCGTAAGTTGTCTATTCGCTCGAGTGATAGTTTCTTTGGCTGTGCAGAAACTTTTTACCTTGATCATGTCCCATTTATTTATTTTTGTTGATGCTGTGATCGTACTTGGAAAGGCTATTTTTATTCATGTCCTCATTTGTTTAACTTTCAGGAATTTTACATTTATCATGTGTGGGGGCCCATATTGATCATAGAGTATTAAATTTATCTTATTGTTTCTACACAGGTCTCATTTTTTAAAAATCTTAGCATGTTAAGAATAGAATACCAATATAGTATTCATCCATGTATTTTTTCAGTCCTCTTATCATTTTGGAGTTCTGTGTCATTATTTGTGCTCTGTCTCTAAGTTTGGAATTTTATCCCTAAAACTAGCCTGGCATCCAACCAACTTCAAAAGATTGAAGGCATGTGTCTTTTTTCCGATTTAATTAAAAGTCAACAAATAAAAACAGGCAATATGGCATAGTTATAATGTGTTAGAATATGACATCTGAGAATAAGCCCACATTCTTTGTCACTATTCAAGTTTGGACGTCCTATATCCTCCCTGAAAAGTGATGCCAGAATGAGAGAAGCAGCATATCTTTCAAATCATTGATTCACTACACTTTTCTATGACACTACATTGGTAATAGCAAATGCTATTAAAACAATAGACTTGTGTGCGATGTGCACTGTCTGGGGGATGGACACGCTAGAAACTCTGACTCGAGGGGGGAGGGGAGGCAAGGGCAATGTATGTAACCTTAACATTTGTATCCCCATATTATGGTGAAAAAAAAAAACAATAGACTTGCATATGGGTTTGTGTACATTTTAATCATGGCCTATGCATAAATGGAAAAGATCACATGTGGCATGTGTATCTATACACAAATCAATACTATTTGCTGGGGTGTTTTCAGTTTTTAACATTATCTATATTTGATAGAGCATAACACTATTTTTTTGTTGTTTATTTGTAAAGAATGAATATAAAAATCTTTGAAAATACCACTGAACTATAATAAAAATGTGCTTTGATGATCATAGGTATTTAACCTATGTGATTTAAACAAAATATGTGAAATACATTAAATATATCCATAACTGATCCTTTGTATCTCCATGATTATGATTAAGGTCTGACATGCTGTGTGATGGCAATTCATGTGTAGCCACTGTAATGGGGGCAGGCACTTCTTAAGAACTGCTCAACATTTGAATGGCTGTGCTTATAGAACATGCTTATGTATAATGTGGTTAGTGTATCATTTTAGAAAAATTCTTTTTAACTATGAAGTGCAATTGCATGAGTCCAAGCAAATATATTTATTTATAAGCTCTAAGAATTATAATGTATGTCATGGCAAGGAAATATACAATTGCTCAAAATCAGTTAAGGAATACTATATTAATCACTACAGTTTGTATTAAGGGAATTCTGTAGTGAAGCCACAGGGCACTATTTTGCTGCTGTTCTATACATCTATCCCTGGGAATATATGTTAACTGTAACTATAAATTACTTGCCTTTGCAGATAGCTTTTGTAACTCCAAAGATGAAATGTAAAGTCAGCACTATAGCCTTGATTTTTTTTTAAATGATTTCTCCTCAAAGCATAATTGATTTTCCTCTTCCAAAGTATTTTATATGTAAACAGATTTTAATGTACATGTGTACCTATATATATAAATTATTAAATTTATATATATAAACAATAGAATGTTGAAACATAATTTCACTAATTTAGCAATACTATACACATTGGTAACATTGTTATTCTATAGTTCTGCAATATTTATCATTTTTGTGAGAGCCCTTCTTTCTGTTCCCTATAAGTATGTCTGCTTATTGAAGAGAAGAATAGCTAAAAAAAGAAAAGGGTGGAGAAAAATAAGACTGTATTGAGATAGATCAGAGCAGTGTAGTCCATGAATTCTATTCTCTCTGACAGCCTTTGCTGAACTCACATATATCTCCCTATTTTTCTCATTAGATAAAATAAAATGGAACTAAAATATTCTTCTAAATACTTTGAATACATAAATAGATTAATGCTATATGAGCACTAATACTATATTATTTCGAATTATGATTAATACAGATGTAATAGTTTTAGGGCAGATATATGATAGTTGGAAAACAGTTTGATTTAATAATCTTTACCTAGTGCATATTTCAGGAAAGTAATTAATATTTGCTGCAGCTTTCATTGTAAGACTGAATTGGATGCATCAATGTTGAAAATACAACTTATTGGAACACAGAAAAAACATAGCCTTAACAATCAAGTATTAGGATCCTTTAAAGAATTAAGGGTTGTTAAACTAGAGCATAATCTACCAATTACCCAAAAGACACATGGGGAAAAATTCTGCTGATAGGCTTTCTTCTAGAAGCATTCCATTTGCATCTACTGCTTTTGTGTTGTGTATCTAGGGTGTGTATTTCCTGTAATATAACAATAGTACCTAATCTTTACCCAGCCACAAGATTGCTCTCTACAACCCTAGCATTTATGCAACTCAACCTACTAACCTCTAAGAAATAGTGATTCCTGCATGAGTTGAAATGACACTGGTGAATGGAAGGAGGCCCAGATTCATGATTCTGAATAAGGTGGTAGAAACCAGAAAGCAGTTTCCTTGGCTCTGTTATGTTAAAAGAAATATTTTGAATATGGAATGTCTTGGCTAACTTAGGGTTCTTAGAGAAATTTGATCTAAGTTGTATGGTAATAACAATTAAGCTATATTCACAAAGAGTTTTTTATCTCCTTTACATCTGTATTTTGCTATAGATCAATTCTTTTTTACTTGTTGTTTACATGATAATACTAGGTCTTTTGAATCAAACAAAAATTAGTTCAAGAAAAAAATCAGATAACGTCAACCTTTTAGATTAACAATTTAAATGAGCTAATAGAAACCCTACATTTAAATTGTACAACCATGTGAAGGGGGATAATAAACATGAATTTTCCATGGGTGGGATTTCACTGGTGCTAGAAAGGATTTTACTGGTATGGAAGTAATTGGTTTAGGTTTAGGGAAAACAACTTCCTGTCCAGATGAATTAATCACTGATGAAAAACAGTACTACAGAATACTTCTCCAAAGCTTACATTGTTCAATTATACTTGGCTGCTTTTTATCAGGGAAATCTCAGGCTATAGTGACATTGACAGATTTCGGAATTTGTCTCAAGATATGCCTCTCACAGACATCATGAACCCACTGAATGCAAGAAGATTACAGCCTTCTTTTCAGCCAGTAAAATCCAAAAGGAAAATCTGGGTCTTAAGACAAAGACAGAAGGAACAAAAGAAGGGAAATGAGACACAGACCAAATGGATAGTGCTCTATACTAAGCTTCAAAGAAAAAAGATCTTGGTGTAAAAATAGATGGCTCTCGATGACCTAATTTCACTACATTGAGGCCACATGTTGCTGCCATGTCCAATTAGTTTTGCTGGCCACTGTGTCTCCTATCAGAAAGCAGAGAAGCTTAGAAAATGCATGTGACAAAAGACTTGCATGCATGAAAGGTTACATGACCATTTCTTACACCAAAATATATGTATTTAAAAAGCTAAAGGAAAATGAAGCAAATGTAAAGGCACATGGGCAAAATGTACGAGAAGAATTAATTATGTTTTCTGGAGTTAGACAAGGACATTCTATACATAAAACCAAAGGAAGATACTGGAGGAAAAGTTTAATAAATGTGTTTGTCTTAAAAATTTGAACCTATTTAGTAAATACCATAAGTAACATCCTGAAAAAAAGATATTTGCCATATACATGATATACTGAAAGCTAATAAACTTAATATCCAGTGAATACTTTTAAATTGCACAAAAGACATATATCCTGATAAGGATGGGGGTAAAGAGCAAGATAAGCAAAAGTCATGAAGAAACAACTCATAAAAAGGTGAAATTTTTTCAAATTAGTAAGCAAAGAATTGCTACTAAAAACAAGCATGTGAGATAATTATTACCTATCAAATTAACAAATATTAACAAATGTTATTACTAAATGCTGATTAGCACATGATGAGACCAATACACATATGCACCAATTGAGGGAGTATGAAAATCAGCTTGGAGATGGTCACAATAATCTAAAACCTAGGAAGCTTACCTAGGGAAATAATAAAAAATATACATAAATATATATTTAGAAATATTAAAGTAAAAACAACCAACATAAATTTCAACAGGAGAGGAGCTAAATAGAAAGGAATTCAAACAGGGAATTTTAGACAACTATTAAAAATATAATTTTGAGGATTATTTAATGACATGAAAAAAGTTCCTGTTGTAATTAAATGTGAAACTAGAATAAAATCTATGTTGATAAGTCTGATGTTAATTTTATTTTTAATATATAGATACACACGTGCACATGCATATATAATCTATGTATTTATATATGCAGATGCTAAAATAAAGTATGCAGGAAATATAAATAATGAATAACTACTAAGAAGTGAATCTTATGGGTCAATTGATCCTCTAATTTTCAAATTAAATAAAGTGTATATATGTAAAACTTTTATAATCTGAAAATTAAGGAAGACATTATTAGAGAATTAAGAAATATTTTATTTTCATCTTTTGTAGGGATATAAAGAAATAATTTTAATTTATATTCTAATTTTCCACTCTCTTTAATGTTCTCATACTTAATTTTTATTTTTTAAATGCATTTTAAGATGTTAACATTCAAAATGTTCCATTTAGTATATGTGAAGTGGAACTGTTTCTTCCAGGTCAATACTATCAGTTTTAAGAAGCATAATGTATATGAATCATGTGAATATTTCCATTGAATAATAACTCTTTTAAATGCAATTTCTGTTAGGCCCTTAAAGTAGCCACATTTTTTAATTCCAGTCTGCTCACTAATGTTAAACCCTACTTGTTAGAGAGTTTATTTTTCTACCTATCCAGTGGTAATTAGGATATTGTATACTGTCCAAACCCACAGGATATAAATTAGCATAATTAAGGTTAATTTCCAATTTTAAATGGTAGCTGTATATGGCCACTGGAAAAACTTCATGCAGTGGTACAGAGCCTCTTGTTCCTCAGCAGGAATCTTTCTCAATAACTGAATTATATTAAAAATGTTGTTTACACAATGAACTCAAGATAGAGTGCCTCCTTAAATTTTGTACATCTCTTGCCTCTTCCTAGCCCAAGCAGATATTCTTGGTCAGCAGGCAGTTCTTCCCCAGCTGATTTGGGGACTGATCTCTTTCTATTCTATGGCTCTGCCACCCTTGGGGCTTCATTGTCTTCTGTATCTATCAGGTGGAAGGAAAAAGAGAGCATAGAATGGGCAGACACTTCCTCAGAGCACAGCCTGGAAATGACACACGGTTTGCTGCTGAGAATGAGTCATTTGGCTGGACCTAATTGCAAGGGATGCTGGCAAATGTAATCTAGTTGTGTGCCCAAGAAAGAGTGGGAATGGATTTTTGGTGAAAACTAGCAGACTATTATTATACCAGTTGCTGTGCTAAATGATGGGATAACACAGATGAATGTTTCAAGACTCCATAGACTCTAGAAATCCCCAGTAGTATAGCATAAACTTTTATATCATTTTAATTAAAAAAATCAATAGATGTCTCTATGTACAGGCTTTTCGAATGTAAGAGTAATATCTATATATTCATGTTTCCATTTTTTGAAGTCTTTTTTGATTCATTCATTTATTCAGCATTCTCTTCACTTTGATAAGTCTACATAGCTACTCTAGAATATATGACAAAAAGAGTGAGAAAAAACAACATATATACATGGAACAAGCAGTGTCATAGAAACTGCAGGTGATATAGAATCACATACCTGATTTTATATTGAAGTTTGTATCAGTATATTCTGCAGAAACTGGAAATAATAGAATGATTACAATATATCAGAATGTTCTTAATAAAAGTAGTTCAATGTAAGTAACAACCTTGATGGGATTGCAGAACTTAGACTTTTAGAGATGAAAATGGGAACTGACATTCTAAACACAGGAACAGTGTGAGTCATTGTATAATGCATGTGCAGTCCCAGCACGGAGCTCTCTGGAGCCCCTTAGAAAGGGTGTGACATAGTCACAAGAATTTGCTCCTGTACCTCTTATGTCACATTATGATATAATGACACTTTCCCATGTTTACGAAATCCTATTTTCAGATACCAATCGTAAGCCTGCTGAAAACCAGCATTCTATATACAATTTTATAATCATTGTGAAATTTTATGTTATAATTATATACTTTCCTTTGATTATATTGTTTCACACAATTACTATTTTGTGTTCATTGTGTAATTACATGGGTTTCTGTTTAACAGCACTTTTTTCCCGCTTTCCAAGGTAAAGTCCTTAAAAATTGCACTTTTACATTTATTTCTAAGAAAAAATGGTCTTCTCTAATTGTTCTTTACTCTCTTTTCTTTAAAATTTGGACTGATTTTATAATATGACCCACTCAAAGAACCTGGGCCAATTGATTTCAAAGGCAGTTTTCAACTAAATATCATCAAACCTAAGAAGCGCATAATATCTATGCCCCTGAGAGTACTATAGCTATGACTGATTTTTTTTCTCAGATTTTAACATTACTGTCTATTCAGAAAATTGAAGTGCAAAAAACTAAAGGCATAAATTGTTCCTAGCACATTTGTATCTGTAACACTCTGTTCTTCAAAGAACTGATATTTATAGTCCGAAAGAAGTTTTATGTTTTAACTTTTATTTGGGGCCTTAGAAATTTAGTTTGCCTCCATTCTAGAAAAATAAAACCAATGAGAAGAAGTAAGAAAGACTTGCTTTGAGAGTATATAGTGACAACTTTCTAATGTTAAAAACACCTGCCATTTTAAGCAGTTCTATTTCAACAAGAACAACATGATTGCCATGTGTAGAATGAAGAAAGGAGGCATGGCATGGGAAAGGAGGCCATGCACAAAGTGGCTGTATTTATGAGACATTCTAGTCCACTTTTTAAAATACCTATTTTGTAATTCAGTTGTATAATGATAATCATTTGCTCTCTGTACTGTAATTATATAGTTTGGGATGGATTTTATTCATGGTATATCACATTTGTATAAAATTGCCACAAGTAACGGGTTACCAGTTTTATAGCACACAAGGATATCCCATCTACCTGGAGATGACAACCAAGAAATGGTAATCAGGACAGGCAATGGGACTAACTGGGGCATATGGCTGAAATAGTCCCCTGAAATAGTCCAAGTCCATGGGGATAGAGAAAGCTCTTTTTCCAGTCAAGACTGGCATAGATCCAAGACTGGCATAGATTTGAGCACAGATCTGTGCTCACATTGTTAGATCACATGTCTAGAATAACTCATCAGAGTTGCCTGAGACATGTCAGAATTAGGATCTAGAGTCTCAGGTCTAACCTCAGGGAAAGAATCTGCACAGAACTAGGGGAGGTGCCTGGCTACTTCCCACCCACCTCCACCTGGGCTCCTAAACTGGGGAACAAGCTGTGGCTCCAAGTCTTAGAGGAACACTATTTCAGTGACCCAGCAGCAGTTCAGACATGCACACCGGACATATAGAGTACAGATGGTAAGTAGGAAGTCTCCAACTTGATGACCATTGCTCTTTAAGACAGATAACAAAAAGAAAGGAAAAAAGATCCCATCTGAAGGCCATGCTCCCCTGGTAGCTCTGTAGACACCCAGATCTGCCTCTTTTTTTCTTAGGCTTTTACGGAAGCAGAGCCTAAAAATTATCTCTGACATCTGGGTCATCTTAGGAAAACAAGAACTGACTATATTTTTGTAGAAAAATCAGTAAAATGTGGGCAGGCAAAATACTTTCAGATATTCAACTTATTGGGGAAAGAGAGTTAGTGGTGTTCAGATAACAAAGTGACATCGAATTCCTCTTAAAATATTAATTATTTATTAACGTGAAACAAATAATACAAAAGGAAATGAAGTTTCATGTGTTGCAAGAAATTTACTTCCAAATGTTAACATACTGAAATCAGTGTTTAATGAAGTTTACAGGTACCTAAGAATGACATTTTTTTGGCTTTTTTTTAGTTATATGTTAAGTTGTATAAAACTTCATCTGTAACATTGGTTTACATCCCAGAATGACCATATCAAAGGATAATTAAAGCACTATAGAATGTTAATTTTTCAGAAAATTAGGAATTTATTTTGTTTTACCCAGATGAATCACTGCATGAAAAGAAGGATGAAAAAGCTAATTTTAAAAAACTCTTTATAAGAAGCTATTTTTTTTATTAAACTTTGGGTGCTATATTTAGTAATTACCATTTTACTTATACAGCCTGTCTGATGTAAAGTCCTTAAACTGTTGTTACTGGAGCCTATTATTACAGGATTCTACCATTTGTGTCTTTATAATAGATCAGCAAAATGGGAAAATACACCTTTGCAGCCATTTAATGAAACAGACTTCAACTACCAACACACTCCATAGTAATTTAAAGATTATGATCAAGTTTCCCAGCCAAGCATATGCTACAAATAGATACTAGTGGAGAAAAGGAAAAAAAAAAAAGGCTGGAATAATGTTTTTTGATGAGTGCAAATCTCTTCCATAACGTTATGTTATGTCTTTGTGTTGTAATTTGTGAGAGTGGAGGGAAGACAATTATCATCAAATCCTAGTAAAATATGTGCTTGTCAAATCCATTGTTTTCCTCCATCACCCATAGACCTTATTGGTGAATTAATTGTCCTTTATCTCAGCCTGGAAGAACTGCTTGGGCTAGCCCTCCTTCCTGCTTTGGTGAAGTATTTATTATGGGTGAAAACAAAGGGTACTTTTTGAATTTAGAAAATTGGAATAGGCCCTAGTAAAGTTTGTTTAAACATAGAACTTAATGAAAATTGAGTAAACATAATTGTTCTTAGCATTTTTTTCTTTCTTTTAACCATTTATTTTCCAAAAATTTTATAGCAAGCCTAAGTTGTACATGGTAATGATGAAGTTTTGAGCCAGAATAAAGCTATTTTCTATATTTTTAAAATCTTTTAGTTTGTTTCAAATCTTTGTATAATGTTCTAAAAGTCATAAGGAGTCTATATTTTCTTATATTACTTAACCTACATTTATAAAATTTATGGATTATTCTATTAAGCCAGCTCTCCTGTGTTCCTCTAAGAACAGAAAAGAGACTCTTTTTTACCAGTTTTCCAGATTATCTGAGACATTTATACTTTAATTTGGTATCTTCATTCATTTATTAAGGAAGTCCAGTTAGATATCTTGACTCCTGGCTATTCTGAGGTCTTTCAAAGTTCTTTGTGTAAAAAACTGTCAGGGATTAATAAAACCCTGTGATGATAATATAGGATATTAATATATCATAATTTCTGTAGCTGCATTTCCTGTGCTGAGTTCCATGCTTTCCTGACAGCGAGATGTTTGACAGATTTATGATACTGTGAATTGGGCTGTTCATACTGGGCCATGAGCCCCTGCACAAATGAGGTCTGGGGACTTGAAAGAGAAAGAGTTTGTCACACAGAGCGTAGTGTAGCTATCTCTGTCAATCCAAGTTGGAGAGGTTGGAAGTATCTGTTCTTCCTGAAATCCATCCCTTAGGCTGAATGTTTCTTGCCAAGCATTTTCTCCCTTTACCAAAACTTTCTTGGCCTGAATTATGACTTGAGTTCCTGAAACTCATGCTTGGACTGCACTGAACTCTGCCCTGGTATCAAAATCTTTACAGATGGCGTTTTGATTTAGCTATTACCGTACACTTTGGTGGCAGAAAGACAATTTCTTCAGTTTCTGTCAGAATTCCCCATTCTATCTTTTATTGACAGCATCTTCTATGCCTACTCCTTCATCATCTCATATAGAAAATAAAACTTTCTTGATATAATTTGTGAATGCAATTTATAACTGACTTGTAAATAAAATAGGATTGCTTCTAGATTGCCATGGTCATTTAATCTGCTTTGATGTTTTATTCAACCAAGACATGCATTTTTTCCTTGAAATGTTTAGACCACTTTGTCTACAAAATTCTAAAGTGGAGAAGACCATAGTTGGATTGAGTCATGTAGAACTATCCTACCTATGAAGAAAAGAACACTAAAGAACACTGTACTTGAAGATTTGTTCTGCTCAGCACCTCTCATCCATATAGGAATCACATCCTAAGTTTCTGGTTCTTCTAGTCAGACATGTTTAGGAGTCAGGTCAACCCAGGGGAATTTTGTCAAGCCAAGATGATTGGTGGCCATATGGGAATCTGCTTATTTATTCCTACCTACTATCTTCTGTCAACACACACGTGAATTCTAAACTATGGAATCTTATTTTCAGTATTTTTCTGGACTACTGGGCATGGGATTTATACTTGCTGCATTAAGATATAATTTCCATGAGAGCCTTGTGCTGATTTTGTTCATGACCATGTCCTTGATGCCTAGAACAGTTCCTGTCACTTAAAAGGTACTGATATATATCTATGGAATGAATGAGCTTTTCCTAGCATTTGAATCTCAGCTTTCTATAGGGATCTTCCCTGACTTCCTGCCTGGTCCTCCAGTGTTTCGGCTATTGGAAACATCGCAAAGCTCTATATCCAAGAAACTCAACCTGATCTCAGCCAGCTTTAGTTCTGTGGCAAATAAAAGGGGATTCAGACAGGAAATCCACCTCCCCTCCATTATATACACTGGAATTCTTTTCACTCTTGTAGAATCCATTGTAATTTTTAAGTCAAATATAATGACTTACTTCCAGGTCAACAAGAAATAAATGTCTTAAAATCAGGGAGAAATTTATAATTTTTCTCAAAATGATTAAAAAGAATTTCTGATGCATGTAGTTTTTAAACTATAATAAAGCTATCTACAAAGGCATTTTAAGATATCCTTTATGATGTAGCATTTGCCACTAAGTAGTTAATAGAGTCAAAGACAGGAAAGGCAAGGACCCAAAATAGCCATATAATACAAGATAATAATCTTATGTTAAGTTAAAGTTTTGCCCCTTTCAGGTAAATTTCATTTTCAGTTGATATCTCAGAAATTTGCATTTTTTCCTAGGAATTTTATAATTTACCTATTCAATAAGGAATTTTGGGACAGTTATCAACATAATTTTTTCTATGACATGCTGAACATGCTGCTTATGAAATAACACAAATTTGAAACTATTTTGTATATCAGTCAATATTGAAAATAAAAAGATATTAATTAATAATATATGTGGACAGGAGATATGCTTTTCATTTGTTAAAACATTATCACATATAATTATGCCACAATATCTCAAGAAATCTTAAAGTTAAGTCTTTATTATAAAAAAACTGTTTTAATTCTTTGATAAAAACCCTTCTAGTATATACAGTGAAACTCTAAAATTTCTGAATTTCTAGTAAGCATCCCAGAATTTAAATATTCAACAGTTTTATCCCCTTCATGTATACTAAATTATTAGAAGCTTATATACATATTTTAATAATGCTACCATTGATACAGTTCTCTTTTGAAACTATTATTATTTTATGCTTGTACCTTGCTTTGGGCCAAGACTCTGTATGTGTGTGTATATATATATATATATATATATTTTTTTTTTTTTTAATGTCTTGGTGCTTGTGGTTCATAAGGTTGAATCTGATTTGATTTCAAGACATACACTAGAAATTACTTTTTTGGTTAAGACTCTGATGTAAGCCTGATTATTATTTTTCTTATTCACCTTTCTCATAAAAGCGGAATGTGCAATGTGAACTACATGACCTCCTAGTCTGTAAAACCATTTGCCTTTCTGTAAGATTCATTGTTGAGTCAAAGGGTGAGGCAGACTCTGTCTAAATATTCTTATTATTGTGAAATAAAAATGATCACCTTAATTGCATTTATATATTTTCTTTACTATAATTTTAATATTCTTTTCTTTGTAAAATGAGTTAACCCTTCAATGTCCAAGGAAGCCTCAACTAACTTTCTAATAATTTAAGAATGATATACTTGATAAAAGTTGCATCATGTTTTATAGATGTCATTATTAGATGAAAATAAACTCAGTTTACAGTTTTCTAAGTGTTGCACATGTTGAACTCATTTTTTAGCTGCATTGATGGGTATTGTGTACACTTCTTAACTGAGGTGTTACTGAAGTTTGAACTAAAAATAAGCTTAATTTATGATAGTTTTCAATGAACTGATATATAGGTTAGGTATTCATCAAAAATAAGAGTCAGAGATATAAGACACATGTCTGCAAATTAAATGTTGTATTAGGAAAAATGGATGGCCTTAATAAAAGATAATTACACCTGAACCTACAGGAAAAACTATGATTATGGTCTAAATCTAAAAATAAAACTAGGCTGATTCTAATCTCATAAATAGCCTAATTGCAAATTGCAAATTTTTCTACATGTATCATCGTCAAGCAAGTAGGAATATTATTATTTTTGTTTGGAGAAATGTAATTATCATTAGTTACTATCTATAAAATAACTTTTATAACTTTGAGATTAATGTCATGTAATACATTATTCATAAAAAGTGCAACATTTTTAAATCAGGTATTTTAAATTAATAAAAATTTAAATATTTGTATCATGATTATTGTGTTGTGTTTTCTTAAAAATGTATTAAAATTTTCAGTTTGCAGATTAAAAAAAGAAAAAGAAAAAAGCAAATAATGAAGGAAGTAGGGGAAGTATCTAAACCTATGCAAAATTATATTGTTCTATAATACATGACCCTTTTTTAAAAATGCTTATAGGTGAGTCTTGAAGGAAAAAGTCAAAATTTGAAATTAAATTATTTAAAGCTAGCAGTTAAATTTAGCACATAAGATGACTATGACAAAAAAGAGAATATAGGGAAGAACAAAACTGAAATACCGGTGAATATGGGCCAACATTCCAGACTTATAAAGAGGAGTCATAATAGTTTATGCCCAAGATCAAGGCACCAGTGGATTAGGTCTTTGGTGAGGGCTTGCTCTGTACTTTAAAATGGCTGCTTGCTGCTGTGTCCTCAACATGGTAGAAAGGGCAAAACATCTCCCTTCAACCTCTTTTTTAAGAGCACTGATCCCATTTATGAGGTCAGAGCTCTCATAACTTAATCACCTCCCCCAAGGCCTCACCTCTTATTGCCACCACAATAGGGATTAGTTTTCAACCTGAATTTTGGAAGCACACATTCAGATCACAGCAGCCATGTAGTGGAGGAGTAAAATTGTCTCCTAGTGGTATTCCACTATGACTTGGCTATTCAGTCTTATTGGCTGATTTAGAGCAGCAGTCCCCTACCTTTTTGGCACCAGGGACCATTTTCATGGAAGACAATTTTTCCATGGATCAGGGAGAGGGGGATAGTTTGGGGATGATTCAAGTGCATTACATTTATTGTGCACTTTATTTCTATTACTATTACATTGTAATATATAATGAAATAATTATACAACTCATCACAGGTTGGGGACCCCTGGTTTAGAGTATCAGCCTCAACTGTTAGTTAAGAAGAGTAACTGGGTATAAATACTCTTTTTTTTATGAGTAAAATGATGACTTGTTGCTTTGGCTTTGCTGTCAATCGCAATCAAAATATCTCCTTTTTATTTTATTATTATTTTTTTTATGGTCTGACTTCTTTTTTTTTTTT
>VBSM01003176.1:38584079-38602078 GCA_008086735.1 Cheirogaleus medius | reverse complement strand
AGCTCACTGTTGTTTCTTAGAATTGAGTAATATTCCATTGTGAGCATATACCACTCCTTTTTAAATCCCAAGCGCACAATCTGATATTCTAAACTTTTCTATACAGTTTCTAAAACAGATATTTTATTTCACAATTTTGAATCCAAGTAGAATATTCTTTCAACCATTAGAAATGACTTTGCAGACAGCTTCTCGACACTGATTTGTTAAATGCATTCTGTGTAATATCTTTCAGATATTCTTGACAATTTTGACTTAATTATGTATAAACATTTTATTAATAAGTTTTATAATTTTTTAATAATTTGATTAGAATTTATACCCTTAGTACACACTATCATTAATGGTGTTGAGAATCTAGAGTTCGTGAGAAAACAGAGTAATGTTATTTTTTTGTCGTTCTACTTGGAAAATGCTTGTTGCTTTCTTCTCATAGCTTAAAATAAAGTGAAAGTAATTTTCATGTAATTATAATCTTCCTATTTCAGAGAATGATATCTTATTTTGAATGATAATTATTTTTTTTAAATAAATCTTATTGTATATGTTTGAACTTTACAACGTGATGTCATGGGATATATATAGATAGTAAAATAATTACTATAATGAAGCAGATTAATATCTATCACCTCACAGTTACTTTTTGTGTGACAAGAGCAGCTGACATTTACTTATTTAACAAAAATCCTTAATACAATTTTATTAACTTTGGTCTTCATGTTGTACATGAGATCTCTAGACTTGTTCATCCTATATATCTGCTATTTTGTATCCTTTGACTTACCTCTCCTCATTTCCTTCCCCTAACTACCACTGCTTCCTTCCTATCTCTGTGTGCCAGACACAGAGAAAAAATTGCATGATCTTCCTTATATGTGGAATATTTTTTAAAAGTACCTTTATAAGGTCAAAAATGAGCAAAGAAAATAGATGCTTCTGCAACAATGTGTGATGAGAGAGTATTATTTTAATCCTTAGGTCTAAAGGCATTGCTAAATGCAATACAGTAGGCTTTCTACCATCACTGATTCTACAATAGAAGTCTGAAGGAAATATATTTTAAAACTCCAACACTATCTGAAATTTAAAGTCACTTTATCTTAAAACATTTTTATGATACTCAACCATTATTCCATTCCTAGTCCTGAAGAAGTATAATCCAAATTTACTAATGCTGTTAAATAGTACTCCAGGTTCAGAAACCACCCCCTTATTTTTTTTATTACAGCCTTACATTTATGGAAGCTTGCACATGATGGTTTCAATAGAGATCTTACTGCCGTCTAGTCCATAATAGCATTCCATTTATTATACTTTATGTACAGGCTCTGTTTTGTACTACTGCAAAAATTTTAGTATGCTTAGATCTTTTTAAAGTTCCTTTAAACCTTCTCCTGACTACATGCTATAAAGAAAATAAAGGTGCTACTAGTTTGGTTGAAACTCCCATTTTCCCATAAGCTTTTTCAAAATGTTTTCATGCTAATACTAGTTAGTTTAGTACACTATACCAATAAGAAGATGCATGGTTACAGGGTATAATGAGAATTTCTCTGTGAAATAGTATGCTATTAATATATTTGTAGAAAAACTAGATTTCCATCTATATGAACATGTTTAGTATGTTCCTCTTTGAAGTTTCCATGGTTGATAAAGATGAAAACTTTTTTATTTTATGTATTTTTACGTATAAAAATATAGTGTCCTAAAAGTTTCATTCATTGTTCATTGAACCTTTGAAAATATTTTGAATGTAATTTCAAAAACTACTTTATTGAGTTATGACTGACATACAAAAACCTGTACATATCTAATGTATACAACTTGTTGAATTTGGAGATGAGTAATACACCCATGAAACCATCACCGTGAGTGTGTAGTTCAGTGGCTATCCAGAAAAATGTAGTGGGCTACTTATTCTTAATACCTTGGAAATTTTACTGAATTCTCATATTCAAGTTATTTTATAATAAATTGCCTACATTCTTAAAGAAATTTAACAGAGATAATTAGTTCTATGGCAAGTGACCCAACAGTTATTGTTATTTGGTCTAATATTTTGTTTTGTACTACTTTTATAAAAGTATATCCCTTTTGTCTTGGGAGTTCACTTAAAAAAAAAAAGTAGACCACAGAACAGACTTGCTGCTAGTGCTTCCAAGAAGCATTCAAGTTTTCATATATATATATTTTTTTTATTTCAGGATATTATGAAGGTACAAACATTTTGGTTACATTTTATGTCTTTGCCTTACCCAAGTGAGGATTAGAGGCATGCCCTTCCCCTCTACAATGCTCACTGCGACCACTAGTTGTGAGTTTATTGCCCCCAACCCCCTAATCCCTGGAGAATATTACTACCGTGTGAGCACCATAGTGTTGATCAGTTAGTGCCAATTTGATGGCGAGTACATATGGAGGCTATTCCTCCGATCTTGCGATACCTCACTTCGGATAACGGGCTCAAGTTCTATCCAGGAAAATATAAGAGTTGCTACATTACTGTCCTTTCTTATTATTGAGTAGTATTCCATTGTATATATATACCAAATTTTAATAATCAATTCATGAATTGACGGGCACTTGGGTTGTTTCCACATCCTTGCAATAGTGAATTGTGCTGCCATAAACATTCAGGTGCAGATGTCTTTATTATAGAATGTCTTTTGCTCTTTTGGGTAGATGCCTAATAGTGCTCTTGCTGGATAGAATGGTATTTCTATTTTTAGCTCTCTGAGGTATCTCAAATTCTTTTCCACAGAGGTTGCAAGTTTTTATATTGTGTTTTCATACTAGTCAACTCACCTGGGTGACCGCAAGTTTTATGTAGTTACATTTAACAACATTCTCTGATTCCTATCTTTTATTTTTTATATTAATAGAAATGATTTTCCCAGCCTGAGTTTGCATAAATGTTCACTTATTTTCTACTGTTGTGAGTTTGTCATTGTCATTTCATTTTAACAATTTACTTTTAAATATATCTAGAATTTATCTTTATATATAATGTTAGATGCATTGGGTTTTTCTCTTGTATACCTTAACCAATTACCCCCAAATCATTAATTAAACACTCTGTTCTTTTACTACTCTTTAGAATGACTTTATCATAACTATGTGTTAATATACACTTGTCTTTTCCTATAACATATTTATAACTTCTATTCCTTTTACAACTTTTTTTGCATTGTCTAGTATATCCAAAATATTACTCTTGCCTTATTCTTACCATTCATGGGAATACTTGTAGTATTCCGTCATTTAAAATGATGTCAGTTTTTGGGTTGCTGTATCATATTAAGGAAGCGTCTTTGGATTTATCCTGTGCTAATCATGTGATTATTTTGGCATCTGTCAAGAAAAACAGATTTTTTTTTTACTTATTGATATTCAATTTTACCATTAATAGATTTGTTAATATTAAGCTGTCTTTGCATTCTTGGTCATGGTATATTGTTTAATATGAACAAAATAAATAAATATGATTATAATATGAATAAATATAATCTTTGAATTTTTAGTGTGTAAACATTTAAACATTTTTCAAAATTCTTTATTATTCTCAGAGATAACTATGTAAGGAATAGAGTAAATCACAGAAATTTATTTAAAACTTTATGGACCATGGGTGGGTGTGGTGGTTCATGCCTATAATCCTAGCTCTCTGGGAGGCTGAGGCGCGTGGATTGCTCAAGGTCAGGAGTTCGAGACCAGCCTGAGCAAGAGCAAGACCCCGTCTCTACTAAAAATAGAAAGAAATTAATTGGTCAACTAAAAATATATAGAAAAAATTAGCCGGGCATGGTGGCACATGCCTGTAGTCCCAGCTACTTGGGAGGCTGAGGCAGGAGGATCGCTTGAGCCCAGGAGTTTGAGGTTGCTGTGAGCTAGGCTGACACCATGGCACTCACTCTAGCCTGGGCAACAAAGTGAGACTCTGTCTCAAAAATTAAAAAAAGCAAAAAAATTTATGGACCATGATTCACAGAATATTTTTGTTTTTAGTCATATGACCAAGTACATTAAAATCCAATTTTAAACATGTATTAATTATGTTTTGATATTATTATTGAACTCTTCTTAAACATTTTTTCTGAATGTTTTTATTAGCCATGTTTATGGTAGTTCTAAGAATTCTAGGATCAAATAAAAAAAGAAGGGACAATCTATGATTATTTATTATGCAATGTAAATTCAGACAGAGAAGTGAAGTCTCATGGAGATTCCTTCTTGGGAAATGCTAGGCCCTCCAACTTAACAGGCCCTTTATAGATCAGATTGAAGATAATTTGATTTATGGAACAATATCCCCAGACAGAGGAAAAGCCACCAATGGTCCTGGAGTCACCAAGTTGTGTTTTCACGTTTGTTTTTAAATATACTCCTTAGAATTTAGGTGTAAAAAACCATATTTTCAATTTCTCATTTCAGTTCTCTTTAAGAAAAAAGTTTCTGATCTTTTTTCAGATATTTTGAAAACACATTAGAAATTATTTTATATTGCTATTGTTGCTAAAGAGGAGTATTGAATAACAGAGAGTTTTTTTTCAGATTTCTTGAAATGTATGATACCTTTTTAACCCTAGTTTTTAAGAAGTGGGGATAGCCCTCAAAAGTTTATAATCTGTGATGAGCTAAGGATCAAGGGGTCAGGCATTCAGCCACAGTTACAAACTCTACGATTGCACAATAACTATTGTCCTAATAAGAAAAAACATATTCCAATATGGTGTTTTTATATAGTCAATACTTATTTATTTAATATGATAATAACATCTAATATTTATTTAGCAGTTCCTATGTGCAGTGTACCTCTCCATCACTATACATATAACTTGTTTAACCCTTACAACAACCCACTGGATGAGCACTATTATTCCCTTTATGCAGATAGGAAACTGAAGCATAGGTGTTAAATAGTTGCCCCAGGTTGCACAGATGGTAAGAGAGCCATGATTTAGTTCCTAGGCAGTCTGGCTCCAGATCCTGTAAACTTAACCTTGTGTTGGTTCTCTTATATCTGGCCACATGTAACCCAGAATGATGTGGTGCAATGAGATTTTGTATCATGAGGTTCTAATAATAAGAATTCAATGGTAGAAATTTATTATAATATATTTCCTGGGGAGAATAAAGAGAAAAATATCCTTCTGTTAATAAACCTGCTTTGATCTATTCTTCTTCATAGTAAACTTGAGCTATAATAGAATTCCCACTAGATTATAATTCCCTTTTTTCCCAAGTAAAACACTCATGATAAATGAATGTGAGAGACAGTGAGATCCCTGTCTAGATAAATAATTTATGATGGAGCATAAAAGGGTAATATTTAGATTCAAGACTGAAGGAAAGATTGGGAATTATTTCTTCCCCAGTTTGCCAAAAGTCGTTAGACTGTCACAGAGGATGGACTAAAAGAAATACTATTTCTCCCTAGTCCCCAACAGTATTAGGACTAACATCAGTGTTGTTGTGATGAAACACTTGAACCGTACTTTTAAGGTTGAACAAATGAGTGAGGAGATCTGACAAATATTATGAAAATTTATATTTCAATTCAATAGTAATTTTTTAAAATGTGCTTGCTTTGTTAGAACTAAGATTATTAATAACATGTTTACAATATAATGACACATTTATAAGAAAAAATATTTGTAACTATAAAAGGAAGGCTATATCTATGTAGTTATGTTAACAAACTAGTAATGAGCACTTAGTACTGTACTTTGTCAAAATCTTCCCACTCATTACGTCATTTAGTCATCACCACCATCCTCATTTTACAAAGTTTATGGAACTTCAGTAAAAATATATTAACTCAAATCTAGTTCTGTCTAATCTCAAATTTGGTTGACTGAAAATATGTTCACCAGCATCTTTAATAATTTGCTGATCTCTATGAATCATTATGTATCTTGAATTAATAGATACCGCATATAGGAAAATCACAGTTCTAATATATCTTCCTGAAGATCGGTGCATTTTAGTCCTTGAAGGACAATATTTACATATAAAAGAATTGGAAATGTCTCTAGATATCAAATAGAAAATATACATAGTCTAAATGTAAGCAAGCCTTTTGTTATATAGCAAAGTCTGTAGCATATGAACTGAGTTCTTTAGAAAGTGGTAAATAGGATTTGGAATTCATTGTAAAAGAGAATATTATAAATTTATCTTTAGAAAATCAGGAGAAAACAGTGTCGAAGTAAAAAAGACATGCAGATTAACTATGAGAATACCACATTTTAACATCAATTTAGATCAGCAGCACTGACATGGCATTGAATCCTCAGACATAAGACACTGAACCAAACTGGTAACTTGAGGTTCATGGACAAAAGGCAAAGTTTGTGAACAATTTTAGCTATAATACATCAGTAATTCAGGCTTGTTCAGTGGCATGGTCTGAACTATAAATTTTTTGAAAAAAAGGATAACCCATCATTTTATTTTTATATATATATACACACACATATATACAAAATATATATACATTATTATTATATGTATAGATACACATATGTACTGTACTAAAATTGATTAATTAAAAACTTACATTAATGTTTACTGTCATCATTTGAAATGAGTATCGTGTTAATGATATGCAAATAGTTACTTTTAAATATTGTAAAGCAGTTTATGGTCTTAAGTAAACCAAATAGCCTCTTCTCTTGAATTTCTGAATTCTACTTCCTTTGTAAACCTTCATTGAAGCAACTTCTCATTTAGAGACAAATAAGACAATTCAGATGAAATTGTAATGGATTTTTAAAAGATTAAACAAAAAAATACCGAGTAATGTTAAGTGTAAATCTAAAATAATAATAATAGAAAATCAGAACTGGGCTTCAAATTCAGCAGTTATTTCAAATCACTAGGGTGATAGCACTAACTTTCCTACCCTCAGCTGTCCAATGGGGCAACAAACTTGGAGGTGATACACATTATTGAATTCAAGAACTAATGGACAATAGCAAGTATAGCTTTTCTGCAATGTGGCTTTTGCTGACCTTTTGCTGACCAGAAAGAATGTTCTCTTCAGCTAGCAAAGGCTGTAAAAAGCAAAATGCACAACATCGTTGTTAGATAGAAGGGAAGTACAAGACGAAATAAAGAAAGGGGGAAAACAGTAATCAAAAGAAGGCAAAGTTGTGAAGGATTTGAGAGATGAAAGGGCAGCAAGAAATTCTTTTGAGAAAGAGAACAGAAAAGAGAAAGAATGAACACCCCCACCCCCCCCTGGAATCATGCAGCAATGTGGGAATGTTCAGTACAAGACAATCAGCCCTAGGTGATTCAATAGTACCTGAGGCCTCACTGTGCTACACGGAGGGACCAGCCAGCACAGAGCATCAGAGGGGTTTGGAGCATGGCCTCACCCACAGGGCTGTTTAAAGCTATTGAGTCAGTGCACATTTCACACTCGTGTCATCAGACCTAACTTGTGTTCAGAATACTTTGCTATTAAAGTAGAAAAATGCCCGACTTAAATTACAAACCTTCTTCTCATAAATTGAGATAGAAATTATTTATGACTGAAAGAGTTAATTCCTAGCTATGGTTAGCCCTTATTCTTAAATTTGAAAACAGAGAATTACATATTCCTGTTCTCTACTGTATTCTCCTATATGTTCATATTTTGTAGATAGTAAAGGAACTTAATAAATATATATTAAAAGAATTTATCTACATTAACAATATACATTGTAATCACCCACATAAAGAGCTTGATCTTCCTCTAGTTTGAGAATTATGAATTTGATGGTTAGAAAATATGTGAAAAAATTAATGTCAATATGCTATCTCCTTGACAGTTTTTCCTGTGTAGGCTTGGGGACATAAATGAAATTATTTTTCCATTTCAAAGAATCTTTTCCAGACAACGAAGTCATATATTACTTAAATTTCTTGCTGTAGTCATACATGAGCTCTTTACACTCTAAAATACAGCCACTTATTTGCTGTCTAACTTTGGGCAAGTCACTTCTCCTCCCAGTCTTTCAGTGACCTCATCTGAGAAATAGCTCAATTCTACCTCACAGAAGTTTTATGAGGATTAAATGAGTTAATATTTGGAAACACTTAGACAAGTAACTGCTACATAGTGTTATGTATAAGTCTTTGCTACTATTAAAACTTGGGTGAAGTTCTAAATGACCTTTGCCTGTTGTCTTCTATTTCTAGATAATTATATCAGAGCTTAGTTGTCTGCTTACCTTTTATAATAACCTGAGCAGCATCCACCATATCAGATGTTTTCCATATTTACATCGCATCTGGCCATGAGAGAAATCATGAGATGACTTGACCCCCAAAATTTGAGAACTTACAAGGAACAGCATCTGTCTTCTCCATCTGTTTAACCAGGATTTCTTAATTATCTGTGAAAACATCTCTAGTCTGAATCACTCACTGTTCAGCTTAATGAACTGTATTTTTGTGATATACATTAGAACCTTGTACATTCATTAAGATTATCTCCTAGTGGTATTTTCCATAAAGATGAGGAAAGCTAAAAAATGACCTTTATCTAACCCACATATATTATTATTTTGATGAGGATGATTAAAGCTATTACTCTTGTAGCTGTTGGTTGGCATATCTGTTATCTCCTGTTTTTGTTATAGGCACTAATTTTTCCACAATCAAGTCACTGTCACTAATTGTTCCCTCTAGTGATGCCTGTCCGCTGCTGATGTTCTGAAGCAATTGATGTTGATGTTACATTGGTTCAAATTATACTTTAGTTTGCCCTTGAAGCTTTTTGGCTGTCCACTCGTGCTTGGTTGCATTCCTCACCTCATCATGTAACAGCTGTTTTGGCATTCTTTTTTTTTTTTATTTTTCATTTGTTTCACTTGCTGAAATGTAAGAACTTGGCTTCATTGCCAATATTTTAATAGTGTTCAGAAGTATCATTATTGATTTTGATATTGATGCTGTTTATAATGGATGGCAATGAATCTTGTCCTCCAGCTGAAAATGCTTATAAAAAATGAGTCTAAATCTCTTGCCATTAGAGCTCCTTGGGAGGCCATCATTTCACAAGCCTACTGTGTAGTTTAAAGCTGGAGGCTTTTTGTGCTACAATTTTTCAAGTTTCCTATTGTGGAGCTGAAAAATGTACATTTTTCTTCGGTTTGGTACTGTGTCATGCCTGTGATAATTTAATAGCTGAATTGACTCCATTTATAATTTCATTTTGAAGGATGAAAATAATTCCCATTTTACAGACAAGTTTTAATTTGTCTGACTTTGTAAATGTGCAGTTGTTAGTAGTTAAAAAGCATACTTTAATGAGAATGAAATGTAAAGCACAAAACTTTAAAAAAAAATACTTTTAGTTTTATATTTGCAGAAGGCTTTTCTCCCTAAACCCCTATAGGACTTTATTTTAATTCTCATAATTTTTCTCTTATGTTTGATTCTTCCTTCCTAATACACTACTAAGTAGAGGAATAGTTTCTTGTTAATCAATGTATTTCCCAAAGCCCATACCCAGGAAGCTGCACATGGATGGTGAATAACCGTTTACTATTTCTTGTGTTAAATGCACATACACACATGCACACACATGCACACACAAAACACGGTAATCTCTCCTTATCCATGGTTTTGCTTATGGTGATTTCAGTTACCCCCATCAATCATAGTCTGAAAATATTAAATGGAAAATTTCAGAAATAAACAATTCACAACTTTTAAATTTCAAGGTGTTCTGAGTAGCATGATGCAATTTTGAGCCATTCTGCTCTGTCCTACCTGAGATGTGAATTACTTCTTTATCCAATATATCCACACTGTACATGCTACCTGTTCATTAGTCAACGTCATCTGCTCCTGACATCCAACCATCAACATTGTCGTGGCTTGATGATCCAGGATCACCCAAAGCAAATGATCTTCCTTCTGATGTATTGTCAGAGGGTCAATAGAAGCCTAACACTATGTCACAATGCTTATGTCATTCATTTCACTTCATCTCATCACGTAGGCACTTTATCATCTCACATCATCACAAAAAGAAGGTTGAGTAAAGTATAAGCTGATGTTTTGAGAGAGGAACCACATGCATATAACTTTTACTACAATTTTATTTTATAATTGTTCTGTTTTATTAGCTGTTGATCTTACTGCGCCTAATTTATAAATTATGCTTTATCATAGGTATATATATATAGAAAATACATAGTATATACAGGGTTCTGTTTCAGGCATCCACTGGGGGTCTCCTGTATAAAGGGGATTATTTATAAGCATATGCAGTTAAGATCAACCCACCTGTATGGCAAAAGTATATCTTGGGCCAGCAATGAAAGAAGTTTTTTTAGGTAAACTAATGATATATTGACCTATATTTAAAAAATCACTTTAAAAAATGATTTAAATTAACTAGATGATTGTTATGCATTAATTTTCTCTAGTCATTTAAAACATATATCCAATATGACCATTTCTTGGAAGCAGTCTTTAATTAATTTTAAAAAAAATGATATTAAATATTTAAAATACCTATAATTCAAGATGATCTTCTTAAATATTCTATAATTTGATAACTGAAACCTCTCTGTTATTCAGACTGACCTCTTCCCATGTATCATGAAACCCTACATTCTTTGTCTTTTTGTCACTTTCTGGACTTCTCAATGTTTGTGGTAGCTAGTGTAGTATTTAGTCAAGCTCATCTGAATTATCAAGCTAGGCACTAGGGATAATTAGACCTATGTAGCCAACCTCACAAGATTTTCCTGAAGATCAAATGGGCTACATAGTAAAAATATGGTATTAGGAATAAAATGCCATATATAATTGGGCTTGTTATTAAAGCATTAGAGGGGCAAATTAAACAATAAGACTGTTTTCGCTTGATGAAAATAAGATTCTTTGAAGCTCATTCCTTTTGGTGTTCTTAGAGTTTCCAACCATATACACAGTAGGAAGGATGTTCTTCTGAAGGCAGAAGTCTGCTCCCAGTTCTGCAGACAGGAGCATCATTAGTTACAAACACATCAAATGGCTTGTTCAATGAACCCCTTATGAGTGGAACCAGGTTTACATGCTGAGTGTACAACCTACTGACCTTACCCTCAAATAATCTTTCTGATGGGACTAAAGTCTGCAGTTCATTTGGCATTACAGAATAAAAATATAAGCAATCCACATATATTTAGCTTTTCTTAAATAATATTTTTATTTACCAATAACTCAAAAAATGAGAATGCTGTCAACTATTGAAAATCTAGTTGTTTTCTTTTTAATAATCTATTAAGAAGTATAAGTCATTATGGATAGGTAGAAATTTTAAAAGAGGTGATTCTGGAGCATTAGATCCTTGAGAATGGAGGAAGAAAATCAAGGGCATCCAAAGGGGAAAGAGGAGGTCAAACTATTGCTCTTTGCTGATAATATGATCTTATATCTAGAAAACCCCAACAATTCCAACAAGAGACTCCTGGAATTGGTAAACAAATCTGGCAAAGTCTCACACTACAAAATCAATGTACACAAATCGGTAACATTCTTATATAACAACAACTGGCAAGCTGAGAAATCAAAAACTTAATACCTTTCACAATAGCTATAAACAAAATGAAATATCTAGGGATATATTTAGCCAAGGATATGAAAGATCTCTACAAAGAGAATTATGAATCACTGAGGAAGGAAATTGCAGATGATGCAAAGAAATGGAAAAATATATCATGCTCATGGATCAGCAGAATCAACATTGCTAAAATGTCCATACTACCAAAAGCAATTTACAGATTCAATGCAGTCCCCATCAAAATACCATCATTTTTTGAAGATCTAGAAAAAAATAATTCTATGCTTCATTTAGAACCAGAAAAGAGCCCAAATAGCCAAAGGAACCTTAATCAAAAGGAACAAATCTGGAGGCAACACTTTAGCAGACTTTAAGCTATACTACAAGGCTATAGTAACCAAAATAGCATGGCATTGGCACAAAAATAGAGACATAGACCAATGGAACAGAACAGAGAACCAAGTTATAAAACCATCCACATATTTCCTTCTGATCTTTGACAAAGTAGACAGCAATATACACTGGAAAAAGAAGCCCTATTCAATAAATGGTGCTGGGCAAATTGGATAGCCACATGTAGAAGATTGAAACAGGATCCATCTCTCTCACTGCTCACAAAAAAATAATTCAAGATGGATAACAGACTTAAATCTAAGACATGAAACCATAAGACTTCTAGAAGAAAATATTGGAAAAACTCTTCTCAATATCAGCCTAGGCAAAGAATTTATGAAGAAGACCCCAAGGGCAATCACGGCAACAACAAAAAAAGGAACTTGATTAAATTAAAAAGCTTCTGCACAGCCAAGGAAACAATCAACAGAGCAAGTAGACAAACTACAGAATGAGAGAAAATATTCACATACTATACATCCAATAAAGGGCTAATAACCAGAATCTACAAAGAAGTCAAGCAAATCAGCAAGAAAAAATCAAATCAAACAACTCCATTAAAAAGTGGACAAAAGACATGAACACAAGCTTTTCAAAAGAAGATAGACTGATGGCCCATAAACATATGGAAAAAATGCTCAATATCACTAATCATCAGAGAAATGCAAATCAAAACTACAAGACATCACCTAACCCCAGTAAGAATGGCTTTTATCAAAAAGTCCCAAAACAAGGGAGGTTCGAAAATGGCGGAGTAAAGGTAACCCCCTGGATTCCTGCTCCCAGAGAAAGAGACATAGATCTTGGTCTCCTACACATGAGCGGATCTCTCCCCCACAACAACAGCATTGTGAATCGGCAGAGGTTCAGCGTGGGACTCTCAACAATGGAAAAAATAAGGTGATCAGGAGATAAGATTGCATTCTCTGGAGAGTGCAAAACAAACAATAGGGCATAGAGCACGGGAGGCCTCCGGCCCACCAGGCCAGGGGGTGAAGTGGGATCAGACCCACAGGAGAACTTCTTGCTTCTCCATTGACCTCCACACCCACCCAGCCAGGGATCTGCCTGAAGTTGGTGCAAAATCGTGGCAGGAGTGGGTGCTGTAGAGAGTGGTCATTAGCGGAAAGCACCTTGAACCCCCCTGGAGCTCTGTGCTATGACAGCACCAAGTGGGGAGGAAACTGGTCTGAGCTGATAGGGGAGGTAGTTAGATGTCTTGCTACTGGTAACCAGCGGGACCAGTCCTACAGAGGTGTTCACTAAGTCGGGGGCTCTAAGCTGGAACCACTCGGGTGAATAGGCCCACCCAGGATGGGTCAATAAGACCGAGAGCTATGGCTGAACAGGCATGAGTCTGTGGGAAGGCGGGATAGAGGAGGCAACGGGTTATCCTGATGACCTAGCTCCCCAATCCGGCACCTGCCACCTCCTGAACAGTCACCCCCAGTGCTGGTACTCTGTGAGTGGGCAGGCGGTCACCATTGAGGGGGTCCACAGCCCAGCCGCTGTGGCGTGATATGGTGTGGCAGGCAGATCCCCTCCCCCAGCCCAGAGACTCTCCTGACAAATTCCACCCTTACATAATCTACGATCAACTAATCAGGCCTGTCTTGATTGACAGACTCTGAACTCTAGTACTAAGGAGGCTAATGCCAAGGGGAGTTACAGCCACTGGGGTGCCGGGGTGCAGGGCAGACTAGGGTGCCACCTCCTCTCCCTAGCCTGCATCTTTCATGCTGAAAGTGGTAGGCTACACCCCTGGAGGCAGGATGAGACAAGAAAAGCCATTTTCCCCCGATCTAGGGTGAATCCGCTGGGCCTTGGTACAGATCAATAGCTGACAGCCAAATGACTTTGCTATCCAAACAAGTTTAGGTCACCCAGTTGATCAAAATGCTGGGGCTGGATCTCCTCCCCCGCTCAGCGGCCAACAGTCAGGGCCGTGGTCAAGGATCAAATCCCCTGCAAGTGGCCACAATAGGCTCCACAGGTAACCCCTCCCATCAGAGGTAGCCTCCTAAGTGTGGTGGAAGAGCTCCCCCCAGTGACAGATCAGGAAACCATAGAAGGGAGGACGCCCAGGTTGCCTCCTTCATATAGCACCCACAGAAATAGTGTATAATACAGAGTCTGTTACATATCATATGAAGAAACAACAGCTGATCCAAATGGGGAGAGTTCAGCGAAAGAATTCTGGAACTATGAAGAATCAAACTGAAAACACTCCCCCAAAGAGATGCACCAGCTCTCAAGCAAGGGATATTAACCAAACCCAAAACACTAAAAGGACAGAAGAATTTCAAAATTGGATTGTAAGAAAGTTCAATGATATGCAAGAAAAAATTGATAACCAACACAAAGAAACCATAAAAAAAATCCAGGACTTGGAAGAAAAATTCACTAAGGAAATCGACATCTTAAAGAAAAATCAATCTGATCTCCTGGAAATGAAGAATTTATTCAGGGAACTACAAAACACAGTGGAAAGCCTCAAAAATAGGGTGGACCAACAGAAGAAAGAATCTCAGAGATTGAAGATAACACCTTCAAATCAAATCAGTTAATCACAGAGATAGAGCAGAAAAAAAAGAGACATGAGCAAAGCTTACAAGAATTGTGGGATTATATGGAGAAGTATAACCTGAGGCTGTTCTGGATTCCGGAAGGGGAGGAAGAAAAAAAACGCAAGGATTGGATAAGCTATTTGAAGATATAATTGAGGAAAATTTCCCAGATCTTGTTAATAAGCTAGACATCCAAGTACAAGAAGCTCAAAGAACCCCTGAGAGATACAATGCAAACAGGAAAACATCACGACACGTAGTCATCAGACTGACCAAAATATCAACAAAAGAGACCCTCCTACAAGCTGTAAGGCGAAAGAAGCAAGTTACAACAAAGGAAAGCCGATTTGAGTAACGCCAGACTTCTCAACTGAAACCTTACAAGCAAGGAGAGACTGGAGCCCCATTCTCACTCTTCTGAAACAGAATAATGCCCAGCCTAGAATCTTGTACCCTGCAAAACTAAGTTTTATGTATGAAGGAGAAATAAAGACATTCTCAGATAAGCAAAGACTGAGGGAATTCACCAAGACAAGACCAGCCCTACAAGAAGTACTCAAAACAGTGTTACACACGGATCAGCATAATAAATACTCATGAATGTAAAAACACTCAAAAGCTAAAGATTAAAGGCCAGATATCACAATGGCTCAAGAGAGAAAACAAAATGTCCAACCCAACAGAATGAACAGTAATCTGCCCCACCTGTCAGTTCTCTCAATAAATGTGAACAGCTTAAATCCCCCACTCAAGAGACATAGGCTGGATGAATGGATAAAAAAATACAAGCCAAGTATCTGCTGTCTTCAGGAAACACACCTAACTTGCAAGGATGCATATAGACTAAAAGTAAAGGGGTGGAGATCAGTATTTCAAGCAAATGGAAGCCAAAAGAAGGCTGGCGTGGCAGTTCTGATTTTAGATATCTTAGTTGTTAAACCAACAAAAGTAGTGAAAGACAAAGAGGGTCATTATATAATGGTGAAGAGTACAGTTCAACAAGAAGACATAACAATTTTAAATATATATGCACCCAACATAGGTGCACCCAGATTCATAAAGCAAACCTTACTGGATCTAAGCAAATTGATAAACAGCAGCCCCATAATAGCCAGAGATTTCAACACCTCACTGACTGCACAGGACAGATCCTCCAAACAGAAAATTAATAAAGAAATAATGGACTTAAACAAAACTCTAGAACAATTGGGCCTGACTGATATTTACAGGACATTCTACCCAAAATCCACTGAATATACATTCTTCTCATCAGCTCATGGGACATTCTCTAAGATTGACCATATCCTAGGACACAAAGCAAGTCTCAAAAAATTTAAAAATATAGAAATCATACTATGTATCTTCTAAGATCACAGTGGAATAGAAGTAGAAATTAACCCTAAATGAAACTCACATTTCTACACAAAAATGTGGAAATTAAACAACCTTCTGCTAAATGATTACTTCATAAATGAAGAAATCAAGATGGAAATCAAAAAAATTCTTTGAATTTAATGACAATGGAGAGACAAGTTATAAAATCCTCTGGTACACAGCTAAAGTAGTACTGAGAGGAAAGTTTATTTCCATAAATGCTTATTTCCAAAAGTCAGAAAGATCACAAATAGACAATCTAATGAATCGACTCAAAGAGCTGGAAAAAGAAGAACAGACCAACCCCAAATCCAGCAGAAGTGAAATTAACAAGATCAAATCAGAACTAAATGAAATCGACAACAGGGAAACTATACAGAAGATTAAGAAAACAAAATTTGGTTCTTCGAAAAAATAAACAAAATTGACATGCCTTTGGCTAAACTAATGAAAAGCAGAAAAGAGAAATCTCTAATAAGCTCCATCAGGAACAAAAAAGAAGATATCACAACAGATCCCACAGAGATACAAGATATAATCTACAAATACTACAAAAATCTTTATGGACACAAACTGGAAAATGAGGAGGAAATGGACAAATTTCTAGAAACACACAGCCTCCCTAGGCTCAACCAGGAGGAAATAGAATTCGTGAACAGACCAATATCAAGAGCTGAAACAGAAACAGCAATTAAAAACCTACCTAAAAAGAAAAGTCCCGGCCCAGATGGTTTCACACCCAAATTTTACCACACTTACAAAGAAGAACTGGTGCTTATCCTGCAGAAATTATTCCTCAACATTGAGAAGGATAGGATCCGTCCAGAGTCATTTTACTAAGTGAACATCACTTTGATCCCCAAACCAGGAAAGGATGCAACAAAGAAAGAAAACTATAGACCAATGTCACTTATGAATATAGATGCAAAAATTTTCAACAAAATCCTAGCTAACCGAATCCAGATGCTTATCAAGAAAATAATCCATCACAATCAAGTTGGCTTCATCCCAGGGATGCAGGGATGGTTCAACATATGCAAATATATAAATGTAATTCACCACATAAACAGAAGCAAAAACAAAGACCGTATGATCCTTTCAATAGATGCAGAAAAAGCATTTGACAAAATTCAACACCCTTTCATGATAAGAACACTTAATAAAATAGGCATAGAAGGGGCATATCTAAAAATGATACAAGCCATATATGACAGACCCTCCCACAGCAAAGATCATACTGAATGGGGGAAAATCGAAAGCATTCCCACTTAGAACCGGAACCAGGCAAAGTTGGCCACTATCTCCACTTCTATTCAACATAGTGCTGGAAGTCCTGGCTATAGCAATCAGACATGAACGTGGAATTAAAGGTATCCAAATGGGGGCATAAGAGATCAAACTTTCACTGTTTGCTGATGATATGATATTATATTTAGAAAATCCCAAGGATTCAACCAAGAGACTCCTGGAATTGATAAATGAATTTAGTGAAGTCTCAGGATACAAAATCAATACACACAAGTCAGAGGCATTCCTGTATACCAATAACAGTCAAATTGAGAACCAAATCAAAGACTCAATAACCTTCACAATAGCAACAAAGAAAATAAAGTACCTAGGAATATACTTAACTAAGAAGGTAAAAGACCTCTACAGAGACAACTATGAAAGGAAGGAGGAAGGAAATAGCAGAGGATGTAAACAGAAGGAAATACATACCATGCTTGTGGTTCGGCAGACTCAACATTGTTAAAATGTCTAAACTACCCAAACTGATCTACAGATTCAATGCAATCTCTATTAAAACCCCAACATCATTTTTCACAGACATAGAAAAAATAATTTTACGCTTTGTTTGGAACCAGCGAAGACCCCGTATATCAAAAGCAATTGTAGGCAATAAAAGCAAAATGGGAGGTATCAATATGCCAGATTTCAAACTATACTACAAATATGTAGTAATTAAATCAGTTTTGTATTGGCACAAAAATAGGAATATTGACCAGTGGAACAAAACTGAGAATCCTGGTATAAAACCATCCTCATATAGCCATCTAATCTTGGACAAAGCAGACAAAAACATTTACTGGGGAAAAGAATCCTTATTCAATAAATGG
>VBSM01003176.1:38557984-38583979 GCA_008086735.1 Cheirogaleus medius | reverse complement strand
ACATCTGATAAGGGGCTGATAACTAGAATCTACTTAGAACTCATGAAAATCAGCCAGAAAAAAGCTAACAACCCTATCAAAAAGTGGGCAAAGGACATGAACAGAAACTTTTCAAAAGAAGACAGAATAATGGCTAACAAACATATGAAAAAATGCTCAACATCTCTAATCATCAGGGAAATGCAAATCAAAACCACAATGAGATATCACTTATCTCCAGTAAGAATGGCCTTTATCAAAAAGTCCCCAAACAATAAATGTTGGTGTGGATGCGGAGAGATAGGAACACTCCTACACTGCTGGTGGGACTGCAAACTAGTTCAACCTCTGTGGAAAGCAATATGGAGATACCTTAAAGCGATACAAGTAGATCTACCATTTGATCCAGCAATCCCAGTACTGGGCATCTACCCAAAAGAACAAAGGACAATCTACAAAAAAGACTCCTGCACTGGAATGTTTATAGGCGCACAATTCACAATTGCAAAGCTGTGGAAACAACTCAAGTGCCCATCAGTGCATGAGTGGATTAATAAAATGTGGTATATGTATACCATGGAGTACTGTTCAGCTCTAAGAAACAATTGTGATATAGCACCTCTTGTATTTTCCTGGATAGAGCTGGAACCCAAACTACTAAGTGAAGTATTCTAAGAATGGAAAAACAAGCACTACATATACTCACCAGCAAATTGGTATTAACTGATCAGCACCTAAGTGGACACATAGGAATTACATTTATTGGGTATTGGGTAGGTGGGAGGGGGGAGGAGGGCATGGGTATATACATACATAGTGAGATGTGCACTGTCTGGGGGATGGTCACGCTTGAAGCTCAGACATGTGGTGGAAGTGGGGACAGGGACATTATATGCAACCTTAAAATTTGCACTCCCATAATATGCTTAAATAAAAAAAAAACACTGAAAAAAAAAGTCCCAGAACAATAGCTTCTGGTGGCATAGATTCGGAGAGAAAGGAACACTTACACACTGTCAGTGGGACTACAAACTTGTTCAACCTCTATGGAAAATAGTATGGTGGTTCCTCAAAAATCTAAACGTAGACCTACCATTTGATCCAGCAATCTCACTACTGAGTATTTACCCAAAGGAAAAACAGTCATTTTACAAAAAAGACACTTGCACTAGAATGTTTATTACAGCACAATTCACAATCACAAAGATGTGGAATCAACCCCAGTGTCCATCAGTTCATGAGTGGATTAATAAAATGTGGTGTATGTATATCATGGGGTACTACTCAGCCATGAAAAATGAATTCATAACTTTTGCAACAATATAGATGGAACTGGAAACCATCCTCCTAAGTGAAGTATTGCAATAATGGAAAAACAAACACCACATGTACTCACTATTAAATTGGAACTAACCGATCAGCACTCATGTGCACAGATGGAAGTGAAACTCAATGGAAATCATGCAGGTGGGAGGGTGTAGGAGGACATGGATGAGATCCTACCTAATGGTACTGTGTACACTATCTGGATCATGAGCACACTTATAACTTTGACTCAAGCAGTACAAAAGCAATCCATGTAACCAAAGATTTGTACCCCCATAATATTCTGAAATTTAAAAAAAATGATTTGAAAAGAAGAAAGCAGAAAGAGAGAACTAGCTCTCACTGAGTGCCCACTTGCACACATGGTCATTTGGTGAGTGCTTTGCATGTAGCAGAGGGGCAAATGGTGACCCCGGGTAACCAAAAGGCAGTAGTGATCCACTGAGCACCAGAAAGGCAGATGGGATTGTAAAGGGGGAACTTGAAAACTGGGGGAAAACTTTCCTTATGCCACAATTTTACTTAGGGTAAGTCTACTTCTGAGTTTTGATTGTGTGGACTCTTCTTACCCATAAAGAAATGTAATTTTCTAATTTATTTAATTTTAAATACACAAGTAATATATTATCGTGATAAAATATTGGTATTTCTCCTTTAAACACTATATGCAAATTCAGTCCACTTCCCAAAAGTTTCCACTATAATATTATTTGTGTACTGCATAAAAGACTATTTTTTATGACTTACTTTTTTTGTTTCTTAGGGCTGCCATAAAAGTCTACAGATTGAATGGCTTAGGCAGAAATTTATTGTCTCACAGTTCTAGAGGCTAGAACTTCAAAATCACGGTGTTGGCAGGGCCATGTGTCCTCTGAAAGCAGAGGGAAGGATCTGCTCCGGGCGTCTCTCCTAGCTTCTTGTAGCCTCAGGCGTTCCTTGGCTTATAGATGGCCTTCTTTGTGTGTCTTTTTACTAATACATTATCTTCCGCACGCGCGCGCGCGCGTGTGTGTGTGTGTGTGTGTGTGTCCTTGTCCAGTTTCTCCTTTTTATAAGGATACCAGTCTTATTGGGTTAGGGCCCACCCTGATGATCTCATTTTAACTTGATTACCTTGTAAAGACCCTATTTCCAAATAAGGTTACATCCTGAGGTTCAAAGGGTTAGAACTTGAACATATCTTTTTGAAGAACACAATTCAACCCATAACACTTACATACATATGTTCATATAAAACTAAATAGCATTATTTGGTGTGTATGGGTGTTTGTGTACCACATCATAGTCTGTGTTTCTGTAGCTTGGTTTTTTTTTATTCAGTGGTATGTCTTGAAGAGCTTTCTAGTTAGTATACATAGCTTTCACATATTCTTTTCCACTGGTGCATAATATTAAAATAATATGACATTATTGTTACCAATAAGAAATTTCCCTATTAATGGAATTTTGAAGTTTTTGACTTAATTCATTTTTACAAATAATGTTGCTTTGTGCATATTACTTTCTGTAAATTAGATATTACAGAGAAGACTCGTTAAGATTTAATGTACATTTTATACTTGATGGCTTATTATCAAATTGGCCTCCAATCTGTCAGTCCAGTGTTACTTCCAATAGCAGGGTATGAGTGTATTATTTCCTGATGTCTTCAGTAATACTTGAAATTAATAAATTAAAATTTTTTAAGTTGCCACTCTTTTCAGTGAAAAATAACATCTTGAATTTTAAATTTTACATTTATTTATTTTTCATTTATTAAACTACCAATTAAAATTTGGATTTTTTTTCATTGGGAATAAAATTTATTTAAATGTGAAATAATAATTATGCTGATTAATATATATTGAGTGCTTGTCTTCTGCTAGATACTGTTCTAAACATTTTACATTAATTAAAGTGTTAATCCTTATACTTTAACACAAATTTAATGAGACAATTCCTGTTATACATAATTATTGTTAGCAGAAGCTGTGGCATCAAACTATAGGATAATTTAGACTATAGGCTTGGGTTTAGATAGATAGATTATACATAAGTAGGTAGGTAGGTAGGTAGGTAGATAGAAGACATAAGTGAAATGATTCTTTGTGGGTAAGGAAGTAAAGCAAATGTGGAAATTGTGGAGAACCAATAAATAACCCCAGTTATCTTTTCAGTGTTTCACTTTCTTTGTTGTGCATCTCATGGAATTGATGCCTTAACGTTGTGATGTACCCCAAAACATTTATTAAGTACCTAATATTTTAGCATACAGGCATTATTATTATTATTATGGAATACTGTTTTAATTATTTAAATAATCATTATAGCTAAGTCTGAGTTCTGAATTAAACTCAGCCATGAAGCATCCCCCTAACAACACAATCAGAAGGAGTACATCCTACTTGAGGCACATGCTACAATATATTCATTTCTTTCATATGTGCTTCCACCTTCACCTTCCCACCCCCCTTTATACCTTGTTGTATAGTTTTTATGTACATATCTTTGTTTAGTGATTAGATTATAAGGTTCTTACCAACAGGCACCATTGAATTTAAACATTTATTAATTAAAGCCTGCTTTTGCATATAAGATGATATCTCCATATCCTTTCTTGGGCATTAACTTACTTATTTTCTAAACAGTCCTAAAAGATAAATGAGACAGATTCATTATTTCCATTTTATGAATAAAAATTAGAGAATGACTAAGTAATTTTCGCAAGGTAACACAACTAGAAAGTGTCATAATAACCCAAATGTAGGTGTTCGGACTCAAAGAATGTAACCTGATGCTGTCCACTACAAAAAGCTTCCTCTTAAGCATAGTACTAGAAATTATGTCCTCCATGGTATTCACTTACCATGTAATATTTTCATTATTAGTTCAGTAGTAACTTTTTGCTCAATGATGGAAAATAAAATATGCTAGTGGATAATAATTATTTCTCATATAGTAGAAAACTTAGAATCTACTTCACCAATATTCTTTTCCCATCTCCATCAAAATGTAGCTTAGGGAAAATTGCTTAGTCTCTGTAGACCTGTTTTTTCATTGATGGAATATAGGAATTGGAAGAGACAAGTTTGAACATTCTGTGATCCTATGATAATTAGTTCTCCTGGATGTACTTAACAATTTTCAGAAGGTAATTATATTGGTCAAACAGAGAAGATTCAAGCTATTGTGTTTCTTCTTTCACCTTATCCATTTGATATCTTTTTCCTTGAGATTTTGCCAATAATGAGCAATTTCAATATTTTAATTAATCTTTATTCAACAATAAAGGAGACATAACTTCAAGGTAGCATGAATATTACTACCCTGGTAATAATCTTAGTACCAATCATTTTTAAAAAAAGGAAATGTAATATCTGCATTGTAGCCCAAATTTTTAACTTAATGTTCTGTTAGAGTTCCACAAAGAAGTACTATAGGTTAAATATAAGGGAGTGGAATCAAGCAATGAATAATAGGTTCTGACCCTTTAGCTAGACCTCAGATTCTAACTGATAAAATAGCATAGTACACTAGCAGCTACCTCATGGGGTTGATCTTTATTGGATATTAAGTCATATAATGCCTATACAGCATGCAAAATAATGTCCAATATATTTTCCTCAAAGAGTGGTCCGTGGTCACCTGCATCAGAATATCCTGGGTGCATGGAACAAAGTAGATTATTGGCTGCCACTTGCTAAATCAGAATCATTAAGAATAGGACATAAAAATGAATTTTTTATTAGATTCTCTGGATGATTATTATGAAAGCTAAACTTTAAGAACTGCCTATAAGCATTCAAAATTTCTAAAAACTAATACAGTAATGCATCACTTAACGACAGGGATACATTCTGAGAAATGGGTCATTAGGCAATTTCATCATTATGTGAACATTATAGAGTGTGCTTACACAAAGCTAGATGGTAAAGCCCACTGCACACCTAGAGTATATAGTATAGCCTATTGCTCTTAGGCTACAAACCTGTACAGCATGTTACTGTACTGAATACTTTAGGCAATTATAACACAGCAGTAAATATTTGTATATCTAAACATAGAAAAGATATAGTATAAATATATTGTTATTTTATGGGACCACTGTTGTCATCATTGTATATGTAGTGTTTTGTTGACTGATTTGTGATTATGTGGCACGTGACTGTATAATTATTAGTCATTTTGCCCTTGAATAATACAATTTTTTAAGAATAAAGTAAGCTATTTGAGGCAAGTTAGAATATTAACCTGACAATCCTTTTATTTTTAAAAGTATTTTTAAGTGTTTACCAACTCACAAGTACTTTTCTACTCATTGAACATTCTAAGATGATAAGACAGTTGTTATACTTTTATTTTAGAGACTGAACATGGAAATTAATACTGAAAATACCAGGTAAAAAACACTAGAGGGATAAACAAAATCCTGTGGGATTTTAAAAGAAGAAAAGATTACTGTCTTTGGAGGGACCAGAGCAAACTTAATGGAAAAATTGGAATATAATTAGACATCAATGGACATTTGATAAAAGCATAATGTTTCTTATGTTTTGATTTCTCACTCCAGTGTTTATTCATTAAACTAGACAACAATATCTACATTTTCTGGAAGCCGTCAAATTCCTGAAAAAGTTGCTTCAAGAGTGAGAAAAATGATCATGAATTAAGTAATTTAGTTTTTTAAAAAAAATATATAATCATCCTTTAGAAGTGAAAGGGAAGTTTAAGAGAGGAGAAGTGCTATATTTCTGTTACATACATTTCCACTGATATATTAAGCCTTTGAATCCAAGGCTATAGTATGGGGATTAGAGTAATTTTGTTAAGGGTCAAGTAAAGTAGAGCTAGAGTTCTTTATCTGTCAGCCTTTTCTATAATGGTCATCCATTAAAGACAGCTAATGCAGCTCCCCAAAATGAGCAATTTAATTCTTTCTGAACCATGGAACTTGGCTGGCCCATTGTTTCCACTCCTGCCAGAAGTATTTTTATTTTATGTGTGAATTATCATTTTCCTTATTATAATTGATTGAAACATTGTAGCCTTCATTGATGTAAGTATAATGATTCAAAATGAATAAGACATGCATTTTTTTTGTAAGTGTAAATTGCATTAAAAGGAATCAGATTGTTTCCAAAGCCGCATGTTAAGTTTTCCAGTTTCCATGAGTCTACCAAAGAATGTATACATATTTTATTTATCCTTAGTAAAATGTAATAAAGTTATCTAGTACAGTAAGGTATCCACTGCTTCCACAAGTAAAAGCATGAAGATGTGGGCAAATGCTAGTGGTAAAAAATAAAATAACTATTTATAATTTGTATGTATTGCCCAATCTCTGTTTGGAGATTTATACAATAAATTGCCTAGGGATTCTTATTAAATAATAAAAGCTAAAACACACAAAGCGTAAATATCTAATTTAAAATTGGATACAAATTATTTAGTTATCACATCTATCCCTGTCTAATCATATTATGATTACCACTAAAAAGAACCATTTGTGTTAATATGTACCACATTTAAGAGAATAAAAATATAACTGTAGCCATAGAGAAGTAAACATAATATAAAGAAATATAAAAAATAATTTTTGGTATGACATACTAAATTTATGACACAATTTGCCTCTTGGTATGGGGAGGTGAGTGGGACTAAGAATGGAAGAAAACTTCAGATTTATCTATGATGTTTGCTTATGTTTATTTATAAAACAAAACAAATCTGATCCACTATCAATTCTGGGTGGTGAGTGATATTTTGATACTCTTCTCCAGTTTACAGACATTAAAGCAATAAACACACACATATGTGTAAGTATGTATGTGTATTATGTATTTCACATGCAACACTAAAAATCCCATGCCCTTTATCACACATTGTAGATTTACAATTGTAAATTGTGCTAGCAGTTGTACAAGCCTAGGAGAACAGATTTGGAATCAGGATATCATAGCTGCAAATTTCAGTGCCTTCTGTTGTCTTTATTTATTTTGGTAGCATCATGGCACCTCTCAATATTCTCTACAATAGATTTTTATATAAATTTCAACTAGGCTTCATGAATGGACATAGAATGTGTGGATGAAGGAAAAATGGAAAAGCCTTTGCATCAGTTTACATTGAATGAATCATGTATGTTCCCTGATTGGAGAATGTAGACTAAGCTGAGTTTTTTCATCTGAGGTGATGCTGTGAAAAAAATGAGAAAGACCTGCCTGAAGAATAGCCTGTGGAAATGGAGTAAAGAAGGAGGGATTAGGTCTGAGAAGTACAATTGCCAAGCACCTTAAGAATCAATGCTCTTATTTTCACCCACTGGGACTTCACAAGTTGTTTTCTGAGTTTGGGTATTTGTCTAAAGCCTGCTATATACCCTTCTTCTGCAGTGTAAGAGCTACATTTAACAGTAGAGATGCTCAGACATGGTTCCTATTTCTTCTTGAAAGAGACTCAGAACTATACCTGGCTAAATATGCTTTTTGTAGAATATTCTGTTCACATATGAATGCTTTCCTCCTGTATTTTGATCAATAATGATCTTAAAAATCTTCATAAGAGGCAGACGCCCACATGGGTCATGGGGACAGTGATGATGGGGTCACACTTTCTCTTTTGTGGCTTAAGTGATGAATAAATTTTACACTACTCAAGTAGTACTCTTTAAATCCAGTGATAAGTGAGGATGAATTGCACCCCCCAATCATCTGAAAGAAATTAATTCAAAGAATGTTTTGTCCTAAAAAATAACACTTACCCACTCATGTTGTAAAGGACTTATTCAATCTGAAGGAAAGTTAAGACTATGCTGCAAATCAGTATCATCTGAATCCTTCTTCGGTGAGGTGGTTCTGAGAGATGCACTAGGGGAGCTGGTGACCTCTGAGATGACTGGGAGGGCAGAAGTGGAGCCTAGTCATGGGTGCACCTGCCCCTGGTGACTCTACTAACAGGGAAAACTTAAATAAAAAAGCAAAGTATGAACAAGAGGAGAATATATAATTATTAAAATAAAAAGGGATGGTAGAAGATTAAAATGTGAGTAAAATAGAAGTGAAGACATATAAAAGAAAAGGAGTATAATACACCTGGAGATAAAAATATTAAAGATTTAAAAAAATAATCAGTGATAATATAAGTGGTATACAAAATAAAAGAAATAAAGATATAACCAATAAAGTAAAAAAAATGATACAGCATCATTAACTAAAGTAGATAAAATAGCAAAGTAAGTAAAATAATAAATAGGGTTAAAAATAGGATAATTTTTCCTTCAAAAACATTGAGTAATTATAAATATGCATTATTTTGGAAAAGGACCATATAGGAACAGAAAAATCTAAAGATGTAAATGATAGTAGAAAAATTAAATTAGTAATTAAATTATATAGAAGGCAAATCCAATTAATAATTAAAAACTAGCATACATCAGAGCAATGAAAAATTCTTATGCAATGCTGAAATAGCTTCACTATAAGAATCAGAATATTCCTGTAATGAAACAGAATATTCCTGTAATGACTATTGTAAAATAGTCAAAAATGAGAAAGAGCAAAACAATAATAACAACGTAAAAAAATACAACCTTAGAGATGCCAGTGATGTGAGTCCTCAGTAAATATCTCCATGGTCATGCTTCTCACTGCAAAAAAAGTCTCTGAAAGTCAAGAACTCTGAAAACCAGCAAGTTCTTTGGACAACAAACCTTCTCCTGTAGCCTTATGTAAAGATAGGCAAAGGAATCAAAACTTTCTCTGGCTACTTATGAAATCTTGTACTTCTCTGGTTCCATGCTTTTCTGGGGCCTATTTTGGTATTGCGTTCCCCAGGTCTTCCTAGTTTCTTATATAAGGAAACATTTCCCATACCAGGACTCCTCAATCACATCTGGTGAGGTAAAACTCTTCCTGGTCAGCACATGTCATTAGAGTCTGCACTGATTCACACAACACAGTATTAGGATTTAAAATTGATCAAAGAGCAAAATGAAACCCAAGATTTCTATCTTTTTTTCTCTCTCTACCATTCAAACTTGACCTGTATATTCCTGCCCCATAACCCCAAATATTGTCCACAATTTCCCTATGAATTTGAAATGTTGTTCTCAGAATAGCACAGGCAAAGTCAAGCTCTACTTTCCTCTACCCTGCATCAAGTAGTTCCACATACACACATAGTGAGAGTCTACTCTAGGGAGATGAGATGACTTAATAAAGGTGTACCTGGACCTTGCTAACATAATGTAAGATGTTTCAGATGGGACCTTAAAATGTAACTCAATTATCACTTTGGGTTTCATTTTAGGAACCCTCTACTCTTCAGAGATGTAGGTATAATAGATTTAGATGCTAGCCAGTTCATGTCTGGGTTAAGTCCAAAGCTTTCATTAGAATTTCCACTAATTCCTGAGGTTTGCATGCCCTGTCTAGCTCTAGTGTACTATCTGTGTTTTTCCCTGTGTTTTCCTAGGTGTACAACTTAGCCCTTTGCCAGTTGATTATGATGAAAATGACTCAGGACTCATTCTGAAAAATTCTGGTCTGAACAGTGTATGTTGTCCAATCATTTTGTAAGGGCCCAGTCCTGTCCATAGAATATTCTCTCCTCCTGATTATCAGAGTTTCAGGAATGCATTTTCATTTGGTTGCCAGTTCATAGGAAAATCCACTGTGAAAGACAAGCTTGGGTCAAGGTTTGGTGCTAATTCCTTAGCCTTGGGGCTGTGGGTCTCTATTCAGCTCTTGTTATCAGAAGTAGATATAAATTCTGATGAGGACTGGCCATTCAGGGGTGTATCCACTGTACTAATAAAGAGTTTAATGGGGAAAAAAATCCCAAATCTATCCAACTTTGTCTTGGCTTACAAGATTTTCAAAAGCAATTAGACATGCTTATTAATCAATAAAGTGCTATAAAAACCCCACCTGAAAACTAGATGAATCAAATTGATAAGAATCTTTTATTTAACATATATTTTGTGCCAGGTATAGTGCTAAACACATACAAATTATCTCATGTATTGTTTACCATTACGTTATAAAGTCATTACTACTGCAATCATTATTTTACAGATGAGAAAACTAAGGTTTAGATAAATTGACTTACACATCACAGAACATATTGGTGAAAACCATGTCTTTCTGCTGCCAAGAACCATTCATGCTTTAATTCTCTACTACATTGCCTAGTCAACTTTGTTCCCTCCCTCCTCTAAAATCATTCAATTTTGTTTAGAACTATCTATTAAAAGATAATAAAACAAAAATAAGCAACATCAATAATGCATTAAGATTGTTTGAGTAGGACTTTCCACTAATTAATTCTATATCAGTAGTATAGTCCTCTAGAATAATTAACAAGTGACAAATAGTTAAATATTATGTATCCCATTAGTTTAATTCATACATTTCTACATACTCATAGTCATTTCTTCCATATATTAGCCACAACACTATTCTTGCAATTTCTGATCTTAGAGTTATTTCAAATGGTGGTTAAGAAGAGGAAGAGGGGATTTGGTCTGTAGCTTTCTTGAACTACCAGGATCAGTTAATTTTTAATGTTTTACCCTCAGCCTTCTTAGCAGTCTATGTTTAAAGTTAAGAAGTTCATCTGTGTCTAGAATGAGAGAATATTTCTGTTAAATCTGAGTCAGTTTGGAAAATAATTTCTGTAAATTGACAGAAAATATTTAAAATGCAGTTTTGTGAACTGCCATCTTTAATAAAGATAACTTTGTATATAAAAAAGTCCTTATATACCAGGCATTAGGTACTAGATTATATGTGTTTTACCCAACTTTACATATATGCTGAAGAAATTCTATTTCAGTAGTCACATGATAGAAAAGGACACTAATAGTGAATCTGGAATTTAGTAGGACTTTTGAAATTGAAATTGTTATTGAGATAATTACAGATTCATATGCAGTGATAAGAAATAATCCCTTGTACACTTCACCAGTTTCTTTCAATGGTAACATTTTGAAAAACTATATTCCAACCAGATATTGACATTGATGCAATCCACTGATATATTCAAATTTTTCAAGTTTTGCTGAGATTCCTTTGTATATGTCTCTTTGTGTGTATGAAGTTCTATGCAATTTTATTGCCTAAGTAGGTTTTTATAGCCACCATCATAATCAAGATACCGAACAGTTACAACCCCACAAGGATCTCTCCTGTTTTGCTATTATGACCACACCCACCTCTTGCCAGCCCTCCTCCACTCTCTCTAACCTCTGGCAGCCCAACCACTAATCCATCTTCCATCTCTAAAATGTTGTCATTTCAAAAATGTTTACATAAACAGAAACATATAATATATAATATTTTGGGATTGGCTTTTTTCACTTAACATAATTCCCTGGCAATCATCCAAGTTATTTCATGTATCAATATTTTGTTACTTTAAAAAATTCTTAAAATATTTTGTTACTTTAAAAATATTCTTAAAATATTTTATTCTTAAATATTATTCTTAAATATATTCTTAATATTTTATTCTTAAAATATTTTTAAAGTAACAAAAATCAATTATCCTATGGTGTGTGCCTACTTATAGTTTCTTTAACCATTCGACTGTTGAAGGACATATGGGCTGATACCATTTTTTGGATATTGCAAATAAAGCTGCTATGTATATTCATTTACAGGTTTTTGTGTGAACATAAATAGTTATTCCCCTCTAGTAACCATTTAACTTTAGATTTTTAATTCTAAAGTTAAAAATAAAGCAGGGTGGTCTTAAGAGAGAATATTAAAGTGATAGTGTTTATTTTTATTTGCTTATTTTTTATTTTCTGATGGAACAAATAGTTTCCTTGATATGCAGACAACTTTCCGAGGGTCAGCATAATTGCAGTCAGCATTTAAATGCTCTTTCTGAGTTGGCAAGTAATTCTGCTGTGAGCCCTGCATAAGATGCCTGGTTCAGTGAGTGAAACTTCCATGGTGTCACTTTGAATATAGAGTCATGTCTCCCAGGATGCATTGTCAACAAGCCTGATGAGATACAATGTTGGTGCTTTGGCTCTTTCTTAGTTGTTCTTTGACTTTTAAGTCCTTTGGGGTTCTTTACTAATCTGAAGAAATCACAGTTTCTGGCTATTCAGTAGTGTTTCAACAGTTAAATAAGCTTGACTGTCAGAATTCCAATACTGAAAGAATCTACAAAACAAGTGAAATGACCTTGGGCACTATTTTTAATACCCATTGTAATTGTCTCTGGATTTAAACTTGAGGGTTATACACAGAGTTGTACATTTAAATGTGAGTATTTTTTTTTTTTGACAGACAAAATTGAAATTTGCTAGACTTCTCCTTAATTTTGGACCTAGGGAATGAGTATTACTCATTGATTTAAAGAGCAATCTCTTTAATAAAATAAGACCCCATAACAAAACTCCACAATGATATGTCTTGTATTTAGTCTTGTATTCAGTCATGCTGCGGGTTATGACACGGTTTTCTTAAACACAGTGACACAGTCTAAAACAGTCTATTTTTTTAATTCTAGAAATAAAGGTCTGCTTTGACTTTTTTTTTTTTTTTTTGGTTAATGCCAGTATTATAACCAGGTTTTTCAACACTTTAGAACATGTTTCAGATTATCATTTAATCTTGAATAGTTCTTGTTTTTCATTTTTGTTTTTTGAGGGTCAAAACAATATAAAGGCTTTGAAAGTTGAAAATGTTCCTAGATCAACATGCTTTTTCCAAAAATTGATCCATGCTATGAATAAGAAACATTGCATGCCTTGTTCAGTTTTCATTCTAAAATACTTTTCTGTTTTTCTTCCTTAATGTTTAAAATGTACAGAGTAAATACTGCAGTAGTAATTACTTCCTGAAGATAGATGCTCTTCCAGTATTCTTACTGGTAACAATTGCTGATATAGATTATTGTGGGAGCTGAGAGATTTGTAACACAGCAGGTTATTCATTAGCAATCCCAGAATAAGCATTCAACAGAAAATCATTCTAACTAGTGGTTATTTTAAGTTCTAACTGTCTCTATAATGCATGTAATAGTATAAATGCCTAGATGCTCTATACATTTCTGCTTTATGAATTAAAACTATTTTCATGTAACTCACTTCACATAACATTATTGTACAACTCCTATGAATACTATTGTCTAAGAACAATAGATAGGACAACATTACATCCTTTAAGCAAGATTTGTGTGGGCATTTTTCTTTCTGGTAATTTCTTAAGGTACTTTCTATAATGTCACCTTCTACAATAATTTTCTAAATGACATATGCTAATGTTTATATGCTTCTATATAGGCATGATCATATATATAAAGATTCAGGAGTATATTTATAAGAGTCAGAAAATACTAATCTCTCAAATATGTTAATGTAGTCTCTTTCAAAATAGAAAGTTTGACCCCATTGATACCATGTCTTAAAATGTTTATATATCTAACAATTGTTTTTTTGTCAGTATAACAAAATAATTCACAAAGAATAAGAGGAATTAATAACCAGGTTTTTTTGATAAGCAATTAAATCGATAGATCTACATCTATCAATCTATGTATCTGTCTGATTTGGGAAAAATAAAATAGTCATGGCAGTGATAGACATGTTGTGTGAAAGGCCTCACAACCATCTGGGTTGCCTTTCAAATAATTCACCATTCAAACCTTACTAAAGCAGTACTGTGTCTCCATTGTTTTGATTAGGGATTGTGATTGTGTTCTGATCAGTAGCAATAAGCTTCTTCCTTTAAACATAGGTGCAATTTAAAATGTATAACTCAAACACTACTAGAAAGTAAGGAAAACCATAAAACTGGAGGCTAACAAGCCATGGAGATCAGCAGAGAAAGCTGTTGCACCTTAGTAATTTTCCCTTGATTTTCCTACTTCTTCCCCTTCTGTAATTTTTGCAATTCCTTTCTCTTGGAACACATTTCAAGTTCTCTGAATATCCATTTCCTCAACTTTAAAATGGAGGTATTAATAGAACCTATCAGTTGATGGGAGGATGAAATAAGTTAAAGTATGTAAAATCGCTAAGCACACTAAGTAATAATCCTGGCATACTGGAAGGGCTTAGCAAAATTACTTAGTTGGCATTATTATACAATTTGTAAGACTCTGCTCCCAATTTTAGAACTCTGAAAGTTCTAAAACTCAGCTACCATGAGTCACTCTTGGTCGAGCTTATTTATTTTATTTTATTTTATTGAGACAGAGTCTCACTCTGTTGCCCGGGCTAGAGTGAGTGCCATGGCGTCAGCCTTGCTCACAGCAACCTCAAACTCCTGGGATCAAGCAATCCTCCTGCCTCAGCCTCTCGAGTAGCTGGGACTACAGGCATGCGCCACCATGCCCGGCTCATTTTTTCTATATATTTTTAGTTGGCCAATTAATTGCTTTCTATTTATAGTAGAGACGAGGTCTCGCTCTTGCTCAGGCTGGTTTCGAACTCCTGAACTCGAGCGATCCGCCCGCCTCGGCCTCCCAGAGAGCTAGGATTACAGGCGTGAGCCACCGTGCCATCCTGAGCTTATTTATTTTAAATGGTGTTCTCTAAGTTGAATTTCCCTTGAATCTAAACATGTTAGTTGTAATCTCAACCTCATCTGCTGAGATAAGGTTCTCTCAGATCTGAGACTAATGATTACTGTACCTTCTTAGTGAATAATGTTTCCTTAAATTCTACTATACATTATCTGGTGCCCAGGTTAGTCCTCGAGTAATGATAGCCCTATGGGAACAGGCATCCCAGTATAAGCAGGGCTTGGACAGCCAGATTGCAAAGTCTACCTACCTACCCCCCACTCCCACCCCCGTGCCTCCTGGATATGCTTTACAGAGTCTGGGCTTCTTCTTATTAAACAGCTTTCTGAACTGTCTGCAATTCTGGGCTAGATAACCTCTAAGAGACCTTCCTACCCATCTCTGACCAGTATGAAGTAGGTTCAAGAAACCCAGGACTTTCACAAAGCTGTGTTTGGGAATCTACCAACAGAGAAAATGTTTTCAAAGTGATTTCTACTTGGTTGACCACCATTTCCAAAATTACTGCTTGGTTAAGACTTCCCCAAATGAGACAAAGCTGTTTGTTCATGCTTCAAGTCATCCATGTTTGTGAGGAGTTTATGAAAATCCTAAGATTTATTTTCAGTATTCCCATAAGCATGGAGAGTTGCTAAATGTGTTTTTTTTTTTTTTTTTGCTAAAAGATAGGGATGCATCATTTATTCTCCAGCAATCCAGGTGCATTATTTTCATCTTTAATTTATATATGGCATTTTCTTATAGCCTTTATTGCTGCAAGAAATGTAGGCAATGTTCCTGAAAAGGGACTGCATTTCAATAAAAACAAAATATAGCTAATTACTGTGCTTTTTATTTGAATAAATAAATTAATAATTTTGATCTACTCCCTGTAGGTCTATGCCTGTGACCATACAAGTCTGAATCACTGAGAACAGTGAAATAGTTGACATTTTTAATCACTCACCACAGTGCCTGGCACTTTAAAATATTGAAGTGGCAGAAGAAAGATTTAAGGTACATGTCAATCGATAAGTGCTCTGGCTCATGTGAATTCTGCACAGCACAGACTGATCCATGTTTTTTAGCAAGTGTTCATCTTTCACACTGAAGTGCTTTTAAAGTTTGGATATATTCCACGAATTGTAATAATTTTGTACGTTTTCACAATCCCAGAGCTTAATTTGCTGTTTTAATCATTTTAACTAAAACATCTATTTCAACCTAAACTGATATATCTGACATATTACAATAATTCTTCTATAGTAGTTGCGGAATTATACTTAGAATAGCATGTCCCCTTTATACTTTTTCTCATGCATGGGTAAAATATTAAGTATGTTATTCAATTTTTCTTCCAAGCATGATTTTCACTGAGGAAGTCCCTTGCTACCTGTTAGTAAATGACAAACTTGAAATTGTTGTGTTGGTACAATTCTTCAGTGTCTTCTGTTATACATAACTGTAAGCAATTAAAGTTTGTGAACAGATAATTTTAACTTTAAATAAATTTTAACATATATGAAACAAAACAGAGCCACCTATAATATTTTGATTCACATGAATCCTAGTTACTTTAGTATAAATCCTTCAATTCTATAATACCTTTAAATGTCAGATTTATACATATAATATCATATAATTCTTTAACTTAAGTGTACTTTTTTATATTGCAGTATATTACTTCTTTGCTTTATACAACTTTTCTTGGTTTTAGAATCAAACTCACTATTTTATTTTCAAATCTTATGTGACTCTTTAGGTATATGGGACTGTTCTATCACAAAAGTTACCTAATAAAGCTGTTTTCATTAAATAAAATCAATTAATATTCTATAATTTTTCTCAATGAACTATTTAAACTGGTTTGTTCATTTATTTTGTATAATCAACTAAGCAAAGGGGCACAGATTTTCCTAATTTCCAAGGATTCTTTTTGAGGTACTTTTTTTAAATACCAAAATATATAACAGTAATTTCTCAGTAACAGACCAAAGTATTTAGAACTCAATAGAAAAACAAAGAGATGTGGTTCTTATCTGAATTCAAAATTTTAATAGGAAAAATGACTCTATTTAATCCATATCCTTGAATCTTCCACAAAACTAATCCTACTATCAATTTATTTTTCATTCAGCCCATCCTCTACAATATTTGTTTAAGTCTTTGTCACACAAAAATTCAAAAGAAGATGTATGCCAAGTGTTCTTTCCCTTACTTTCTTTTTCTTATATCTATAATTAAAACAGAATTATGAGGTGGGAGAGGGACAGATATTGATTAACTATAGAATAATAAGAAAATTGGGCAAGGTCCTTCTTATCTTTTACTCTCAGGAATTTTGTTCTTTATAATATGAAATGTGTTAAATTTTGTGTTCCCAAAATTCCCTTGAAAGACTAAAATAAATACTATGTTTATTTAAGGATTCATGTAAAAAAGGCAGAGTGCATGAGGTTGTGGACCAAAAATTGAGATTCTAACAAACTCTATTGTATCATTACCAGACGATCTTGATGGTTTCCATGTCCCTGGGATTAACATAAAGGTTAAGTTGAACAAATTCCCAGGAACTCCAGCTTTTAAGACTTTGAAGCACTGGGTACACCCTAGAGGAGCATGAAAGTTTTTCTCTTTTTAATTTCATTTCATGACTCCTCACACTTCTGTACTGGTCTTATTTTAAGTCTCATTTGAGTTATTAGGAGTGTGATTCCTAAAAATGCCTACTATGCAGTCCTAACTTCAAATTCTGGCCTCAGAAGCTGCTCCTGTAGCTTAAACACAAGGGAAGAACATATTGTTTAAATACATGCAAGACCATGCATCTTTAGTCTTAACCCTAAAACAACAGCCATGTGAGGTAGGTGAGTATTCTTATTTTACAGATGAGGAAAGGAAAGGGACTGGAGTATAATCATCTAACTGAAGGTCACAGAGCATAGATTTAGAATAAAAACTCAAGATTATTGGCTCTAAAGCTCATTTTCCCTCAACACCAAGAGGGAAAGAATGAAACTTTCAATTAATGCCATAAGTAGAAACATGTAATTTTCTTCATGAAAAGAGTCAGTAGGATATGACAGGAGCACAGACTATAAATCCATGCTGCCTAGGTTCAATTCCTAGCACCGCCACCTTTAAAGCATGTGACCTTGAGTAAGGTCACCCTTGCTCACCCTCTCTGGACTCAGTTTTCTTATAAGTAAAATAAGAACAATAATAGCAGCTACCACATAGAGTGCTGTGAGGATTAAATAATCAGGACTTGGGACATAGTAAATGCTGGTTATTATTATTGTTATTATTACTATCAATTTTAACTAGAAGGGTCTTTGGAGGTCATTTTATTTAATTTCTTCCTTTTCCAAGTAAGAGGCTGAGATCCTAAGAAGCAGAATAACCTGCCCAGAATTATAAAGAGAGAAACAACATCCAGATTTCCTAATGTCCAATCTGGTGTTACACTGGTAATCAAAAATAACATTTGAAAGATAATGAATGCTTGATGCCATATTTAGAATTTTTTGTATAATTTTATAAATCCCTGAGATTTTTCTGCAATCTGCCTATTTCTACTGAGAAAATAACATTACCTAAAGTTTTATGGATATTGATAAAAGGAAGGAGTCAGCAAATTGTCAACATACTGCTCCCTTTTATAAGTCCATAATACTTAAAGATAGCCTCTTTTATGTACAAATAAAATATTACATAGAAAATGGTGAGTGAAAAATGATGATAAAAACAATTGTACTTAAATGTGAGAGATGTCTTTTTTTAAGCTAAAAATTTAAGACTACTTGAATATTTGTCAAAATTAATGATGTAGAGCAGAGTTGTTACTCTCTTCTGTTGTCTTAAAAGCATTGACTTCCTCTGCATTGCACATTTTGTTTTAAAACAGAAGTGAGCACAGTGATTAATGCACATATATTTTACGTTGTTAAAGTTTCAAAAATGATAAAACTCTGATTTCACAACAGATTAAAAATATTTTCCTTCTCCTGGAAAAAGTAACGAGCTACATAAATAGAAAAATCAAAAGTGGCTGTAAATGATGAATGCTACACTTTTCCTGAGAAGTTGTTTTTCTCTGATGGCAAAAAAAAAAAGGAAGAAGAAGAAAAAAAAATGATCTTTTTGATTTATAGAAATTTAGAGTAAAATAGTTCCTAGACTTCCTTTCAAATTAATATTCAACTTGCAAATTACTGAGCACTTATATGCAAGGCAATATTCAAGTTAGTGGAGACATTAAAATTGATAAGACACAGCTTTGACTATCAAGGACATTACAAAGACTAGTTATATTTTTTGTCCTAGCATGTTACTTAGTTACCAATGTAAAGTATAATTATCTAATAACATTGAATAGTTTGGTTAATAAATACAATAAATTTGAGCCAATGTCAGAGCATATATATTCATTAAATGGTCTCCTGTTATTATCATACTCCGATTACATTAAATGGTATCAGAGGTACAGTGAATTTTCACTTTCAAAGATCATTGTAATTTCCTTTATTTGTGAAATTAACTACAAGAGCTATAACACATTAAAACAGAGCTGATATAAGATGGCTTAAATGACAGCATTTTGCTTTGGGGCAAATAAATAAAACATTTTCAGAAAATGCAAATCATCTCTTAACTAGGCATTGTTCACAGATTGTTAAAAGGCTCACTTATTTCATTAATAAGATTGTATCTTATTTGCTTATTTATTTTATCATGTGCACCATCTTAATATTCTTGCCCTTATATTTTAGAGTAAAGGATTTGCCAACTAGCATGCTTTTTAATCAGTGCAAGTTTCCCCTGATAATTTCTAAGGATAATTTATTGTCATGAGAAGATAACGTGTAAGTGATGCTAATTGGTATTGAATCTCCTAAATAATACAGCACTAATAAGTTTACTTAAAATTTTTCTAAGATATAATTTTGAGATAGTATACTTTAGTGGTAAGGTATATGTCCATGCGTACAAAGATACACATGGAATATTTCCAAATAAAAACTACTCACATGTTATCCATGCTTTTATTGTTCATGTTTCTTAGATTTGTCGGCTAAAGTCTACCAAAGGGATAAACAAACAGTGTGTTACTCTCAGGAATCCCCTCAGTATTATGTATGTCAAAGTTATGGGTGAAAGTCAGCTCTTCTATGTGGGAAGTCTGGTAAGTTGGAAGTGCAAGTATGGATCTCAAGGAAGAGGTATAAGATAGAAAAGACAAGAGAAGAAAAGCAGATCTCTGAGAGGTGACATGATCCATGTGCATGTAGGCCTGGTTGAAAAGCTAAAAAGGAAAATTGATCACTCAGTGTCAATGAAGAAATTCCCCAATATAGGAATGATCCACAGTGTGGCAGAGGTGAAGAAGAATGGATAACACAGGAAGAATCATTGGATTATGGATGAACAGAGAGGCTTGGGTAATTAAGACAGGACTGAGTAGGCAGAAATGAGGATGTTTAGTGTTGATCACGTTTTCAAATAATATAATAAAATTATAAATAATTAAACATATAATAGTAGATTTGACAGTAGGGTCAGATCTTTTTGTTGTTGTTTTAGAGTGCTATTTATTTTTCTGCAAGATGTTTACATGATGGATACTCATTATTTCAACCAACATATATTTATGTAACAGTTTCTTTGTAAAATAAAACATTGTTTAAGACGTGTTAGGGCAAAATAAAAAAGAGAAAGAGGAAGACTCTTTCAAATTAACCTAAGGTAAGGATTGTTGGGGCCAATAATTGATGGGATCATGGCCACAAAGTATTGGCACCATTTACAAGGAATCTGAGAACCAATGACTCAGGTTGTTAAAGCAAGCTAGAGGTTCTATGCTCACATAAGATACTATAACAGCATATTTGTGTTACTCTCACAGATGTGAATTCAATGAGTGATAACCAATTATATAGGGACACATACCTTGGCCTCAAGGAAGAATTGGAAAACCCACTTAGGCACAAGGTTGTAAGCCATTCTGTATTTGTGTGAGTGAATAGTTCTAAGAATGCAGAAGAAGCCATCAGTTCTGCCTAAGGAGATCAGGTAAGATGTAAAGAAAGGTTTAACCTGGGATCCTGGCCTTTGGGAAGTACTCCAACACTAATAAATTTAAGGAGGAGCAATAGCACAGAAATGTAGAGGGTTCAACATTCCATAAGGTGAATATGCTACCAAGGCACATAGACTTTGTTTAGATGATTTAATGGATGAGAGAACTAGAGAAAGACTAAATGCAAGTTGCAGAGGGCCTTAGTGCCTAGAAAAGTGATAATACTTTATTGGTCAGGCAGTATATTTCTGAGCAAGAGAAAGCAGAACCACAGGCTGTTTAGGAAGATTTCTCACTACAGGTTGAAATAGAGAAGGGAAAAAAACTCATGGTAAAGTGTTACCTCTTAAATTTTATATGCTGAAAACAAAACTGCAAAATTAGATTGATTTTTCCGAGAGGTGAAGTGTTCATAGGAAATTATATGGGTATTTGCAAGGGCAATTGTTAGAAATAAAGCTACTTGTGTTAATAAATGGTTTACTAATGGGATTAGAAATGCAAACAGGAAGTGATTTGAGGGAAGGACTCCTCATAAGGAAATGAAAAGAAAAATATCATGGTTTCTTCTTGAGAATTAGGGCTGAATGGTAACCTCAGGAAAATTTCAGTGGCGAGTATTACTATTCCTTCAAAAAGGATGAATTCTTTTGTTCATCCCATCCAATTTGTTTCTGTTCTTCCTTTGAATCTGAAAAGTAAAATGTAAGACTAATTTTAATAAGAAAAAGATGTGGAAATGGTTTACCTATGAACATTCTAATAATGGAAGTTATTGCCAAATCATTTGGTAATATTCCTTTTCACATTTGTCAATTTTCTATGCAACAGTGGAAATAATAGATAAGGGGTGATTTTCTTGGCTAAAAAATAACCAATGCAAAATGAATGAACATCTTGAACTCAGGCACATTTAAGATGCTAGTTATGACTGCATATTAAGAAAAAGCTGTTACTATCACACAGAATCTTCAGAACCAAGAAAGTTGAGCCTTGAAGGTTTATTTTTAACTTAGATTTTTCTTCTTTTTCACAATTCTTGGATTTTTTAGAACACATCCAAAAACAAGCATTATGAGAATTTCTCAGTACTCAAATTTAGCAAATTTAATTAATAGCATTTTTTTCCTTCTAAGCCTCAAGAGAACATCAAAATCCAAGCTCCAAGACTTGATGTCTTCTTATATTCTTAGATTCTAGTGTTGATACATATATTAGTTTGTGCTTCTGTAACAAAGTGCCACAAATTGAGTAGCTTAAACAAGATAAATTTATTGTATCACAGTTCTAGAGGCTAGAAGTCTAAGATCAAAGTGTCAGCAGAGTTGATTCCTTCTGAGACTTGTGAGAGAAAATCTGTGCCATGCCTCTTCTGGTGGTTTGCTGACAGTTGTCATTCCTTAGGTTATATAAGTATCACCCAGGTTTCTTCTTTCATCTTCACATGGCATTCTCCCTGTGTGTGTGTGTGTGCCCACATTTTTCCTTCTTATAAGGACACCAGTCATATTGGATTGGGGCACATCCTACTCAGTATGACTTCATCTTAACTAATTACATCTGCAATGACCCTATTTCTCAACAAAGTCACATTCTGAGGTACTGGGGTTAGGACTTCAACATATGAGTGGGGGGAGAACAATTCAAACCATAACACTATTTAATGAATAGATGGATATGGACATTGTTTAAAATCATCTTGCAGATCATCTACTCATTTGAGATCTTCTGGCTCTTATAGTTATCCAGATAAAGTAAAGCTAAAGAGATAATTTTCATCAGCAGAGGGATTGTTTTCCACATGTACCCAAGCTCTACTATTGGAGATCATCTCCTCAGTGGCTCCCTTAACATCAACTCTTACCCCAGCCCCAGTTCTTTAGCATACTCTTTACCTGAATCATCCATGAAAAATACCACTTTTATATTGCCCTTTTCTCAATAACCTTCAGTGGCTTCCTGCTACCTACACAGTAAAGTCGAGTTTCTAAGTATGCCATTTAGAGTTGTCCACCCATCAAAGCATACCTGCCATTTAATATAGGTCTTCACATATACAAATCCAGTGTTCTAGCTAAATTCAGCTACTCACCATCTTCTGAACACACCGAAAACTTTCTTATTTCTGTACCTTTATTCATGCCTATTTTCTTATTGGAAACTTCTCTCTTTTATGTATCCTATAGGCCTGGCTGAAATCCCACTTCTTCCATGACATCATCACTATGCACAGCAAGTTATTCCTGCCTCTCATTCTTATAGCACTCATATTCTTCATAAATCATTTTGTACTAATTTCTGTTTGCATTTCTGGTTTTGTTTTCACATGTTTATGTCTTACCTCCCCAGCTGGCTTGTAAACATCTTGGGAACAAGTACATTCTGTTTTGTTATTCATAGAGAAATGCAGGTCCTCAAACATTATTGACACAGTTAGGATTGATTTATTATGCTTTTTTTTAATCAGCAACATACAAGGTAGCTGTTTTGTATTTCACTTTGATTTGTTGTGTGCCCCAGGTTAGTTTTTACCTTCCCCATTCACAGAGTTTTACATTATCTCATATATAGTTGGGAGTCAAGGGATTTGGTTCCATCTCATTGAACTAGTTCATTTAGTCCTCAGAGTTTTAGTTACTTTATCTGTAAAATCAGGAAGTAATACTAATTTAGTTTCAAGGTTACTATCAGATCTAAGATTCTATAATTTAATGGTCTCTACATTATATCATTTAGAATTAAATCACTATATAAAGCTAATTAGACATGTAGGCTTTTCTACAAATATATAGATGAATGGATTGATGAACCTTAGTATAAGTTTTCCTCAGTGCTGACTAACAATTTAGTGACCCCCAATTACTTATTTGATTTTATAACCCATACTCTGGCTACATTGTAAATAGATTTGAAGTGACCTATTGAAAATTAAAACTAGTTAAAAGGTAATTTGAAAGCAATTTCTATAATGGTATATAAAGAACTGCTACTAGCAATAATTAGCTACAGCAAACAGGATTGGGGAAATGCAGAGCAGTGGTATCTTCACTTTAAGGTTGTTTTTTTTTTAACAGAGTACATATTACTTTTACAATTGAAAAAGAATAATTAGGCAGTTTTTCAGCTAATTTCATTTTTTAGAGAAAGGACTTCAGGCTGGTGAAAATCAATAATAAAAATAAGTATAAATGTCTCCTCCCTCCTTCAGATGGAGTTGTAGAATCAAGATGCCAAATCTAACAATGTCTGTGGAGTACATATTAATAGATGTTTATTAGTGTCCTCTTATAATATTCAAAGTGCTTCCTCATGGTGCTTGCTTCAGCAGCACATATACTAAAATTGAAATGACACAGAGAAGATTAGTACAGCCATTGTGTAAAGATGACATACAAATTCAGAAAGCATTCCACATTACCATATTTTACATACACACACACACACGCGCGTGCACATGCACACTCTAATGAAAGGGCCACAAAGAAACTTTCAGGAGTGATGAATATGTATATTACTTGGATTGTGGTAATGATGTCATGGGTTTATGCATATATTCAAATTCATCAAATTGTATATATTAAATATATGCAGGATTTTGTATTGTATACCTCAATAAAGCTGTACATTTAAAAAGGTATACTTCCTCATGATAATAAAGAGACTAGTATTTTGAATGTGGAAGAAAAGTCAGATAAGCAAGTAACTCAAGGGAAACAAAATACTATGTGGAAAAAAAATAATATGCAACACTTGGTATCTGAATATACTTAACTACTAGCAAATGAGCACTGAATATGATTCCAGGTTTTCTGCAAACTCAGATTAAGAAGAATCTCTTAGGCTATATCCTTTTTATTACATAACAGGAAAAAAAGCATCTAAGTAGTTCCACAGAGAAAAACTAAGCATGGACTTAAAGATAAAATCCATTTGGTTAGTTCTTTTGTAAGGGATATTGGAGCACAGAATAGCATGACTGTCTTTAACTACAGTTTTGTAAAAGATATACTTGTTTCAAGGGACATTTCTTTTATTGATGCTGTAACAGTGCTGAGAGCATAATACTCTATCTTAACAGAGAGAAGTTATTTTTGCAGAGAATGAAAAACAAGGCCTAAGCCCTTTACTTTGTAATGATCCAATATTTTCAAGGTTTAACTAGAAGAATTGAAATTTCTTGCTCACTAATGTATTCATCATACAACATCCTTTAATGTATCATTATAAGGTGAGGAAGGCTTGTGAGACTAAGAGAGGCAGGAACCTCATGGGTAGGAGTGCCCTCTGTGTGAGGTTCTCACCGGCAATCAGCCTCTATTGCAGTAGGAGTGTGCCAGAAAGGTGGTGGATGAGTTCAGTAAGAGTGGTTTCACTAATTAGGTAGTGGAGACAAGTAGAGCTGGAGCTGAGGAGTAGAAATGTGACCCTTCAGGGCCAAGATGGCATATGGTGGGTGTGAGAAACCAGATAATGTAGGATTCCCAACATCTTGCTTGAATATTGGAGGAGAAGTTAAGGCAGACATTAGATGTTCACAATTCAACGCCTTGGCAATTCAACTGAAGAGGTCAACCTGTTGGCATTTCAAATGTGTCCTTAACCAGGCCAGGTTTAATGACAGCGCTGTGTGAGAGAACTCCCCATCCTGGTCCTCATGAAAAAGGCCCTCCTGGCCACCACAGATAACTCCACACTGTCTCCTTAACCAGGAGCGTTGATTTTTATGACTCCTCACCCTTCTAAGGTATTTCCTTTTCTTTTTGTTAGTGAGGCCGCAGCTTTTGAGGGCCAATGCAAAGATTAATCAAATGGTTCTTCACCTGTGTTCTTTCATCACCGTGTCCAACAAATACTCAATTCAAGAAGTACTACATCTTGGTTAAGACTTTTGTTTTTTAATAAACACAATTCATTATTTCTATTAATGTCAATATAGAGGGTGAAGGAAACCGAACATTTGTTAAACTTCACTTATGAATCAGATTCCTGATGACTTTTAACAACATTTCTAGATAGTATAAGCAAGGCTTATAGAAGTTCAGTAATTTGTTAATGATCTTGTGCTTAGAACTTGGATTAAATACAGGTAATTTTTTTTTTTTTTTTTTTTT
>VBSM01003176.1:38529414-38543061 GCA_008086735.1 Cheirogaleus medius | reverse complement strand
TCCTTGGCTGTGCAGAAACTTTTTAATTTGATGAGATCCCATTTGTTTATTTGTGCTGCTGCAGCTATTGCCTTGGGGGTCTTCCTCAAAAATTCTTTGCCTAGACCAATGTCTGATAGGGTTTTCCCAACATCTTCTTCTAGGATTCTTAAGGTTTCATGCCTTAGGTTTAAATCTGTTAGCCATCTTGAGTGAATTTTTGTGAGAGGCTGGAGTTATATTTCTTATTCAATGATTATTTGGGGGGATTTCACAATTAGAAGGAATAATAGTTTGAGAAGATTGTCAAATGTTCAATATGAGTTAAAGTGTGGAACTCCCCTATTCCCAGCATTCAGTATTGCTACTTATCACTTTGTAGAGTTTTCACTATAATGATAATAGTGGTATTGGTGGTAGTACTAGACAGCTAGATTTTTTCCAAAACATAAATTTTAATAGCCTTTAAAAATAATGCTCTCTGCCCTGGCACAGTGACTCATGCTTGTAATCCTAGCACTTTGGGAGGCCAGGGCAGGAGGATTGCTTGAGGCCAAGAGATCAAGACCAGCCTAGACAACAAAACAAGATCCCATCTCTACAAAAAATAAAAAGTTAGCCAGACATGGTGGCATACACCTGTAGTCCCAGCTACCGAGGAGGCTGAGCCAGGAGGATCATTTAAGCCCAGGAGTTTGAGGATGCATTGAGCTATGATTGTGCCACTGCATTCTAGCCCAGGTGACAGAGCAAGACCCTGTCTCAAAAATGAATGAATGAATAAATAAATAAATAAATAAAGCCTTCCTATGAATGATGCCTTTCTGTGAACATACATTTAGTGGATCTCTGATCTCCATTTTATAAACACACATACAAACCAAGCATGTAAACAGATAAGCAAAAAATGAACTACCTCTTCCAAAATCAACATTTTCTATGAGGCTTTCATTACCCCCTCAAGGCAGAATTAATAACTCTTTCAGGGTTTTTCTCAAAATTTGTTACATCTGCTGCTGTAGCACTTTGTATTAAATACAACTCTATGCATCTGCTTTCTCCAAGTAGAATATGGACTACTTGAAGGCAGCAGCCAGCTCTTATTTATCTCTATTTCTCATACTTATCACAGTGACTGAGACATCTGTTGGTTTTATGATGAACGTCTATTGTTAGTTATAATATTGGAAATACTAACAAAAATAGGGCTGGTTTCCTAGGAATGACATCCATAAAAAAACTTTCTATAGAAATGTCAGACTCTCAAGAAGGACATCCCAGGCATGAGCATGGGCAAAGGGAGGTTTATGGTAACATACATTTTAGGTATAAAGACTGCTGTGACCATGGGAGTAGAGGGCTAGGGACAGGCAGACAGTGACGTGCTTAGGTCTGTTTTGTGGAAATGACCATGATTTGGAATGGTGGGAGGATGGTGTCCTGCTGGAGGTTACCAGAGGTAGGGAGATGGCAGCGTCTGGAGTTGCTGAGGATTAACATGATGTATCTGTGTTTTATAATCAGGAACAGAAAATAAGAGTAATAATCCTTTTAGTTTAGAGACCAAGCTGCCCGTTAGATACAAGGGAGTGTTTAAGAGGTTATGATGGAAATAATGTGTGAATATGTGAAGAGCTGAAAAATGCAAATTCTCTTGCTTTATAAAGTTATCTAAAGTGCTTTTTCTTTTCTTTGTTCCCTTGTATATTGAAAATGTATTTTGTTGTACTCTGAAGGGCTAGGAGACTTGCAACCTGAAAATACTAAGGTTTTCAATGACTTTAGAAAAATGAGGATCATTGCTTTTGAAACTCTAAATACTGAAAACTATGTATATAAGATATATATATATATATATATATGGCACAGTTAATGTAAGACCTAAATTTTATTGAATACTTCATACATGCTGGACACAGATAATAAAATCTTTATCTTTACATGTATCATCTAATTTAGCAGCATGATATAGGAACTATTATCTCAGTTTTAGGCATAAAATAATAATAATAATAATAATGACAATAATGTCTTTGCTGTAAAAGGATTTGCCCCAAATCACATACCCGAGGAAGTGGTAGAGCCAGAATTTAATCCCAAGCAGTCAGACTCTGTATCTGGCTGCCCAGAAGCATTCCTAGGAGGCCAGAGACCTTGTTCCTGTATTTAAAACTCATCACATGGTGATGTTAAGCAGAGTCCTCTTTACTAATAGAAAGCTTAGGTTAACCCTAGGTAGCCTCTAGCTGTCCAGAGATTATCTCTTGTGCTCCATTAGAAAAGGCTCCCATAAACCTTCAAGCTGTAATTCATCACTTCTCACCTGAAACTACATGAAGACATTTCCACTTCCAACCTCTCTTTCCTACTGTTGCCTATGCGAGTTTTCTAAAATGCAAATTGTATCAGTTCCCCATTTAAATCCTTCAGTGGCTCTCCGTTTCTTTCTGATTGGTTTAAACTCTGAATAGCAACATGGTTCATAAACTCCTTTCTGTTCTCTGCCTACCACTCCTGTCCCTATCTTTCTACTCTCACACTCCATAGCTTATCTCTCCTATGTTAAGTTCATTCTAGCTGGGCTTCGTACCTACTGCAGGCCCTAACTAGAAGAACACTTTCTTCCCTGCCTCCCACACCAAGCTGCTCTCACTTCTGAGTACTTTCTGTAGAAATTTGCTTCTGAAGTTTCAAATTTGGGTTAAGTATTTCCCCTAGATATTCAAAGAGCATTCTCTACCACCCTGCCATAGAACATCATGCAATCTGAATGACTTATTACTTATTTTTACCTTTCATTTGATTATAAACTCATTAAGGAGAGGGGAGGATACAATGACATTCTTCACCCTTCTATCCCTAATACTTGTTACATATGTAGTGGGAGCTCACAATTTTTGTTGTGTAAATGAATGAAGGTAGACATCATTTAAAAAGCTAATTGGTAACACTTAAAGCACAATGCTAAGTTTTCAACAAATATAAAGTCATTTAATCCACACAGAACTATTTTTTCTTTTTTTTCCTATCATTGTGCCCAGTCTGATGGGACCCTTGCTACACAGGGAGACAGTGGCAATACTAGGATTTGGACCCACACAATCTAGCTTCAGAGTCTGGACTCTTGACTACTGCTACACTGCCTTTCTGAAGATTTAGGGTTAACAGATCAGTATTTCTAGGTGGCAGCTGGCACCTCGGGGCGTTTCACAAGAGGGAAAACATGGAAGCTGGTTTTTGCGCTTATCTCTGCCACTGACAATTTTGTGATTCTTGTGATCTCTCTGTACCTTAGTTTATATGCAAAATTAGAAAACTCTAAATTGAGTGATCCCAAAGGTCCTTGTTATCTAAATAAAGTGATTTGAACCAACCACTTTTTATGCCACTCTGAAGAAGGTAAAGTATTGAAAAGAAATTACCAAATGACTATGAGCTAAAAAAGCACTCTAGGCCCCATGTACAGACTTCTTCAGCCTCGTATCTCTATTGTTTTGGAAATTCATAATTTCATCCCATGGCTTTCTGATCAAGGAGTTGCATTTGAATAAGGCTGCAAAGTGAGTAAACTAAATAACCACCTTACAGAATGAAGTGAGTCTCCACTGATATAATTGATATACAATTTCCTATAATAGTAACTTAAATGACAAATGTAGGTTATTGCCTAGTCCAGTGGCTAGCACATAGTAGGCATTCAGTAAATATTAACTCTCTAGTTCACTCTTATGCATTACATTTTTCCTGTGAGTTTTCAGTTATATCACCTTTTTTCAGTCTCTAATAATACTCATTGGAAAAGGACAACTAATAAGCATTCTAGCTAATTTGGTGCATGTTCCTATTATATAATCACCATGGTACCCAGGCTCTTAACTGAAAGCAAACAAATTTATAGAAAGAAAAATTTATCCTTTGCTCTCTCACTTAAGGTGTGCTGTTATGAAAGCACTGCCTCTTTGTCCTATTTTGTCTTTCATCAGTAGATGCTGTTTTCCAATGTGTTCCATGGAAATGTTAAAGCGTGGTTGGATTCACTTTGAGGGAATCATCAAGTTTTATTAAATGTTAGACAATCTTATCTTTCACTTTTAAGAATATGGATGTCAAACGATTGAATATTAAATGATATCAAGATACTTAAAACATTAATAAATTTACATGTTACATTTCTTTTTGTATTAATAATTCCCTTTAATGACCAGTACTCTGGTGGTCGAGCACTAAAGTTATGTTCTTGCTATGAAATGAAAGACAAGTGAAATTCAAATGTATATTTTTAATTGGAAATCCATTTTCTCTTATTAACAGTAGTAAGTATTTTAATAATACAGAACATCTCACTTATTGCAAATAAATCAACAGCTTTAGTAATGCCAATCTAAAAAAGACCATAGTACTGCATATTGTTATCCAAACTATTTCCACCTAATGATCAAGATTCAATAATGACACCGAAGAAATACACCCACAGCAGTCAGTAATCTGCCCACAGTGTACAGTTCTGAACAGGTTATGTGTGTGGTATTTTAGTCCTTCTCCCAGCATGTGTCAAAGCAGCTTTTGTTGTAAGATATTTGAAAGCCACAGGAAAGCATTTTAGTGGGTTTTCTTCAATTTTAAAAAGACTTGGGTCTATAGTAACTCATTACCTGAATCCACCAGTAACTTTGGCTTTGATGTTCATAGTTCCCTATTTTTTGATGTATGAGGAGTCTCAACATATGGCTGTACAATGTTTGCCCTAAAACTTTGTAAATTTAAAAAAAATAAAGAATAAATAAGGCAACAGACCCAAGTCAGCTTTCCAGACATCCTTGCAAAACTTGCTGCTGTTTTAAAACAGGCATTATCTCCATCTATTGTTCTATAACCTAAATTATTTTTACTTCACAGGAAAGAATAATCACTGATTATTTAAGTCTCACAAGAATTGCTTAAAACATACATGCTTTTAGATACAAACAAATGTGAGAAATTAATCACATAAGAAATCTAACATGCAAATTTCAACATAGTAGAAAACATCTTTTAAAAATTCATGTGTTAGACTTATGAAGGGTGAATCGGGCAAATAGTCATACTATATAAAATTGTCTTAAAAACTATGATCTTAGAAAATGAGATTAATAATTTTACATGGGTTTTTAATATATTGTTTTCTTTGTGACTTTAATTTTCTTAAATATTGCTAGATTCCATGTACTTTCTTAAAAATATAGCAATTGCGTGTATGTTTTATGTGCATGTCAGTTGTATATCGAGGAATTTTTTGTATGTATGGGATATCATATTACTACAAAGTAACATTCTTTTACTCCCTAAAGAAATAAGAGATGCAGATTTGTTAAAAAATTACTGCAGGGATGCATGAGATTGTGATCTGATAATCATTCAGAATATGTAACAGACCACAGGAGGAGCGTCCAAGACATACCTGTGCATTTCTTCAGTGTCATGGATGAAAAAAGGAAAAACTCAAATCAATTCTGTTACTTAATCTATATATTTGAAAATGTAATGAAGTAGTCAGCCGTGCCTTCTGCAAAGTAGACAAGCAAATATAGTACTAACAAATCATACTTGAAACTAAATTTTAGGTGCTGAGAACATGGTTGTTAATCTTCCTGGGAAACATGGGTCAGTCATGACTATCTGCTTAAAATCTGACACCTGGATTTCAGGAAGCATTTCATAGTATGTATACCAGTTAGGCTTAGTTTTGACTTCGTTTAACAAGAAAACAAAATAAAAACAGTTTAAAAATGGTGGAAGTTTATCTGTCCCTCACATCAAAGGAATTTATAAGTAGGCTGTCTGCTGTCCGGGGCTCCCATGGCCATGCCACGATGTTGTCACAGCTCCTATTTTCTGTTTTGCCATTCTTGGCTTGGGCTTTCCAAATTCAAGGATCAAGATGACTAGAGATCCTCTTATTAGGTCAACATTCAAGGCTGTGCTAGCCACTCCCTTTTAAGGAACACTTCCTATGAGTACATACATACTTCTGCTTAAATGCCGCTGGCCAAACTTAGTTACCTGACCATAGCCAACTATGAAGGTGAGGGTGGGAGCCTTTTAGCTAAGCATATTATCCAGGATTCTGTTACTAAAGAAGAGGGGGAAATGGATATTGAAAGACAATTAGCATGAAAAGCAAGTGTCTGAAACGCAGTCATGCCATGGCAATTGAAGGGTGTTTATTGCATGCATTACACCTACACTGTATTCACTTAAGCATTCATGTGCTTTAGGGTTCTCCATCTAGACAACTTTATGAGCCTGGATATCCATGAATAAGAGATGGTGGCATCTATCCCAAACTTATCTCTCAAATAAGTAAATAGTCAAATGCAGGAAAACCAGGGAAAAAGGTAGAATAAATAATCTGAGTTTAGCCTGAAAACTTAGAGATTTACTGAAGACACTGAGAAATAGCAAGAGACTCAAATCTGGCTTTGGAGAACCTCTTCAGATGGCAAATCTGAAATACAGTCATAAAAAGAAGAGATTGCAAACAGCAGCTCCCAATAGAAAAAGCATATTTAATGTATATGTATAATAAATATCCCATTAAACATAACTTATATTTAATGGGAGCTGGGGGAATGATGATGACACAACTCTTTTACTCTAACTCACGTACAGAGAAAATGTACCCCCATGAGCAGCAGCAGCCTGTTTGAATTGGAAAGGACAGCAAGTGGAATTAAAGATGGAAGGAAAACTTACTGGAGAAAGAAAAACTATAGCAAATTTGTTTAATTTTTCTTTCAACTTCATGTGAAAAATGGTCTTTTTTTCCTGTGCAAAAGCACACATTGTACTAAAAGAGTCTGAAAATTAATACATGGTACAATGGAGCCCATAAATACTCTGGTGTTTTTGTTTTCTTCACTCTGCAGTTCCTAACACATGACTAATATATTGTGTCTGAGTAATAATTTGATAAGCATAGTTATTTATCCAGAATTTATGGTCACATTCCTTGGATGGTAGCATTGCTGATAGCAGTCAAACTGACAGTTAGAAATTATGGAATTCAAGAGGATGGCCATTATTTCACTTTGAGATAGATGCAGTTCCATAAAAAAGAATTTCATTCTATCAAGTTATGTAGCATTTTTATGGCTTTTCTTGATTTTTTTCAATTTATTTAATTAGACAACTAAAGTATAGCCCGCTTGGCCAGCACCTGTACACATTTTTTTAAGAAAAAAAAATGTTCTCTCAACCTCCTAATGGTCAGTAGGAAGTGGTGAGTGTGTGTGTGTGTCTGTGTGTGTGTGTGTGACATTTTATAAATGATATTTTAAATGTGTCAGAATCATATTTTGGCATCTGCATATATAGCTCTGATTTTATGAGGAAGGAAGGTTTAGAGGGGATTAGTTTTAGGTGTCGTCAATGTATAAATGACAGTGGAAGTTTAGCAATCCCAGAAAAGAAGAGCGTGAAAAGAAGGCTGTGGACTAATGTTTATATGTAAGAGAGGAGGAGCTGAAGTAGAATCAGAGTGATCACCGAAATCCAGAAAGAAGATTTTTGAGGTAGAAGAGAGTGATCAATACTGGTCAAAGTGCAGCAGAGAGGTTAAATAAAGCAAAAAGTGGAGAATGAGGAAACCAGAAGATAATTTGTCATCTTATCTTAATTGAATTGGCATGCTGGTGGCTGAAATCAGGCACATTCCAGTAAGTAAACAAATACAAAGGATGATGAATCACTGAGTATGTATGACTCTCCAAGAAGCTTCCATGTCAGGAAAAAGAAATGAAGCAATATTAGGTCTGTTGGGCCTGGTATACACCTGTGCTCTCCAGTAAGAAAGCCACTAGCCACATGTGGCTATTGAGCTCTTGAAATGTGGCTAATCTGAATTCACCTATGAGTCTAAAATTTATACTGGACTTCAAAGACTTGGTATGAAAAACAGAATGAAAAGTATCTCATTGAAATTTTTTATGATTATATGCTGAAATGATCATTTCGATGTCTCAGATGAAATATACTATTACTATTAATTTCACCTGTAGCTTGTTAATGTGGTTACTAATATTTTTACAAAATGCATATGTGGCTTGCGTTTGTGGCTCATATTCTATTGGACTGTCAGTGCAGTCTATACTCTGACTTCAATTTGCCACCTCAATTTTTGACAATAATGTATGCGGAGAGATCAAAAGCCATTCTAAAAACTACATTTTTTTCCTACATTAACTTAGAAATGTAATTTGTTATAGTAGAAAGAACATGAGCTCTTGGATCCAGCTCTGCTACTAACTAGCTATATGGCCCTGGGCAAGTTATTTAACTTCTGTGAGCCTAGATTTCCTCATCCATAAAATGAGAATCATAATACTCACCACACAGGGTAATTGTGAGGATTAAATGTGCATATAAAGGATCTTGCAGAGTGCCTGTCACATAATTTGTACTTAATAAATGTTAGCTACCTTCTTTCTTTGCTGTGTGACCTATAACTCTGCTAAAAGAAACAAAATTGATCTGGATCTGATGTACCATAAGCCTCAAAATCAGAGGAGGATGGGGGATAGGATAAGAATATGAATCAAAATCATTAACATTCTGAACAAGAAAATAAAAATCCTCCCAAGATTAAAAAGAACTGACAATTAAACAGCTTCTTTGGAAGCTGAAAGCAATAAAGTTTCTTCAAATATAGAAATATATACATATATGTACTTATAGACATATATGTGTATATATACATGTTGCACATATACGTATGTGTATGTGTATATATAACATTATATATTCCTCAGTGGGCCACATGAAACTGTATATGAAACTATTTCATAAAACGAATGCACTGACTCAAATATGAATACTGGTCTTATTATTACTATTCTATAAAATATCTATTTGAAAGTGACAAATGGAGAAAAACAAAGATTAACCTGGGGTGGGGGTGGAAATTAAAGATTGAGATGATGATGAAAGAAGAGAAAGAAAGACATTGAGAGGATAGAAACAACTTACCAAAGGTCAAAGTAGGAGGCATGTGTCTAGCTAGCATACACTGCTCACAAATTTCTTCTTCTTAGCCTTCACATGCATCCCATGGAATGGTCCAGAGTAACTCCCTCCCCACTCCTCCATTTTAGTAAATCTGACACCCATTTTTTGCCCATAGCAAAGAACATAGTTCCACGTTAAATTTCAAGCTTTTCTCCTCAAGGACTCCTCACCCCAAGTCTCCACCCAGCCTGACTCCATTCCTGCCTCCTTCCCTTCCCCTCTCTCTGCTTATGCCCAGAATACTGGACTCCATGCTCTACCACATTAACAATATCTCCTCTCCTTCTCCCAGCCTCAACTCTTTCATCTGGATGACTTACCTCGAAAAAGTTGATGATACATCTGTGGTACTTTGTCATACCACCTGAACTCGGGAACAGCATACAAATTTGACCCATTGAATTATCTAACATTGGATATCCATTGGTAAAAATTTGTTGGATCAGATTACTTTTTTAAAAAATGAATTAAATTTAGTTTTTACACTACTAGAATGAACAAAGTTCTATTTGAAATTGTGCTTAGACTTGCAAATATGAAGAAATTCTTATCATTTAGAAAACTTCATGTTGCATGTGATAGAAAATTCAAATCAAACCAGCTTAAATAATAAAAGAGATTTACTATGTCACATAAGGGAACAGTCTAGGAATTAGCATGGCTTTGTCCAAAGCTTTAGTGATGCAATTAGAGCTCAGTTTCTCTATGTACATCTCATTTTTTTTCATATGTGTCTTATTTGGGGGCATTTCTCCCTTCCTGGATCCAAAATGCTGCCAACAGGCCCCGGGGCTAAAAGTTTTATGGCTGAAGTGTGGAAGAGAATAGCAAGATTTTCTTTTCATAAGTCCCAATAAAAGTGGCAGTGTATCTTATTGACATTAATTGGGTCACATGTGAATCTCTGAACCAATCATTGTACCCAGGAGAATGAGCCATGTTGATTACTTAGAACTATATCACCAGAAGACCAAGAACTAGGAGTGCAGGAAAAATTGATCCTCAAGGGAAAAATTGGAGTTTGTTTAGCAGGGAGAAACAATGTTTCTCAAGAACAAAATCAATGAAAATCCACTAAAATCCTTCTCAGGGTTAATACTCTATGACTTTATAGGGTTTAATGCATGTGAAATATATAGAGTTCTGATAAGCAGTTGGGGTTTTATGGGTCAGAGAAACTTCTGGGTCATAGGAGTTGTATTTAAAGTAAATAATGGGTCGGGCATGGTGGCTCACGCCTGTAATCCTAGCACTCTGAGAGGCCAAGGCAGGAGGATTGTTTGAGCTCAGGAGTTCGAGACCAGCCTGAGCAAAAGCGAGACTACATCTCTGCTAAAAGTAGAAAGAAATTAACTGGACAACTTAAAATATATATAGGAAAACATTAGCCAGGCATGGTGGCACATAACTGTAGTCCCAAATACTCAGGAGGCTGAGGCAGGAGGATTGCTTGAGCCCAGGAGTTTGAGGTTGCTATGAGCTAGGCTAACGCCACGGCACTCTACATGGGCAACATAGTGAGACTCTGTCTCAAAAAAAAAAAAAAAAAGTAAATAATGTATCTAAATTGTCTAGCACCATGACTGGACACTCATCTCTTGATATTTTAGGCTTTCTCTTTTTGTCTTTGATTTTTGACAATTTGACTATAATGTGCATGGAAGAAGACCTTTTTTGCATTGTATCTGGGAATATCTGAGCTTCTTGTATCTGGATGTCTAAATCTCTTGGGAATTTGTCAGCTATTATTTTGTTAAATAGGTTTCCTAACCCTTTTATTTTTCCCTTCACCTTCTGGTACACTGAAATTTTGAATATTTGGTTTCTTTATATGTCATGTAGGCTTTGCTTATTCTTTTTTTCTTTATTTTTGTCTGACTGGATTACTTCAAAAGAACTGTCTTCACACTCTAAAATTCTTCTGCTTCATCTAGTCTATTGTTGAAGCTTTCAAATGTATTTTGTATTTCATTTAATGAATTCTTCTGTTTCAGAATTTCTGGTTTTTTTTTTTATGATGTCTATCTCTTTGGTAAACTTCTCATTTATATGCTGAATTGTTTATCTGATTTCTTTATATTGTTTTTTTCTATATTGTCTTGTATCTCACTAAGCTTCTTTAATATCAATGTTTTGAATTCTTTATCTGGAATATTATAAATTTCTTTTTTGTTGGAATCTGTTAATGAAGAGTTATTGTGTTTCTTTGGAAGTGTCATATTTCCTTGCTTTTTCATGTTTCTTGTGCCCTTACATTGATATCTGGACATCTGATATAATAGTCACTCCTTTCAATTTTTAAAATTTGCTTTCATATAGAACTCTTTCCCGAATATGTATCTATGGTGTTGGTTGAGTAGGGCACTTTGGCTTTGATTCTGGGTGCATGTAGTTGTGTAGTCTCCATATGATTTCTTTGGCTATGACAGTGACAGTGGTGACTGTGATTTCCTCAGTGGCTTAGTGTGCAGTTGTTAGTGAATGTTGTGAAGATGGGGACACCAGATGGGTCTGTCCTTGGGCCCAAGTGATGGCAGCAGCAGGCTGAGCATGCCTGCCCTTGGGCCCCAAGGCAGTGTACATTGCCTCTGGCATTAGCAGGTCCATATGGGCAGATTCTTGGGCCTGGTGGCTTGCTTTGGTGCTCATAGTGGCAGCAGTGGGCCAAGTGGGTGTGAGTCAGTGCTCAGGTTCCTGGGCAACAGGTGTGGTGTAGGAGATGGTAGTAGCAGTGGTAGAACTAACCTCTGGGTCCCAAGTGGTCTGGTGGTCTGTGCTGGTGTTGGTGTGATGGGCTGGGCAGGACATCTCTAGGCCCACAGGTGGCATGTGTGGGCGGGTGCCCACTGTGGTGGTAACTGCAGATTGGATGCGCCCAAACTTAGGCTTTCAGAAGGAGTACTCAGCTCACAATAGTGGTGGACTGGGCTGGGCAGTTCCTAGGCCCCCAGATGGTATGCATAGGCATTGGGAGGGAAGGGGGTGGAACTGAGTTGGGCAGACCTTTCCACAGGCTCTTTGGTGGTGGGTACAGCTGCTGACTGTTATAGGCAGGAGTGGGATTATCCACAGGCTGCCCGCAGAATGCTCAAGTTGTGGTGGCAATGGCTGTGCTGCAGCTCTGCTAGATTACTTCATTGACCTGGCTGAGAACCCTCCCTCTAAGTCCTATGGCACAGACCCCTCCCCTCCCCGCTGCTGGCTTCCTTGACCCACATGTGTCTTTGACTGCCTTGCTTTGCCCATGTTTTACCCTGAGGCATCCCTGAGAGCCTGAATCTGGGGATTTGGAGTGAAGGCATGCTTTTTTTTTTTTTAACTTTTTATTAAAGGTTCTTTATGTCTTTCTGAAGAAAAAAAAATATTTTTTTGTCTGAGCAAACTGAAGTATAGAGTTGCCATTTACTGAGGAAGGAAAGGTTGTGGCAGTGTAGATGAGGAGACAGGAATGAAAATGGTTATAAATTTGCTTCTGAAATGTTAAATTTGAAGTGTCCATTGAATATTCAAAAAGAACTGTAGGAAATATGAGTCTGAAGTTCATGGGAAAGATCTGGGCTGGAGAGGTATATGTGGTAATCATCTGCCATGTAGATGGTGTGTAAAGTTATGAGACTTGGTAAAATCTCCAATAAAACAGTGAAGGAAGACAAGGACAAATGTTAGTGGGAGGGGAAGGAAAGGAATGGGAAGTTAAGAAGTAAAGGAGCCTGAGAAGGAACAACTATTCTGATATACTGGAAGCCAAGTGAGGAGGATATTGAATCTAGAGATATGACCTAAATCATGTGCCAGTATTGGGCCATGTGATATAGGGAACAAAAATTGATCATTGGTTTCATTAATAGCAACATATGGGTCACTGATGATCTTTTTATGAGCAGTTTTGATGGAAAGGAGAAAATCCTGATTGGAGAGAGGTCAAGAAAATATGGAAGTAGGGAAATTGGAAACAGTGATCAGAGACAACTTAGGAGGGTAGTTTTATTGTAAAAAGAGAAATAAAATTAGGATAGTGGCCAAACAGGAAAGTAAGATGGAGAGTTATATGTGTTTTCTAATGAAGTAAGAGAAATATGAGAACACTTTATGTTCTTGATAATGATGAGAGAACAAAGAGGTAAATGTGGTTCTGCAGTAGAAAGGCAAGAATTTCTGGAATCTTTAGTAGGTGAGGTGACAGGACTGCTGGTCAAGTGGAATGATTGGTCTCAGCTAAGGGCACAGTTTTTGTGAAGAGATACATTTCACTTGATGTAGGGGCATAGGTGCAAAGGATTGGATAAATGTTCTGGGGGCCTTTTGGGAATCCTTTTCTGGTTCCTTTTCCCAGCAAAACAGGAAACAAGATCATCAGCTTTATTTGCTAATGATGGCCTTACCATCTGTACTCTGACTTACCAACTTCTTCTTTAATACTTACCCAATAATTAGTTTCTTACCTGTGTTTGATTCAAAGTTTGATCCCAAAATTAAATGCATTATAATTTCCTGGAGTATTTGTTAAAATGCAGATCCCTGGGGCCCAGGCATACTGAAATATTTCTGAGCAGTAGAATCTAGGAATTTGAATTTTTAGCAAGCATTCCTGGTGACTCTGATGCACACTTTTTTTTTTTTTTTTTT
>VBSM01003176.1:38506841-38529314 GCA_008086735.1 Cheirogaleus medius | reverse complement strand
TTTTTTTTTTTTTGAGACAGGGTCTCACTCTGTTGCCTGGGCTAGAGTGCAGTGGCTTCATCATAACTCACTACAGCCTCAAACTCCTGGGCTTAAGATAGCCTCCTGCCTCAGTCTCCTGGGACACGCTAAATTTTGAGCAACACTACTCTTTCCTTCTTTTGGTTGCTTCAGTAGATGAAATGCCTTCAATAAATGCTTTATCTTTTTTCACCTCACTACCCCCCATGAATTATTGTATCTTTGGAATATTTTCATCTGTACTTTGCAGAGAATTTTGTACACATAAATACATCTGAATATTGAACACTGATGGAGATATTTTTCTAACCACAATCTTTTCTGATCACATTCAGGGACTGAAGAAAAATTATTTCTGTAGTTCTGAACACAAGTATACTTATGGTATTTTTTCTAGATACTAGATAAACATCATAAACAATAAAGTACAGATAAGTTACTTTATCTTATCTGATAAGTTAAATCTTATGTCACATTTTAATCATGTCATCAGCAGATTATATACTATTCTAGTGAAACTAAATTAGAATATTGACATTCTTCAATAAAAAATAGATTATGTCTCATGCTACTGTGTAAATAGAGTATTTAACAAATTTTCAATAGTGGGAAAATGAATAACTCTACATATTTTAATTTAATAAGAAATCTCTAAATCCAATACATATATTTTTAAATGTTGTCACAGAAAATTTAAGGAAAATGTAGCCAAAACAAAAACAAAAACAAAAAAAAATCTCTAAACTAGTTTCTTCCTCCAATGTAGATCTTAAAAGTTTTGACCATTTGTATTGCCTTTTATTCATCTTCCATCCTACTTGTTATAATCTCTGGAATAATTTGAGTTTTTTGTATCACACATGTTGATATTGTCAGATGAAAGAAAAGATCCATTAAAATTAAGCAAGACAGAGGTGATTATCATAAGAAAATTATATGACAAATAATAAATATTTGGGGTCATAACCTTGAGTATATTTAAGAGTGGAAGAATTTAGAGGAGAGATCAAAAAGGATAGATCTGAATGAAGTAATTTTAACTGAGGCTTTGTTTTTCTTTGCCAGTGAATAATTTGTTTTTTTATTCAGAGTAAAGTTAAAACAAAATGCTCAACTTTGAATTAGTTCTGAGGTTATTAGTATTCTGGCCAATTTTCTTAGATAATTGCAGAGAATTTTATTTGTGCAGTGCTGTTACTACTATTTTCTGATTTTAATGTAACTTTTATTTTCCTAAGGAAAGAAATGATTATTACTTTACAGCTGGCTTGCTTAGCCTCTGAGAGTAATGCTACCTATACTTAGTAAATGTCCAACACAAAGGAGATCAGGTAGAAATAATTCAAATTGCTCCTATTTACATAATAATTTCTTTAAGTCGTGATCTTCTCTGTATTATGATCCTCAAAATATGTTCCAAATTACTTTAAGCAATTAGTGTTTTAGTGTTCAGCTGCTCAATAGAACTGTCCCTGCTCTTTTTCTATTTGTTTGTGGACGTGAATACCTTTCTGCAAGTTGAAGAGAGATTTGTAGGCAATTTCTTGGACAAATTACTATTTGGGCCACTAATGTGGAGGAAGGGAAAAATGTTTATCGCACTATTGAACTGGCTCATGCTTCCATAGCCAAAGATTGCACCGGAGGCCGCTGTGCTGGGAAACAGTCCAACAGAAGCTATACACCTTCTGTTTTGAGTGACTTGTCTCTGCACTGTGAACACATGTTGGTGTTCAGAGAGAAAGAGCAGAATCTATTTTATGAGAGCAGTGGGAAAATTTAGCTACATGTGTTTGGCAACGTCAACATTTCCATGACAATGTCTATATGAAATATAACATTTTGTCTATTTCGTATTAAAATAATTTCAATTTCACTTAGAATGCTAAATACTATTTTTCATGCATATAGTAGTCCATAAATATGGTAATAGACTTTTATTTCATATGCCATCCTGAAGTGGATCAATTTTCTTTTTAACATTTTGACGAAGAACCAGTTTCCCACCCCAACTCCCCAAAGATAATGTGCATAATTTTAAAACAAACTATATAGCCATATTTTTTCTGCCAGGATGTGAAATCAAACTCAGAAATTTCTATGTGGGATGAGGAGGGAAAGATGGAAGTAGCATTACAGCCATATTTGTCTTCATGTTTTAGAGCAGCGGTCCCTAACCTTTTTGCCACCAGGGATGGTTTTCATGGAAGATAGTTCTTCCACAGACTGGGGAGTGAGGGATGGTTTCAGGATGATTCGAGAGCATTACATTTATTGTGCACTTTATTTCTATTATTATTACATTGTAATATATAATGAAATAATTATACAACTCACCATAGGTTGGGGACCCCTGTTTTAGAGGAAAGCATCTCAATCTGAATTCTCAATCTGAAATGAGAATATTCAAAAATTGTTTCAAGAAAGTAAAATGTTTACCAAGGTATTGTATGTACCTTTAAAAGAATCCCAACAGGAGACTTTGGCTGTCAAAGCTCCTGTAATGTAATGTTCCACTCCAGGACATATTCTTTTAACCAAAAAGCCATGTCTAGCTAAGAATCTAGGATTCCAACTACTGTCTTAAACTTTCATCCAATGATACTGATTTCCAAGGTTCATATTATATGCTTTTTATTTCTTTTTGCTGATGATAAATATAAAGTAATCCAATTACATCTACTTTTTCCTTAAATGAAGTTGCCTGTAAGGGAAAGCCATTTTCCCACAGATAATGCAGGTAGGATGGTGGAAAAGTGGTGCTGCCAGACAGAAGTTTCTCCACAGCCTCACACAATTTGCATTTCCAGGCACAGCTTCTGGTGAAGCCTCTCACTGAATCCAGATCCCAGCTCTTATCTAGACCCCTCAGTATCACTAACTCTGGAAATAACTTCTAGATCTGGTGGACAATTAAGAAGTTCAGTTATTCCATGGCACTTTTTAGACTGTATCTTGAAACTGTCCATTTGAGCCTACTAGTTATAACTGTGATTTTTCACTGCTATTTTGGGAACACTGTCTGACAAGGCATTTGTTCAAGATTGCCTTGAGTAAAGCACCCCGTGCTACCACACTCCTCGCTAGCTCCTTGGTAACTTTCCATTTGGTTCTAAGGCAGATTGTAAATTCCCTAACACTCCTGCTGCTCAGTATAAGTCATTATGTTTTTGTGAGGTACCCTCACAAGGAGTTTTCAGGATAAATCCATCCTAGCAGCCTCAAAATTCAAGCATAGAGCAGTAAACTCAAAATTTCTCTTTATAAATCAAAGTATTCAAAGACTTACATGTAGATTCAATTATTTTAAGATCTTTGAATACATCTAGTACCTCAGAGTAGATATGCAAACTAAATGCTTAGAATGTCCCTGAAGTGTCATGGTTCATTGTTTATGTTTATTGAATATTGAAAGTTTTGAATCCAGACTACTACATAAGATTTATGTGAAAATGAAAAAAAAAAAAAGAAAGAAAAAAAAACAACTGTATCATGACAAGGTAAATTTCAACAAAGTCAAGCTGACATATTTAAGGTCAAGTGCTCATCTATGCAAACATTATATTAATAGAGAGTAAAAATATAACTCTGTGGTTTCATGTGAAATGAAAAGAGCAACATGATACTACAGAAATATGAGGGTTGTCTACAAACTATGCAGCCATTGTTTATTAATATAATTTTTCACATTACATGGCTGAATACTTTCTGGACAGCCTCATATTTAGTTCAGTTTCTAAAGCTTTTCATAGAGCTCACCAAAGATGTATTAGATCCTTTTTAAAATAATTTTATTTTAGAGTGAAATCCAAGATATATGAAATAGTTAATAATCAAAATGAGATGCTTTGTCATTACATGGTCAAATTAGTTCTAAGATCAGTAGTAGTTCACACCGAAGAGATAAGAATGAATAAAAGTTGTGGAGGAAGGAGGTGTGAATGTGTCAGTGGTCTCTTGCTGGGATCTTAATTAGTCAAATACCACTTCAAGTGTTACAGCCATTGTTATTTACTCTATTTAATGTAGCTAGAAACTGGACAGAATCCAGAAGAGTAGATTTTCTAATCAAAGCCTTCATGAAGAAAGCAAACAAACAAACAAACAAAAATTGTTGAAATGACTGAGCTCATACACAGAAAACTATATGTATATGATTTACTAGAAATACTTAAATACAATTATTTTGAAAAATCTACTCTACATACTGACATCATTTCCCTAAATTCTTTAAGAACTAACAACCCTTAACCAATGGGCCAAGAAAATGATAAAGCAAGATAATGTGGTCTCTCTCATTTAGTACTCCATGTCTGCATTTTCCTTGTTGACATTTCATTTATATTTTGCCTTAATGATTTGTATCACCACTTCATAGTGATGGGAAAGTCATTTTAAGTACTCTTTGGAGTTGAGGCTCACTTACTGCTTAAAGCCTGATCATGCAGTAGACTTCTATTATCTGGACACATGAGCACTGTGGCCTTTTCTGGTTGACAACATTGAACACTCCCTGATCACAAGACTCAGGTGTACAGAAAAAGTGTAACTATTCAATGAACTTCTCCTCAATCTCATGTGGACTCTAGGATTTGGAAATTAAGGGCTCACATTGAGTCTTTGATGTTTTCCCCAGTATGAAATGGCTCTTGAGAAGCTGAGAAGGGAATTAGTCCTGGTGCTTTACCACAACATCTTCCCAGCTTGACACTCAGTGCTCAATAGCTGTATTTGGGCAGTGCAAGTCTAGAGATTTCTTTTTAGCCTTATAAAACTAGAAGGGAAGACCTAGGCTCATGGAAGTTTTTAGCTATAGACATAATCACTGTCGATGGTTTTGAACACTGGTTTAGAATGAAGTATAAAGAGTAAAGTACTTTTCATTGCTGAAGCTTACCCAGGAATACAGATTAATGATCATTCCTAGAAGTTTTAGTCCAACAGATTTAAACCTTTTCTTTCTTCTCACCAAAGTGCTTGAGGAATAAGAGACTGTAGCATAATTACGAATGTTCACAGACCCCGTGATAATCAATATAAAACCTATACTCTACTCCACCCCTCCCAGATCCCACTTTGGGTATGATTTGTTTATTGAATATCTCGAGTAATTTAACATAACCCCTCACAGGTAGTTGTTATAACTGCTACACCTGCACACACATACATACATACCCCCCAGGTAAAAATTGGTAGTTTAGAAATTCACCTGCCAGTCAATTATTGTTAAAGATCTTATTATGCTCTATAATTTTATCAGAGTTAATCTTGGGTGAGAACTGGTGATGCCAATAAAAGAGTGTGACTGTAAATCTGTTCCTCTTTCAGCCTCCTCATCTACCTAGAAGGCCAATCTTCATGCCCAATTTTGTTATCAGATACACATATACCTATATACATATGTGTATATACATTCATGTGTGTATTTGTTCTCTAAGACTGAACGGGACATGATTTAGCAACACATTAACCACGTGCTTCAGAGATATTTTAGATGAAAGGCAAGACAAGCTTAATGTCATTCCTAATTATATTAGTCTATAAACAGCATAAGGTCTTATCTCTGGGCTATCAATGCATAATGTGACATATTAGCCAGTGGTAGTTACTTAGTGTAAATATTTTATAGGAAGATTAAGTGATATGGCAAACATTAATGGAGTTCAATAATGAAACCTAAATCATCTGATCACAAAATCAACAAACCAATTCAAACAAACCACCTTTAAATTCTTCTGAACATCATTGCTAATTTGAGCTATAAGGTACATCTTCTTATTTACTAAAATTCAGTATTAGAATTATGTTTTATAGGTATATGTTTTGAAATGAGCTTAGAATGAATGAAAACACTTTGGCACAGATGATTATTTTCTAAAGCCTGTAATGAACTAAATCATAAGTAAGTGGCATCACTATTTTAATCAGTTAGGTTTATTTCCCAAAGTACTAAAATGTTTTAAAATAACATTTAAATATTATCAAATATATGCTTTCTACAGGAAAGGTGTTTAAAGGAAATTATGTAAGGTTCTTATTTAGGACTACAGAATATGAAGTATTAAAACAAAGAGTTAAAGAGATAATTATAAATGGCAATCATAAATTATTACTCTATGGGACTCTTTCAAATATTGCTAAGTTTGGGGTTTAATGGGATCTGAAGAAATATTATAAATAGTTTTCTATCAGTTTATTAATGTTTAAACAATATTATTCATGTGTAATGTTAATGACTTCCAATACATCCTCAAGTACCTTTATCAAGTATGTGTAAGAACAAAGATATATCTATTTTTCCAGGGAAATTAAAGTATACATCAGTTGCAATGTGGTATTTGATGTTGGGGCACTCAAAAGTAGTGTGGCCATGGTTTTATCATAAGCTAAGGCTGGTTGCGTAGTCAAGCACTCCTCTGAAACCTAGCCCTCTACTGATGACATGAGTTTTCCTTCCAAAATCCCTGAGTATCTTGGTTCTTAGATTACTAATCTGTAATGGTTTCCCAATGCTTACAAGATAAATTTTACATATTCTAGAATCTCTTGTAAAAATATCAGCTAAGAGAAGCAACATTTAGAAAAGACTGTTGAAGGCATGATTATCAACTTTAAACATACTTCAAACCCTTTACCTGGTTCCAATCAGATCTCTAGAAGGCTGCTTGAGTCCTTCAGTTTATCCCCTACTGGAACCTCTAGGGAATCTCACTATAAAGTTAAGCCCTCAGCTTGTGCAAAAGAGAATAATGGAAGAGAGACTTTAAACCTGTTGCTGTGTTAGCTGCAAAATGCTGCTGAAGGTATTATTCATTATATCACTCGAATTCCCCTGTATAAAATGTAATGTCAAATTTTCCTTTTTATTTAATGAAGAAAATACTTCGTTGTCCCTAAGAAGATGATATTCTGAGAAAATGAACTTCCTCCAACTCCTTTACCCACTTCTCATTGTGTTCTGGCTCCAGAAAGGTTAAAATTAAGCTCAGTCTTGCAAATATGCTGTTGCTTATGGTTACCATATTTTACTGACCCATTATCTATCTATCTTTCTTTCTTTCTTTCTTTTTTTGGTCAACTCATTTTGAGTTGTAAGCCATCTTACAAGAAAAAAAAAATAATTTGGACAATAAATATCTCCTTTTACAAGGCTTATGATCTCCTAAAAGTCTATTCCCAACTTACCTTTCCAGGGCTGTCTCCTGACACAAGCAACTCAGAACAACTCAGGTTTTTGCAACACTCTGTGTGCTCCCATGCCTATCCATCTCCAGTTACAACTCCTATCCTCTTTTACCTAATACCTTTCCTTCTCATTTCCATTTCTCTTCCTGGGAAGTTTCTATTCACTCTTAAAAACACACATTGAATCTTCTTGTATGTCTCCCACCATCATCCATAAGAATGAATTCCACCCCCACCAAGATTTCATCACATTCTGAGTACATGTCTATTACAAAACCCATCACCTTGTCTTATAATTACTTTGTCTCCACTTTTTAAAATTTTATTTAGGATGTTAGCCCCCATGAGCCTAGAAACTGCATTAGTTTGCTAGGGCTGCCATAACAAAATACCACTACGTGGCTTATACAACAGAAATTTATTTTCTCACAATTCTGGAGATTAGAAGTCTGAGATCAAGGTGTTGAGAGCCCAGAAGCAGTGGCTCACTACTGTAATCACAGCACTTTGGGAGGTTGGGAGGATTGCTTGAGGCTGGAAGTTTGAGACCAGCCTGGGTAACATAGCCCATAAAGACCCTGACTCTACAAATTTTTTTTTTTTTAAATTAGCTGGGCCTGGTGTTGCACACCTGAGTCCTAGCTACTTGGGAGACTGAGGTGGGAGGATCACCTGAGCCCAGGAGTTCTAGGTTATAGTGAGCTGTGATCATGCAGCCTGGGCAACAGAGGAAGACCTTGTCTCTTAAAAAACAAACAAACAAACAAACATACAAAAATCAAAACAAAAAAACCCCCAAAACATGTTGACATGATAGGGTTGGTTTCTCCTGCGGCTTCTCTCCTTGGCTTGTAAATGGCAGTCTTTTCTCTTGTCTTTACACAGTCTTCCCTCTGTGTCTGTGTCCAAATTTTCTTCTCTTATAAATACGACAGTCATATACAATTAGGGCCCACCCTAATGACCTCATTTTAACTTGATTACCTCAGTAAAGATCCTGTCTACAAATTTAGTCACATTCGGAGATACTGGAGGTTAGGACTTCAACATATGAATTTGGGGGGGACATAATAGAGCCCCAAATAGAGACTACTTTTAATTTTTCTTTCTAGCCCAAACTCTTAACTCAATTCCTGCCATATAATAGAAACAATAAATATTTGTTAATGAATGCTGTATTAATGAAAGTAAAATTTTTACTACTTACGGTGTTTAACACTACCATGATTTTTGTATGTTAAAAACAGCCATAACATATTGCTTTCATCAGCTTGTTCCTTAAAGAATTTAGTTCCCCAAAGCCAGGAACTTTTATAGCAATTTTGTTATGCTGCCACCAAGTGACACTTAATGAAACTGTCTCCACATCTTCCTCAGAATTTGAGCTTTTGCTGAGATCAAGGATGGTGAATCTCTCTTAAAAACTCTCAAAGACTCGTAATTTTGGCATTTTTACATTTTAAAAATCAATTGCCCTTATTAAAACAAAAATGTAATCAAAACCTGAAGAAACGTTAACAGGTAATTACATACAGCAAATATTTTTAAACTAAAATAATATTCACGGTTCTCTGATCATACGCTGCCTAGCCATCAAAAACAAACCATAACTTATATCTACCTTTAATTTCAGCCACATACCTATCATGAGTCCATTCAGAGAGATGTCCCCTGGTTTGTGTAGGTTTTATTACTTAATCAGCTCACAAAGAGAGAGAAAAGTATCAGGAGCTTTTCTAATGGGGAGAAATGGTTGTTTCCCCTTAAATTTGAAGTTGGAATGTAGCAGGAATTTCTGTTGCAGAAGTAAACTGACCCACCCCCACCTGAGGAAAGTTCAGTGAAAGCTGTGCTGAGATAGTACTTCTAAAATGTGCTTTCCACTTATTTACCTATCCATCCACGTTGCCTCAGTCAGTATATATCCCCTCACAAAGAGGCCTTCCATGACCACCTATTTAAAAACACTCCACCCAACCCAATTATTCTCTATCAATAATATCAAAAAATTTATAACTCTAGATTTTTGTTGAATTAATTTTTACTTACAATATGGCCTTCCCTCATTAGAGAGTAAGCTCTGTGGACCTTTTAATTCGTGATTCTATTCCCATCAACTAGAAGAGTACTGGGTATACTGTGGTTTATTAATAAATAATAAGATGAATGAATAATATTACATTTGTTAGAGTATTGCATTTAACTGAGACTCTTAGCCAACTGTCTTCTTGATGATAGTTTTCATGTGAGAAGAGCATATAAATGACTGTGTGAATACTTCCAGCCTCTGTTACTGGAAAGAAATGCAAGTATAAGGCACTGAGCTAAATACTTAATTTATTTTATTTTGTGTAAAACATTCCATCTCCATCTATCTTGCTTGCCTTCCCCCGACACCTCTGTTATATCAATATCATATTTCATCAATTTGAAAAATTACATTTTTCACATTTTAACATTTCTAAAATTGGGATGCATCTTTCAGTTGGGAAACTGCAAACACTGTGGGCCAGGTGCTGGTTGTGATGTATATATCTGTCGTTACTTGCACATGTGCAAGCTTGATTGCTATTCCTGCTGGCATCACTGAATGACTTCATTCTCTTGAGGTTTCAATTAATGAGATATTTAAGGATTTTTTAAAAGTTTTTCTTTGTAATTGACACATAATAATTGTTCATATATATGGGACATAGTGTGATGTTTCAATACTTGAATAGATTGTATAATAGTCAAGTCAGACTAATTAGCTCATCTATCACTTTAAACATTTATCATTTATTTGTGCTCTCTTCTGGCTATCTTGAAATATACAGTACATTATTATTATTATACTTATAGAAATCCTAGTGTGTCATAGAACACCAGAACTTCTTCCTAACTGTAATCTGGTACCTGTTGACCAACCTCTCCTCATAAACCCTCCTCCCTACCCTTCCCAGTCTCTGGTAACCACCATTCTCCTCTCTACTTCTATGAGATCAACTTTTTAGATTCCACATGTGAGTGAGATCATGTGGTATTTGTCTTTCTGTGCCTGGCTTATTTCACTTAACATAATATACTCCAGGTTCATTCATGTTGCTCCAAATGACAGGATTTCATTCTTTTTTATGGATGAATAATATTTCATTGTGTATATGTGTCACATTTTCTTTATCCATTCATCTGTAGTTGGACACTTAGGTTTATTCCATATCTTGGCTATTGTGAATAGTGTTGCAATAAATATGGGGAGTGCAGATATCTTTTTGACATATCTGAATTCATTTCCTTTGGATATATACCCAGTAGTGGGGTTGCTGGATCATATGGTAGTTATTTTTAGGAATTATTTAAGAAGGGGATATGATTTCTGATACTATAGTCTGAAAACTACCTATTAAACCTGAGAAGATTAAAGGACCACTAGCAGCAACATTACAGAATGGGTGGAAATGGCTTAGAGAAAAACCACAGAGACAAGAGTGGAGCACTCTTAGAAATACCACATCATTAATGCCCTTATTAAGAAGGGCAATTAACAAAAGGCAATATCGTACTGAAAAACATGGATAGCAACAACTCTGAGTTGATACACAATTAGGAAAGTTGGACTTTGAATGTGAAAATCTTTGGGAATAATTCAACTTCTGTCATTTTCTATTTTCATTTTCACTAGAATGGTAAATGATAAATCTGTGTCAAAATAAGTCTAAAATAAAACTTTGGATAAATATTTAGTTAAAACTCAAAGTAATAAATAATTTGTCATACTTTAATTGCCAGTGTATTTTCTTCTTGATCACTTTTAAAGTTATGATATACCTAATAATTGATGGCCTCTTAGTATTAGTGAAATGTGGTATGTTTACCAAATACCAAGTGTTATCCTAGTCCTTGGAAATACAAGAGTGAAACAAAGAACACAGTTCTTGCCCTCCTAAAGCTAGCCTGGCTTCACTAGCCATACTAGTCTACCACCTCTCCTAGACCAGAAGTAAATGAAGTGCTGATATAAGCCATTACTTGAACTTGTCCAGACAGACATACTAAATAATCCTGGTAAGAATAGAAGGTTTATTAATCATTTAAATTGGCACCACTTTGCGTGAAGGAGTTATTAAAGAAATAATTGAAAAGAGATTATATATTTAGCAAATATAATGTGCTATGGATATTGTAAATGGTTGTTAATAAGAAAATCTCTATGTTGTATTATTTATTATTTCTTTCTTTGGATTTACTGATGGTGATAGCACTGATTATTTTATATTTAAATAACTTTTTGTCTTGATTTTATACTTATGTGAACTAATATACTCTGCAAACTTTATCTTTTCTTTCATTGCCTGAACTCTATTCTTAAAATATATAACACTTCTTTTGGCATCAGGACACATGAAATTAGCTCTTAAGTTTCCAACTAATGGATTTCCAATTAAACTTGTCATTTACCTCTTTTTTTGTTGTTTTATTAAAGTTTTAAATTTTAAAATTTTCTGAGAAAGAGTTGCTGTTAAATTATATGGCAAAATGAGAATCCATCAAAAAAGATATTCTCCAGAGATGTTTATTAATTTTAACCACTAGAAAACTACCATAATCTAATCTTATTTTATATATTTAAATATAAAACAATTAAATTATATAATGACTTGATCATGTCTAATATCACCTACTATTTTCAAAGAGAATAAGAATAAACTCCTCAGCAAGTTATCCCAGACTCTACCAAGTGACTTCATCATACATTTTCTTTATCATTTTCTATACATTGAGCTCTTTAAAGTCATTGGTCATTGTATGCACACACCACAGCATAGTACCAAGAGCACAAAAGGCACTTGAATAAATGTTTATTTAGCCTCTAGGAGGCCTTGGAGGGTTCATGGGTACAGGCTTTGGAGCCAGACTACAAGAGTTTGAATATTGGCTCTGTCACTTGATAACTTACCCTCCTAAACCATAGATTTTTAATCTGTCGAATGGAGATGAATAATTGTACCTGCCTCATAATGTTGTTATTGAAGATTAAACTAGATAATGTATGTAAAGGGTTTAGCCTCAAAGCTTAACACATAGGTGCTGGGTGAATGTTATCTATTGTTATTATACATATTACTATTATTATTACTTGAGAAACTATGTAAAAGATAATTATAGAAATCTATGCAACAACATTTAGCATGCTTATTGGATGAAAATCATGTGTCAAACAGTGTTTAAGATGCTGGGGTCTATGTTCTATGTAAGAAGGTAGGCAATAAAGGAGTAAATTACAAATGGGATATTGTCACATGCCTATAAGTACTATGAAGAAAATGAAATAGAGTACTATTAAAGAGAGCAACTAGGGAAAGAAGGGAGTGGTTTGTGTGTGTGTGTGTTTGTTTTGTTTTTTCTCTCAACACTATATGCTATACTTAGCAAAGCTCTCTTGAATAAGAGACAGTAACTAAGACTTAAATGATAAAAAGGAGTTAGGCTTGCAAAGATTTAAAGGAAGAAGATTTCAGACAAGAGAAAAGAGAGAGCAAAGGATCTGATATGCAGCAAACATGGCCTATTTAGGATCAGAAAGAAAACCACTGAAGCAGCGAAGAAGTAAGAGTATATCAAAGAGATCAAAAAGTAGCCTACCGATAGCATTGTAGGCCAGAGTGGGGAGTTTGAAATTTATGCAGGGTGCAAGGGGAAGCCAGTAGAATCTTCTTAAGCTACAATTCAGGTTGGTGATAATGACAAACAAAACTCAGCAGTGGCAAGAGAAACAGAAAGAGGAAGCAGAAGAATTAATTAAGATGGCAGTTGATTTAATTGGCAGTGTGTTTTCTTATTGGTCACATTTAAAATTATGATATATCTAATAATTGATGGCATCTTAGTATCAGTGAAATGTGAAGACTTAGGCAATACTGCCCAAACTGATTCTTAGACTCAGTGCAAACCCTATCAAATGGCCAGCTGAGTTGCCCTTTTATGTAGAAATTGATGAGGTGATCTAAAATTCATATGGGGAAAGGTAAAGAATCTAGAATAGATGTAACAATCTTTAAAAGAACAAAGACAGAGGGAACTTCCCTATTTTAAAACTTGAAGAGAACAAAGAACTTCCTGATTGCAAAACTTACTACAAAGATACAGTAATGAAAACAATGTGGTACTCACAAAAGAATACACACAGAGACTGAAGGAATGTAATGGAGAGTCAAGAAATAACCTCCTACACTTATGGTAAATTAATTTTTGACAAGAATGCCAAGACAGATCAAACAAGAAAGACTAGTTTTTTAAAAAACTGGTTCTGAAATTACCTGATGCAAAGGCAGACATGAAAAAGTGAACAGAGACTTGGGAAAATGTTTTAGTGTTTCCAGAAATGACACTCCAGAAATGGAAATTAGATGTCCTGCTCTAAGTGAAACGGTATAATTAAATCAACTTTAAGTGAGATTATCTTGAGAATTGGATGATTTCCCTGGCCTAGTCCAAGTGGTGACTAAGTTCAAGAGATTAATCTATATTTTTATTCTCCTTTTACCCCTAAATATAATTTCTTTGTACCTGGGTCTAATAAAACTAAGTGATCTATATTTAGGGATAACTGTTATTTCTTATAGTACTAGTCATCAATAATAGTCCATCAGAGAAGATTGTATCAGTGTCTGATCTGGTACTTAATTGATTTAACTATCTCAGTAATATAAGGTACATATTAAATCTTATGACCTTGCCCCAAAGGTGTTAGCAAATATTAAGCACCCATTCCATTGAGACATGATTTTCCAATATAGCAAATTTCATACTTCTGTAAGCTATCAGAGGTGGTAACAATTACTGCCCCCTCCGTTTAATTTTTCAATGTGATATTATTTCACATTTAGTAGTTATAAGAGCCTAACGTCGAGAAAAATGCAGAACTTAATGAGAAGTCTATACCGCATCTGGGCAGAGCCATGCTTGGGAATAGGAAGGAGGGTCCCAAATGCTAAGGGGTCTGTTTCAAATGGATGTGCAGGTGGATGTGCAACCCTCAGCTCTGCAAAGGAACAGAAGGCTATATAAGCATGTGGGCTTGGACAGCTTAGAAACAGTACACTAGGCTTGCAAAGTGACACATGTGTGGTGTTTGATTTGCCAAGGGTCTGTAAATTTGATTCTAGTTTCAGTTGGCTCCAAAAGCTATGGCTTTGCTGTTTTGTAAAGGGTTCTGTGCCAAAGAAGAGCCCAAGTCTAGCAGTTCATATGGTATCAGAACTGTACCAAGTTAAAAAAAAAATACTGATCTAGTATTTCAAAATCATTCACTATATGGCTAATTTTATGTTTGGCTAAAACACAAAGGCATCACCCTTTCCTTTATGAGTCACAGCTGTAGTGTGGCTATCAATTTTTTTTCAGGGTATTATGAGAGTACAAGCATTTAAAATAGATAAAGGTTGCTGTCCAGTCTCTTTTTACCTTTTCTTTTCTAACTTTGGGCATATTTCTCTGAGGAGCCCAAAGCCCACAACTTTCCCAAGATCTCCAGTAGATCTGAATTATGTCCCTGGTCCCCACATTAAATCATATTGATACTAACCAGTTGGAAAAATGATAATATTTTATTATTGCAATCCTACTTCTAGGATGTATCCTAAGGGAACATTGAAGGGTATGTGCAGAAGTCCATATGTAAAATGTTTATCTATTGTGGCAGAAAAAGTAAACAGCCTTAAAATTAAATGCATTTTTTCAAACAAACTTGAACTGTATTAAATACAGTGAAGTAGTAGGCACATGTTTAAAGAAATTTGTATTAGAACATTTTCTGTCATAATAGATGTTCATAATATAGAGTTAATAATTATAATGGACAATTACCTAGAACTTCTTGTATACCAGGTATTGTTCTGTTTCACAACCCTGGAAAATAGACACTATTATTGTTCCCATTCTATAGATGAAGAAGCTGAAGCATAGCAGGGTTAAGTGTTTTAGTCAAGATTACACAGCTGCTCGGGGATAGAGCCAGGGTTTGAACACCGGCAGTCTGATTCTAATGTCTGTGCTTTTAGTGATAAGCTAAATTACTAGTTTAGTTAGAAAAGTTATTATAATACTAAGTTTGAATATATAAAACACACACCATATATATACATTGATAAATATAGGTGAGATAGACCCTAAAATGTTAATAGTTCTTATCTTTGAGTAGTGGGATTAAAAGTAATTTTTATTTTTATCTTTGTGTTTGTTTGAAATAATTATTCTATAATTCATGTGCATTTCTGTAATGGAAAAAAAGGCAATGAAAAATTTGGCACTGTATTATTTTCTATTTGTGTTTAAATCTCAACATGTGATAAAGACTAATAGCAGGTTAATCATATAAATAAATCTCTGCTCATCTATTAACTATTTTGCATAGTAATGATTTGCTATATCTTTACCTTTATCTACCTTATCCTAGATAAAATAACTGAAGCTGAAACCTACTTACTGAGTGCCTATTTATGCTGGGCACCTTGATGCTCATGAAACTCTTGCAAAGCAGATTTTATCATCTCCAATTTCCTAACGAGTGCCTCAGGCTCAGAGAGGTTATGTACCATGGCAAAGGCCACACAGCTACTCAAAGGAAAAGTTGGTCTTCAAATTCAAATCCACCCAGCCAAAAAACTCTTACTCTAATGGTTTAGCATATCCAAAATTGATTCTTCAAGCTAACAGTACTATAATTTGCTTCATCCTTTCCCTCTTCCTAGTTCTGCAAAATGTATGTGCCTGTTGAGAGGGGGGCCTCTAAGGTGAAATATATTTAGACAATGCTGCTTTCTATATGCGCCTCCTAGAACATCTCAGTGAATATTAATATAGTAATACTAATAATATAGGGATAAAGATGCCCTGCAGAGGGAAATTTACACTTAGCATACAGCAGCATTAATGTTCTAAACCAGAGCTTCGCAAACTTGAAAGTGCTTAAAGATTATGTGGAGATTTTGTTAAAAATATAGATTCTGATTTGGTAGGTCTGGGTGTGGGGTGGATTTGAGATCTTACATTTCAAATAAACTCCCAGATGATGCTGATGCTACTGGTTCAAGGACTACCCTTTGGGAAGCAAGGTTTTAAAAGACACAGATAGGAAAGTGCTTCACTGTCCCTTGCTGTAGACCATGCTTAAGGAATAGAAGGTTTCAAGGAGCTCATTATCAACCCTTCCAGGGTAATTGCAAGATAAGAATCAGTGACCTACAAGGCTTATTTGTTCTGAAGAATTGGTCTGAGAAGCTAATGGAGGGGGTGGGGGCAATTGAGAGGGGCATCCCTAGACTGAGCTGCTGAATTCCTAGGGACAGAATATGTAGCCCAAAGGCTTGTTTTTGTCCCCAAAAAAGGCTTAGTGTAATTCTCAGAAAGACCTTGGGCTCCTTTAATTCAGCATGTCAAAGTACCATATTTGGGGTATATGTTTCTGAGCCCCAAGACCTTCCTTTGACACAAATGTCACTAACTAATGAAAAGTTATGCTGTTGATTTATATTATTAATTGATTCCTCACCCCTCCTCATCCTCCTTCTTTTTCTCTTTTCTTCTTGGAGTAATAGGGGTTGTGTTTGGTGGAGAGAGCAAGGGCTTTGAAGTGTGGAGCGTGATTTACCTGAGTTAAACCACTGAGTTGGCTACTTACCAGCTTAATGAATTTGGACCCTTTATCAAGACTCTCTGAACCTAAGTCTCCTCTTCTGTTAAATGTGGATACTGTCCAAATTGTTGGTGTTCGGTTGTGAGGATTAAACAAACTAATGGTGCATACTGAGTACTTTATATGTACCAGCTCTATTTCCTCTAACATAATGCCCTAACACAATCCACATCTGACAAGAACTCAAATACCATTGACTTCTTCTGGCATCTCAGATGAAATGTCATTTCCTTCTGGAAGCCTTTCCTTACTCCTTTTCTCATCCCAGTCAGATTAACTGTTGCTAACACATGCTTCCAGATCACCCCTAATTGACTGCCTTCCCTATTAGATCCTCTTAGGTCAGAAGACCCCCTCTGTCTTAGTCATTTTAAATTTCCACTGCCTGACAGGTGTTTAGTAAATATTTCTGGATTGATTGAATACATACATTTACTATTTAACTTAGCCCCATTCTGTGGCTCTCTATATAACTTCTGTAGTTATAAAACCCCAGGTTGAGTAGTATAAAGAACTCACTCAGAAGATAACCTCTCTTTGGAAGAGAGTAGTTCTCAGAGTATCATTGTTCATTCTTCTGTTATATTATTTCTGCCCTTAATTTTAAAAGAAAAGCCTACTGAAGTCAGTTTGTGCATGTATCCTTTTGCAATCAGTGAAATGTAGTGTTATCCACATTAAGCCATGGACTCAATATTTTAGTGTTCTACTTGTCTGAAGATAAAAAAAAAAAAAGGAAGGGACATGCTGCATTTGATGGAAAGCACCTTCTCCTGTAGCCCTGTGGGGCATTGTTAGAAACTTGTTGCCTAAAGCGGTACACTGGCAGATTCTGACAAGGTGTTTCAAGACTGTTTTAAATCGGAGATAAACATCAGACTGTGAGCTGAGTATCTTTTTCTCAGGCACACTGGAGTCTTGATAAAAAAAAAGTCTTTAAAATTGAATGTGTATAATAATAGCAGACGTGCACAATCAGTATGAACACTCTCTTGAACGAAAGTCAGATTTGAAAACTTGAAAAAGATTTGAAAAAATGTTTAGTTGCCATATTTAAAATCAGACAATGTTATTTTGTATTGTTATAAAAAATGAAAGTGCTACAATTTTAATAATGGATATTTAAACTAGGCATTTAATTTGTTTAATGCAATTAACAATAGGTCACCTTGTAAAAATTGCAACTGAAAGTAATTCAGCATATAAATACTTTAGATGGAGTATAATTGTCTCCATGGATAGAATTAATCTTATTAAAAGTTATTCTATAATGAGGATAGTAGAAATTCGTGTCAGAATATGACATCTTTCTCAGTTTTTCTCATTTGAATCCCTGGTTAGATCTTACATTATTATTATTAAAAATATATATATGGTATATGAATATAAACTCATAAAAATTCAGATGATATATATATAAATCCTCTATGAAAACTTTGAACCTAAATGCAAATAATAAGCAAGTTTCCCTCCTGTCCATGAATAGTACCTTCATATTCTAATACACTTACTGTACTATTATTTCAAAAACAGGCACCATGCTGAGGGGGCAAACCCATACTTGTGTGTACATAAATGATTCAAGTATATGTTGTAGATTTTTACCTGGGACAATGCCATAAAATACAATGAACCTAACTGAAACTATTAATCTTCTTAAATCAGAACTAAGTTCTAAAAGATAACCTATTAAAATTAAATAATTTAAACAATATTATTAGGAATAATATTTTCATTGTAATTTAATCCTCCCATCGCATTTATCACCATTTTTTTAGAGAGGAGGAGGGGGAGAGACTGAACAAGGGGAAGAAAAGGAGAAAGAGAATTTTAATGGAAAAAGTCATGAATAGGAGGCTAAGAAATCGGAAAAGGCTTGTGTATGGAGCAACTATTAAAAGGATGTGGTCTAGTTGGGTGTCCAGGGCCATACCAGACATTTGAAGTCCCATATTGGAAGCCACATGAAAAGGCAAAGGCTATGCCTTATGTTTTTTTTACATATGGATGTCTATTTATAAGTGTTAGTAAGGGGCTACAGATTGATAGATAGGTACAAATGGAATTCTGAAGAGTCTACCTTCCATGGAGGAGATTGATAAAGACTAATCTGGCTTATTTCAACCTAACGTTTCCCTCTGGCTGACCCTATCCTAAAATGTAAAAGCTCAGAGACAAATTACAGTCATGCATCATTTAAGGACTGGGATGCATTCTGGAAAGTGCATCATCCTTAGGCAATTTTGTTTGTTGTGCAAACATCATCCAGTATCCTTACATAAACCTATTGCTCCTGGGCTACAAGCCTGTAGGCATATTATTGCGCTGAATACTGTAGGCAATTGTCACACAATGGTGAATCTTTGTGTATCTTAGCATAGAAAAGATACAGTAAAAATAAAGTATTATAATCTTATGGGACCACCTTCATATATTGTGGTCCTTCATTGACTGAAGCATCATTATGCGCCATGGCTGTATATCAGCATGATTTTTGGCAGCAAGTAATAGAAAAGTCAGCTATTAATAAAAGTGATCTAAACAATAAGGATATTTATTAATACATAACAAGAAATCCAAAAGTAGATAGTCCCATTAAGAACTCAAATCCTTTCTTTATGTATCTCTTTAAGAGCAAATAAACTTTCCTAGAGCCTCCTAGCAGACTCCTCTCCTGTCTTACTGGCCATAATTACATCATATGCTCCTACCCAAAGGAATTAGACCACCATGATTGGATTTGGCCAATCATTACTGGTGCTGAGGCTTACTTTCTCTGAAAATTAAGACTCCTCAGAGGATGGTAAACAAAATCTAGATTCCATTATCAATAAAGATTAGGAATGGAAGTGGGTAATAGCTGTTACATAGTTAAAAAGTAATGAATGTTATACTAACCTAAATAAATAAATCCTAGTCACCTCTTGGATGCTCCAAGGATGCTTTCTGATTTATAATTGTTTGAGAAATTTAAAAATTATATGTTAGGACTTATCATTAAAAAATAACTTCAATGTTTGATGCGTTTATATGTTCTCCCTGACATTTACACCTCCAAATGACTTTTAAAATCTGTGGATTAGAAAGAGTTTAAAGTAAAACCCTATCCTATTGGATTCTTAAAATTTCTGAACCCTGAGGAATACATAATCCTACAGATTTCTTGGCTTCAAGATTCAAAAGCAAAACCACACATGATTATATTTAAAAGGCTGCATTTCACTAGGATTACAAAAATCAGTAGCACATTTAAGCTTCATGTTACAGAAAATAGAACATGTTCAGCCATTTGATCACATCTGGCATTCTTTCAAACATATTCCTCTTACAGTGCAGTTACCTAGGATTCCTTGTTTCCTTCCCAGCCTTAGACTCTGAATCTGTAAATTGTAATATGCCAAAAAATTAATTCAGAGTTAGAAGTTTGGGGTTGATTCCTCATTCTACCACTTAACTAGCTGCTAAACTTCTGTAATTTACTTGGATTTTTGGAAAATCAATTGCCTCAATTCACCTGACATATCCCTGGTTTTGAAAGGAACTTGAAAAAAAAATTTTCATCTGTATAAGATCATCTTTCTGAATGCCCCAGGTCTTTAAGCCACTTTGCTCAGTGTTTCCCTCATACCTAAGAGACTCTTCTAATGATCAGGATACGAATTTTTCTCTATCTTTTTTCTCCTGCATTGTCTTCTTTTACTCTTTTCTCACTTATGCTATATCTTAGCTTAATAAATGTTTCAAACATTAATCTGAAAATTACTATCCAAATTATCTGCAGAATATGTTCTTAAATCTTCATTAATGTAACTCTCTAGTTTGCTTTTTTCCTATGTAGAAAAAAAAATGACAGTATAAAATCAACATCCTTTCTTCCTTATCCTCAGCAGTAGTTATTTGCTCCAAGATGTAGATGAGAAGCTGTTTCCAAAGTAATCACAATCCATGGGAATAGCCCTTTGTATTTCCTTTGTGTTTCTTATCTGAAGACTATAAGTGCAAGTAAGCCTGTGGTCCTCTCCAGAGTTGCTGACACTCTCACTTTGAAGGTTCTGCCACCAGAGGGAACTGGAGTTATAAGATTTTACAATGCCTCCTCATAGGTGCTGTATATTTCTAATAAAATACAGGTTGTTTAATGAAACTAATGCTGTTAAACTTGGAGATTTTCACATAAAGTTTTCTGAGGAATTAATTGTATTAAATATATCTAGAGCTGCTATTAGACATTTTATTAGAAAGAGATCTCTTCAGTGATCCCTTTTTTCGCATAAATTTCTAAATTTCTACAACAATAAAATTCATCCATGAAAAAATAGAGATCTCACAGGAATGATAAAAATTATATATATGGTATAATTTTCAATTGAAAGTGGGAAGCTGGTTAATTTTTAAATATTCATTCAAGATTTAAATAGACAACTCTCTAACTCTGTTTTATATTATAGAATGAAGAAGTTAGCATATAAAACTTGCCAAGAATGTGACTAGCTTAAATGATACTGCCATGATCTATTGAAGAAATCTATATTTGGAACACATCGAATATTCTGATATAGTGAAGCAATAAAGGCAAAGCTACTTTTTCTAAAAGTTCTTTTTACTCAAAATACTTTTGAAAGCTGTCTATAGAAAATTGGTCCACCTCTTAATATGCAGTGATGACTCAGCAATCGTTCTTATGCTTCCTATCATTATTATCATTTTTTTGGTGTTGCAGACTTTTGCCCTTTTTTTGAACTTGGTGTTTTTGTTTTGTTTCTAAATGTGTAATGCCAGCATTAAGCAGACCATAGGATAAACATGAAAATCACTTTTCAGATATCAAAGCAACTTAAAGTTGTACATCAAAACCAGCCTTCTTCTTATTTTACAAGTCTCTCTCAGTGTGTGAGCCAGTATGGTCTCAAAATCACCAGCAGCAACATCATTAGGGGCTACTGGTCAATATTCAAATTTCTAGCTTCAACCCTAGATTTATTGACTCTGCATTATGAATATGAAATACTCAAGTAGTTCTCATGCACACCACTAGTGGTTTAAGAACCACTATTCTAGAAGATGTGTATAGTCCCTGATTGTTTAACTTCTTGAACTTGTATCTCTTCCTAGTTCTTGTCTATCATCAGCCTTTTCATGGTCAGCACACATTGACTTTTTTCAGCTTCATGCATTTCATTTCCTCCTTCATTTCTATGTGGGTGATTCCCAAATGTACATCTATAGATAAACATGTCACCTATTTGAAACATCATTTAGGTTGTGTTCCCTTGGAAATTCATTCTACATCCACACCTTATTTTATTCTTTATTGTGTCTTCTGGAATCACCTTGTAGCACCAGTGATTGTGTTAAAAATAAATTGCAGGCTGGGCATGGTGGCTAATGCCCATAATCCTAGAACTTTGGAAGGCCTAGGCAGGGGGATCACTTGAAGCATGAGTAGCATGAGTTCAAGACCAGTCTGAGCATGATAGCAAGACCTTGTTTGTACAAAAAATAGAAAAATCAGCTGGGCATGGTGGCATGTGCCTATATTTCCAGCTACTTAGGAGGCTGAGACAGGAGGATCACTTGAGCCCAGGAGTTTGAGG
>VBSM01003176.1:38491772-38506741 GCA_008086735.1 Cheirogaleus medius | reverse complement strand
AAAAAAAAAGGAAGAGAGAAAGAAATTGTATCACTGCATCAGCTTCCCAAAAAGTGATCTTACTCCCTTACCTCCTTACTCCAGCCCATTCTATATGGAAAATGGGCTAAAACTTGCCTCTCATTTATTATTGCTCTTAACAAGGACTTTTTGAGGTATTGTACACCTAGATTCCATTGATCATAGTTAAGTATGTTTAGCTCTTCTATGTACAATCTCAACCCCATGATCTGGTTTTTAACTTACACTTCAAATCAGTATCTCTTTTCCTACTGTTATAATATCTTTGTGTTACCCTCCCATTCTTCTTTACAAGTATCTGATCATATCTTAACAAAGACTAGGTAAATCCCCAGAGTTCTCAGGAAGTCTCCCCAAGTCATCTCTCGTAGGTCATGTTAAATGCTTACATGTGTATATGCAATTTCCTAACACTACTTTGAATGCAGAGAACAAGGCTTATTATGTTTTCAAACATCCTACATCATGTATCCCTGTACTAAATATATGGAAGTGTTCAACACTGGTTGGTTAATTTAGGTGAGATAAAAAAAAAAATTATGACTTACTAGTTTACTTTATATTCCAAATTACATTTAGGAATATACTCACTTAATGTCATCATTTTCATTGTGATACCAGTAGATTTATTAATACCATTGATATATGTCTCATGCTCTTTAGTAAAGCTTAAATCACTGCCTTCTGAGATTTCCTTATTAAAAATCATTGTTGAGACTAATTAAATTAAGGTACAAACATTGTAAATTTTGTGTTATTATAAATGTCAATATCATGTAAATCAGATTGAAAAGGTTGAAACAAAGGTGCTTTTTGACTTTAGAGGGCTATTGATTTACTTAGTGAGAAAAGCTGATGCCCTCGTAGAGCAAAACAATGTTCCAAAATAATCCACTTTTGACAAATGATCGTATCCTTTCAGGGCAAAGGTGGCTTGGTTTGCAATGATACATACATAGCAGTCCCCAAATTCCCTCCAGGGCTCTGCCCAGGTTGCAAATATATTTCTTTTGCTCAGTAATGACAATATGGAATATGGTTGTCATTTGGGGCAATGGGCAGACATCAAGAAGGCATATGGGTTTGGTCCTTCAGGAAGGAGCTGCTTTACAGAGGAAGAGAATTAACCAGACCAAAATAGTCCTATTTGAGAAAGACACAATGTACCTGGTTCTCAAGAATATAAAAATAAGTGAGGGACAGTTTTTGTAGGGAGATAAGTGTGTGGAAATTCAGGAGAAGCCAAAGAAGCAGGCCTCAAAAAGAAGAGGAATAGTAGAAACATCTTCAAAAGGAGCCAGCACTTTAGAAGGAATTATTCCTTTAGAGTGAGCAGAAATCAGCCTAAAGAAGTGTTGAGGAATTCATCAAGAGATGTGTGGAGACCTTGGCTAGCTCCCTACCATTAGCTTGACTCAGCTCTTTACTGAGAGCCTGCCAGGTTATTTGTTCATTTTGTATTAGCCCATCTCCCCTCTACTCTATCTTTTTCCTATATCAGAGTGTATCTGGAAAGTAGGTTTTTGTTATCTTTATTTTACAGATGAGGAAAAAACCTTCCAAGAAATCAGATACTTTCCCAAGGATGCATAAGTATAGGTAATAGGACTGAGATTCAAACAATTCCATCTGACTCCTAAAGCACTGCTCTTTCCTTCAAATCTCTCTGCCTATAAGCAGGGGTGGTGTTCAAAACATTTAACTTTAGGCACCACACTTAACCATGTTTGTTGTTAATCAGATTCATTAAAATTATGCTGGGGACTGGTGTGGTGGCTCATGCCTGTAATCCCAACAGTTTAGGAGGCCGAAGTAGGAGGATCACTTAAACCCAGGAGTCTGAGATTGCAGTTAGCTATCATTGTGCCTGGGCAAAATAGTAAGACCTTGTCTCTAACAACAACAAAACATATGCTGGACTAGACAAGATTAACAATGTACACAGCAATATGCGGTCAGTACTTTAGAAGAAAAAGTGAACCAGACATGTTAAACAGTCAAGGAGGCCATTATCTAAGACTATTGCAAGAGAGACAATATTACAGTAGGGGAGAGATTGAACTCAACTCCTCTGAAACAAAAGGTAAGGAGATTATTAAACAGTAGGGTGAGCTAATGGAAAAATTCTGCAGGACATTAGCTGGGAGGTTTGTCAAGTGATTAGGCCATCTGTGTTTGCTAATTGTTACTTATTAAAGTGACCCAGAGGTGAGAGATAGGGACACTTTCTCCTCTGATGATTACATCTCAAAGGGATGACTCCAGGTCCTTGAGAAAGACATTTCTGTGTTGTAAAAGATTTATATCTCAAAGGGGCAGAGAAAGAAGCTATAATTCCAAGTTTTCTAAAGTAAATGCTCTAAGAAAAGCGAGATGGAGGGCCTATAGTCAGGAAGAAATGTGGCTAAAGTTTAGTCAAACTGAGGGGAATGTTAAGGCAGTCGTGGCCATACCCATTGTTAAATATTTTAAGTACCAGATTAGGAGCCATTTAAGGGCAATATTTTAAATCTAATTCTTCCTTGTGTCATTATAGCACATAGCTCTGTATACATGTTGTAATGCTCAACAAATGTGTTGAATAAATGATTACAGGCAAACCTTGAAGATATTGTGGGTTTGGTTCCAGTCCACTGCAATGAGGTAAATATTGCGAAAAAAAGAGTCACACAATTTTTTTGGTTTCCCAGTGCATATAAAAGACATGTTTACACTATACTATAGTCTGTTAAGTGTGCATTATGTGTAAAAAAAGTATATGACTTAATTTAAAAATACTTTGTTGCTAAAAAATGCTAACGATTATCTGAGCCTTCAGTAAGTAATAAACATTTTGCTAGTGGAGGGTCTTGCCTCGATGTCGATGGCTGCTGACTGATCAGGCTGGTTCTTGTTGAAGGTTAGAAAGACTGTGGCAATATTTTAAAATAGAAAAATAATGAAATTTGCCACATCAATTAACTCTTCCTTCAGTGAAAAATTTCTCTGTAGCATGTGATGCTGTTTGATAGCATTTTACCTACAGTATAACTTTCAAAATCAGAGTCAATTCTGTTAAACCCTGCCACTGCTTTATCAACTAAGTTTATCTAATACTCTAAAGCAGGCGTCCTCAAACTACCACCCGCGGGCCACATGCGAGCGTTTTTGCCCGTTTGTTTTTTTACTTCAAAATAAGATATGTGCAGTGTGCATAGGAATTTGTTCATAGTTATTTTTAAACTATAGTTCGGCCCTCCAATGGTCTGAGGGACAGTGAACTGGCCCCCTGTTTAAAAAGTTTGAGGACCCCTGCAAAGCCTTAGCTGTAAATTCAACAATTTTCATAGCTTCTTCACCAGGAGTAGATTCCATCTCAAGAAACCACTTTCTTTGCTCATCCATAAGAAGCAAATCCTCATCCATTCAAATTCTATCATGAGACTACATCAATACACTCACATGCCCCACTTCTTATTCTAGTTATCTTGCTATTTTCACCATTTCTCAAGTTACTTTTGCCAGTGAAGTCTTAAACCCCTAAAAGTCATCCATAAGGGTTGGAATCAACTTCTTCCACATGCCTGTTAATGTTGCTATTTTGACCTCTTCCCATGAATCACAAATGTTCTTAATGGCATCTAGAATGGTGAATCCTTTCCAGAAGGCTTTCAATTTATTTTGCCAAGATCCATCAGAGGCATCACTATCTATGGCAACAATGGTCTTATAAAATGTATTTCTTAAATAATAAAAGTTGAAAGTTGAAATTACTTCTTGATCCATGGGCTGCAGAATGGAATTTGTATCAGCAGGCATGAAAACATTCATTTCCTTGTACTTTGTCCATTAGAGCTCTTGGATGACCAGGTGCATTGCCACTAAGCAGTAATATTTTTAAAAGGAATCTTTATTTTCCTGAGAAGTAGGTCTCAATAGTGGGCTTAAAATATTCAGTAAACCATATTATATAACCAGATATGTTGTCCTCCAGGCTTTGTAGTTTTGTTTATAGAAAATAAGCATAGTAGATTTAGCATAATTTTTAAGGGCCCTAGGATTTTCAGAATGTAAATGAGTATTGGCTTCAACTTAAAGTCACAGGCTACATTAGCCCCTAACAAGAGAGTCAGCCTGTCTTTTGAAGCTTTGAAGCCAAGTACTGACTTCTCTCTGTCTATGAAAGTCCTACATGGCATCTTCTTCCAATAGAAAGCTGTTTCTTCTACACTGAAGATCTTTTGTTTAGTGCAGCTACCTTCATCAATGATTTTAGCTAGATCTTCTGGGTAACTTGCTGCAGCTTCTACATCAACACCTTGTACTCTGTTATAGAGAATGGCTTCTTTTCTTAAAACTCATGAACCAACCTCTGCTAGCTTCAAACTTTTTTTCTGCAGCTTCCTAACCTCTCTCAGCCTTCATAGAAGAGAATTGGGGTCTTGCTCTGGGCTAGGCATAGGCTTAAGGGAATATTGTGACTGGTTTGATCATCTGTACAGACCAGTAAAACGTTCTCCATATAAGCAATAAGTCTGTGTTACTTTATTGTCATTCATGTGTTCACTGGAGTAGCACTTTTAATTTCCTTCAAGAACTTTTCCTTTGCATTCACATCTTGGCTGTTTGGTACAGAGGCCTAGCTTTTGCCTATTTAGGCTTTTGACATGCCACCCTCACTAGTAACTTAGTAATTTCTAACTTTTGATTTAAATTTAAAGTGAGAAACTTGTGCCTCTCCCTTTCTCTTGAACTTTTAGAGGCCATTATAGGGTTATTAATTTGCCTAATTGCAATATTCTTATGTCTCAGGGAATAGTGACTTGAGGAGAGGGAGAGAGAGAATGGCCAGTAAGTGGAGCAGTGATAACATGTATAACATTTACTTATTAAATTTACCATCTCATACAAACATGGTACATAGTGCCCCAAAACAATTATATTAACATCAAACATCACTGATCACAGATCACCATAACAGATACAATAATAAAGTTTGAAATTTGAAAATTATCACAATGTGACACAGAGACACAGAGTGAATACATACTGTTAAAAAAATGGCACCAATAAACTTGCTTGACAGAGTTGCCATGGAGCTTCAATTTGTAAAAAACAAAATTACCTTTGAAGCACAATAAAATGAAGCATGCCTGTAAATGGAAGAATGAATGCCTTATAGTTTCAGCCTAATTCTATTGGATGCCACAATAATTTATATATATACATGTATATATATATATATATATATATATATTATGTAACAAAATGGATTCCTGTTTGTAATTTTGCCATTTTGCATTTGGATGCCCTGTGAAGCATGGCCATATTTCCAAAACTGGGTTCATCATGGAAAACTATGTGTTTAAGTTGCTCCCCTATGGTGGAGGGGATATTGTTTCATGGTCAGATGAATTTGAAAAATACCAGGATAGACCTCTTTAGAGTTTCACTTTCCTTATTAACATTGTAAAAATCTTGGAGAAGTCCTATAGTAAGGAATAACATTTATTTAACTTTGTAAAGCATGTAAAATGCTGTTTTGTTTTTTTTCTTATAATAACTTTCTTCCCCACTTTTTCTCATGTAAAAAAATAGACTTGCTATGGCTCTAGTGTTCTAAAAAACACAGTTTGGGACATACAGACATCAATAAAAAGTCTTTCCTATATGGACAAATGGTGACTTCAGTTTTATTGAGCACTTTGCATTTTGCTGAGGACTCTGCATTATTATGTGTCATTATTAATAGAATTAGTATTTGCTTTTCTTCGGTGGAGAAATAAAAGAGTAAATGAATGAGGCTACACATTATTAAGTTGCAGACCTGGGATTCAAATTCCAGTCTCTCTTATAAGCTTAAGCTTTTAAGCATTATGCACTGGTATTTAAAAACATGGTCTGTAGGCCAGGCTCAGTGGCTCACACCTATAATCCCAGCACTTTGGGAAGCCAAGGCAGGAGGATTGCTGGAGGCCAGAAGTTTAAGACCAGCCTGGGCAACATAGCAAGACCTTGTCTCTACAAAAAAAATTAAAAATAGCTGAGCACAGTAGTGCATACCTGTAGTTGCATCTACTCAGGTCAGGGTTACAGTGATCCATGATCATGCTACTACACTCCAGCTTGGGCAACAAAGCAAGATGCTGTCTCAAAAAAAAAAAAAAAAAAAATAGAGAGATAGAGTTTCTAGATCAGCAACATTAGTATCACCAGAAACTTGTTAGAAAATTCTTGGGTTACACCCCATCATAATCAGGAATCCTAAGGGTGGCACTAGTATCTGTTTTAACAAGCCTTCCAGGTAGGGTTGCCAGATAAAATAGAGGATGCCCAGTTAAATTTGAATGTCAGATAAACAACGGATTTTTTAGTATAACTATGCCCCAAATATTTCAAAAGTTTAAAAAATATATTTAAAAAGTTATTCATTGTTTGTTTGACATTCAACTTTGAGTATCCTGTGTTTTTTTGACTCAATCTGCTAACCTTGCCTCCAGGTGAGTCACATGTGTGCTCAAGGTTGAGAACCACTACACCCCAGGATTGTGACTTTTGTTGAACTACATTTACTTCTAAATTCAACAGGTTGAAAGGAAGAGTTTTTTTAATAAGCAGTCTTTTATCAGCATCATCTTTATTTCAAGAGCAGATAGTAATAAACAAATGACAGAACACATTTCCTAACAGGAACAAGTTTCAAAATGCCTAACAGAGCAGTGCATTAGAACACTGATGGCATGTATGACTGTGAAGCACTGGGAAGGACAGGAATTTTGGGGCAAGAAGATAGAGTGAGACATACTATAACAAAAGTTCTGTTTTTCTTCCATAAAGTGTAAAAAATAAAATAAAATAAAAAACCACCCAGCATTTATAGTGCATTTATTCCGAGAGGGAAAAATAAAAACTTTTAGAAACAACTCTGACAACAAAATGGCCACATTTAGGTTGGTAAATGAAAATCCACTTAAACTTCACACTTTGCTACCAGTCAATTTTTAATCCTTCCGCAGATAAGTTGCACAAAACTCCAAAGAGCAAGAGAAACTTATACGTGTATATGCTACCTTGGAAAAAGAACTTTAATATAGAGACCGCCACTCTAGGACTAGAACTAAGCCAGATTTAGTGCTACTTAGTATTTTTCTTGCTGTTTGGTGAAGGAAAATCGTATGGATACATATCTTCTGGTAGTTATCATTACTCTTGAATTCAAGTGGTGGTGGGTTTGGACAAAGGATAAGGTGAAGGAGCAGAAGGAGATTGTGAATTAAATCTTAATTAGCTAGATCATTTGTCTCAACCAAAACTCCATGCTTTAAGTAATAGTGCATTGTGGTATTAGATTAACACAGATCTTTATTTAAACTCATAGGAAACCTAAAAATTATTCATGAACATAGAGTGTATTTTAATTTAACATTAAAATTATTTCCCAGAGATCATAACCTTAATTTGATATTGTTGTTAAAGGGGATTCAGCAGATTGCATTGTTTCTGCTTTGAAAACATTATCATTAATAAAATCCTAGTCACTGATATTAAATAGATGCAAGTTCAGTGAACTAATTAAGGATTAAAGCAGAAAATCTTTATTGTGGCATTAAATCAATCCATAGTTTCAGAATTCATTATGCTAAGTGTTCTAGTAATTAAAGAGCACTTAAATGAAACACATACAGATAAATTAAAACTGAATTTCACAAGCTGAAGCTTGTAATGGTGTCTTAATAGAGATATACATAAAATATATTCCATTAAGGGGTGTGCCATTTAGTTGCAATATAAATGAAGAAATTACTAGTGCCACCTATTGGTCATAGAGTAGAAACTCCAAAAGCTGTTTAACAAAGGTACTAATCAGAAATTTCATTCAAAATAATGGGTTTCAGTGACTGCATGAATGTTATTTCTTGGTGTTAAAATTATACTTAAATTTACTTAATATACATTTCAAGTGATTTATAAAATGACTATTAAAATATTTGCTCACTTTAAAAACCAGGAATAATAATTCATAACAGTGATATTTAACCTAACAGTTTTTAACCACACCTCACTTAGTATTTTTGTTTAAATTACCATGCAGTAAACCTAGATACTTTAAACCAGTGTGATTCTCATTAAAATGTTCTGGAGAGCTTTAAAAAAAAATTCCAATGCCATGAACCCCCTCAAACCAATTAAATCAGAATCCTCTGAGGGTTGGGGGAGGGGGGATGCAGGGAGACTTGGCAAGAGGGCAGCCATCAGTATTATTTTGAAAGTACCCTACATAATTTTAACAGGCAGCCAAGATTGTGAATCACTTTTTAAAACTAACAACTTAATTTAGAAGTCTGGTTTCTCATCAATAAAAATGGGGAAGGGGGGAGCGACAAGACAACCTTTAAAATCTCTTTTGTCTCTATTACTCACCAGTCTTTACAGAGAAATCATACCATAGCATCCACCCTATAGTTTTTTTTTTCTTTATAAACCCTAGCACAGTAAAATAAGTCACCCACATTTTTAAAAAATCATTAAACCATGAAAAAAAAATTGAAATTGTTTTTACAAGGTTATGTAAACTAACCTGGCTTCCTGAAACCTTAACAATGTTCTTGAAAAGTTGCCATCCAAGACTTTATAAAGGCAGCACACAAGGCAGGCTGATTCCAATTATTTAGTATGTGTCAGAGGTGCCAGATTTACAGCCTCAGAGGCTTAAGTCCATTACCCACCAGAACGATTTACTAATGGAGTTCTATGGTGCCTCATTCACCAAGTGCTAGACATAAAATGGTGATATAAAACATGGTCTCCAGACTCCAGAAGCTGACAGTCCATGAGGGGAGATGAACTTGACATGTATGTAATGGCACAGAATGCTATATAATTGAGTTTTCAGTGTGTAGAATCATCAATATGTGCTGTCTGGAGTTCAGAGGAGATGGCAATCAGTGAGGGCTAGTTTAATCAGGGAAGCCCTAGGAACATAGTTAAAAGTGATTAGCACAGAGATGTTAGGTGAGACTGATTAGCATTTTAAGGGAGAGAGTTGAGAGACTGGCATCAAAGAGAGCCAGGAGCAGAGTGTTGGGATCTGTGAAGACGCAGAAAAAGCAGTGAAGGAAATAGCAGAATTACTAGAAAATGATGAAGAAAACAAACACCAGGATAGTGCAATGTTATGGAAACAAACCAAGGAAGAGCGTTTTAAGGAAGAACGGTATGTCAGTAATGTCAAATGTAGCTGATATACAAGGGGAAGCAGTATGAAGGACAACGAGAATGAAGAAAGAAAAGCCACAGAGTAGAATATTGTAGAATAGTATCAAATAATGCTGTAGCATCATAGAGAGCTGTGATGCTATTAATTCCTTTTAGATTAAAAAAACCTAAGTCTTAGAGATATTGTATGATCCTCTCCAGATCACACAGGTAGTTAATCAATCGCAGAGATCCTGGCATATGTCATAGACAAGTGTCAAAGATGTATACATATATGTGTCACATGTATAATATTGGCAGTCATTCTTCCAAAAATTTCCTTTACAGGATTCTTATTCATCTTCATATCCCCTATCATGCCTAAAAGGGAAGTGGGTAATCAATATGTACTGACATATAAAATGATTAAGTACAGTCAGAATCATAATTGATGATCACAGATTGCTTCCATCTTTGCCAACAGTGCCATCCTCTGGAATGACTCGTCTCAGTTAGGAAATTGATCAGCTAAATAAGATCTCTATACTATAATCAATATACCCAGCACCAAATACATTTTCATGTATGTGTGTTAAATATCAGTTTTGCATTCTACCCCAATTGATTTTTATTTTGAAAACGTGGTAAGCCTGAAATATATTTTGCATTTTGTTATTTATTTTTTTTTCAAACATTGAGTACTTAACCATTAGTGTGTCTGCAAGTATTGGAGTTACAGACAAGAACAAACTGAGAACCCAGCACCTGAGGAATCCTTAGCCTGGCAGCAGAGACAGACATTTCAGTCTTCCACTCTGAAATTCTGAGGAGTCCATATTTCATCAAAATGTGAGAAATAAGCAGCTATATGACACTCCAATTTTGTTATCCACCCATAATAATTCTTAGTTATTGCTCTTTTATTTTAAAAAGTTAGTTCCACTAGGAATTGAGCTGCTCCATTAAGGGCCTTTAAAATGTGGTTTGCCAAGTGATTGTTTCTATCTTGGTAGGACTTCAATTAAGCTATTCTGAAAAAGCAGAGGGAACTGCTAACAATGCTTCACTTCAGTATATTTACCTTCTGCTTTCTTGTATTATAAATTCAGTTCCCTGCTGGGGATTTGACTTCCAATAAAATCTTACTGAAATTTACTTTTCCTCCCCTCTCTCATCAACTCCACCATTCCCCTTGATTGTGGGAATGATGCAGGGAAGAGCATTTTGAAAACAATGTGAAATGTGCTTAAGTGATTTTTAAACAAGGCATTATTTCACGTGTGGTTGAAACTCTCTGGGAGCTGACTGAAGTAATAAAGACCTTCCACTATCATCATCTACCCTGTGCCTGTGTCACAGAGTTGGGGCAGAGTCTGGAGCAGTGACTCTTGTGAAATTAGCTGGTAGGTTATTTCTTCTCTCTGTTAAAGTGTTGACAGTGTAAAATCTCTTGCCAGAACTAACCTCAGGCATATGCCATATAGAAATTCAGGGACCCAAAAAGCCTACAAATACTGAGCCGGTACACTGAGATTAAAGGGAAACACAGAGATAATCCAAAACAAGCTAAAGTTGTCTGTACTATACTCCAGTTCTGGGGGTTCTATTTGAAAACTAAAAAATCCCCAAATAAAAATCATTTTCTTTTCATATTCTCTGTGATGGTGAGACAATTGTTATGAGTAACCTCTCTTTGAAGGCTAGCTCACTTTGAAAGCTGTCAAAGGTTAACATTTCCAATGCTAGGAATGCCATATATTTATCAAGGACAGCTAAGAAAAAGCATGAAGATTCTTAATTACATTGCCAATGCCCTGGGCCCTTTATAATAAAAGGATGTTAAATTGTGTTAATGATATGTATTGTACTATACTCAGGATACTGGTCAGTGTAGCAACCTGAGTTATTGCTATTGTTTTGCTTTGTTTTATTTTCCTATGTGGTATTTCCATTGTTGGGGCTCAGAAAACAATACCCCAAAATATGGCATTTTTGGTATACTGAGAATTTTGAATTGAAGGAAATTAAGAGGCCTTTGAAGCAGCCTCAGAACCAATGACTTTCTGACCTCCTGCTTCTCCCCGCCAAGTGCAGGTTAGAACTCTCTTTCTGAAGTTTCCTTATCTGAAGTTTCTTCTAGAAGGGACACAATGGCCTTCACTTCCCTCCCCTGAAATCTCATTAACTACGGAAGATTATAGCATACTGCAGGAAGACTGAGAAATGTCACCACACCTAGATAGACCTTGTCACAAGCTATGCTCTGTCTCATAATCCCATTCAGTTTCCAAAGAGAATCATTTACAAATTATTGTCTACTCTTTGGGACCATTAAACTCCTAAAACTCATTTGCTACACCTCAAAATTGCCTGTGTTTACCCATCTCCCTCTGCCCCATGAAGAGGTTTGCTATTTAAGCTTCAGCCATCTGGCCCTTCTTTCAGTTGCATATTTTGTATAGCTCCCATGCTTATGCACATTAATAAATTTGTATGTCTTTTCCCCTTTAATCTATTTTCAATTTATGTCAGCAGACTCAAACCTTCAGTAGAGGAGGGAGAAAAGTCTCTTCACTCCTACATCGGATACAGTTAATTTTGATTATCTGTATAGATAGATGAAAGAGCATCAGCTCAGGTAACTAAACTGCATTGTAAACTGTTGGCAACTTAGACAAGCACTGTCATAAACTTTCCTGGCTAACCAGCTAGGGCAACCCAGGGCCAGCACACTGGCTCACTCCTACTGTAATCAAGTGCAGGCTCAGTTGCTCACCATTTGAGTGGTGAGCTCAAGCCAGTAACAAGGATGAGATGTAGTCAAAGGAAAATGACTTTATTCCAGAGCTAACAGTGGAGAAAGGGCCAAGGCTCCGTGCCTCAAAGAAATCATTTCAAAATCTTGGGCTGAGAGTAGGGGTTTAAAAAGGGAATTTGGTATGAAAGGCATGCAGGAGTGGCAAGGAGTTCCTGGTCATCAAGATGACTGTCTTGAATTATTGCTCTACCTGGTGAATGGGCTGGAGTTAAAGGCTGTTTATGTGCAGATTAACTGCAGCCTTCAGGCGATCTCCTAGTGAGGGTCTGGACTGTTTCAAGACTCAGTCTCAGAACTTCTAAACAAGCACATAATTAGGTAGGGGAAACTCATGCAGGGGAGTGCCTGGTGGAAAGAAGTAGGGTTAAAGGTTAGTGTTTCCTCATTAAGAAAGGGCAGCAAAATTTCAAAATCGGACACCAAAAAACAGGGTACTGTTTACACTATCTGCCTTTCTAGCATTGGATTGTCAGCCCACTTAGGTCTTGCTGCTGGCACAGTGCATGTTCCGTACAAAGGCACCCTGTGAGTGGGTGACAGGCTGTGTCAGGGAGTCACATACACACTGAGAGAGCCAGTCTCTAATATGCCCTAGGCTCCTGTAGCCCTGGTCATAGTCACCTTGACGAAATGTTTAAAAAGTCTCCCCAACATGTAGTAGTTAAATTTTATAAGGAGTCCTTGAAGACCATAAAGTAAAATATTTCAATATCATGTAGAAGTCTTCTCTAATGATGGAGGGCAATAAGTTAAGCCAGGGAGAAGACTTAATCTTCTCAGTTGTCTCAAATTATATCACCTGGACATCTGCCTATTTTAGCTGTTCAAACCTGACCTTCCCCACTCCCCTTAGAGGGGAATTAGCTGTGGAGAACAGGGAAGTGCTCTCATTTAACTGCTCAGTAATGAGATAATCTTCTCTGGGTAATCAGAATTGGTTATAAAGTAATTTGGGAACAAACGACACTGTAATGGTATGGAAAATAAAGGTATCTTTAGCTCATGATAAATTTAGCTCCCATGGTATCTGAGATGAGCAAGAAAGTCACACCTGTAAGTACATGAAGACTTTTTTAATTAAGTGATCAGAGAGGAAGGCAGAGGGGCAGTGGGCAGGGAAGGATAACATGTTTGAGTCACTAAGCCCATGTTCCACTGGGTACTCTCTGGGGTCAGGATCCTAGCTCCTGGAGTGATCTGGGAACCAATAGCATTTATTCATGTCACTCTCTCCTCCAACTCTGGAGATACATCACCTTGTTACTACATAGATACTTCCAGTGAGAGATGGAGTTAAAGATTTTTTGTGTTAATAGATAATTAAATTTGCAAATAAATAATAAAAATCATTATTCTTAATTTTCCAGTTTGTTAAATTCTCTTTAGGGTGATTAATAAGTAAAATTGTCACAAAATATTGAGGCAGCTTACAACACAGCGGAAAATAGAAAATAAACACAGTTTAAAATCAAACTAGAGTGAAATTAAGAAGAGCAGAAATATAGCAGTGAACAGATCCCAGGTTAATATTTCATGAAGTTTAAATGAGTTATATTCTCAGTATACAATAATGTCCATCTTAGTGCCTGCCTTCCTCGATCAGCCTCAGCCCAAGGAGCTACTTACCAGGTAGTACCCCACCATCAGAACTCTTCAGTTTTTAAAAAATCTAATTCAAAACAGTGTAGCATGAATAACAGTAAGCATTTAAAAAACAGCATTTAGGACTATAGCTTTGTATTCATATGGTGATATATATGAATGTATATACATGTTTATATAAGACATACATATACTATATAATGTAAAAAAGAGTATAAGTGTATATACATATAAATATTCACATATACAAACACTAAAAAAGTATTGTAAGGAAATTCAATATACTACATATTAACAGTGATTTGGTGGATAGGCACATCATTTTATGAATGTTTTACAGTAAGTATTTATTGGGAAGAGGCAGTACAATATGGTAGTTTAGAGCAGTGGTTCTTAAACTTTACTGTGCATGATAATCAACCAGAGAGCTTGCTAAAACACTGACTGTTGGATTCAGGACCCTCCCACAGAGTTTCTGGTTTAGTAGGTTTGTAGTAGGGACTAGAATTTACATATTTAACAAGTTCCCAGGTGATGATAATGATAATGATCCTAAAGCCAAACTTTGAGAACCCCTGGTTCAGAGCATAAGTTTTATTTTAAATGTAGGACTTTGGGTATATAACTGCAATAGTTTAGATATTTGTCCTCTCTAAACCTCATGTTATAATTTGATCCCAGTGTTGGAGGTGGTGCCTAGGGGGAGGTGTTTGGGTCTTTGGGGTGAATCTATCATGTGTAGATCAATGCCCTCTCCCTCAGGGGTGAGTTCTCCTCTATTAGTTCCCCGGAGATCTGGTTATTATAAAAAGCCTGGCACCTCCCTCACCCTTCCTCTCTTGCCATGTGATCTCTGCACTTGGCCAGCTCCCCTTCACCTTCTGCCATGAGTGGAAGCAGCCTGAAGCAGCCTGAAGCCCTGAAGCCCTCACTAGATGCTCAATCTTGAACTTTCCCAGACCTCAGAATTATGAGCCAGTTAAACCTTTTTTCTCTAAAAATTACCCAGTCTGAACAGAAAAATTAATGTATTAGTTCTATAGGTTTTACCTCCATCCTAAATCTCACCACTGCCCATCATTTCCTCTGTGATCCCCTAGGCCTAATGCCACACTCCCTCGAATGGTCCCCTCTCTTTCTTGCTCTTCTATAGACCATTATTCGCTTAACAGCTAGAGTGATATTTTCAAAATGTGAATTAGATTTTATCATTATTTTCTTCAAATTTTCAAATAATGTTTAGAATACAACCCTGAATCTCAACCACAGTGTACAAGGGCTCAAATAAAATGGGTCCCACCCACCTCTCTGTTTCTTTCTCTTAACATTTATCTGCTCCAGCTTGGTCTTTTGG